>CM023449.1:56381983-56476205 GCA_013339765.2 Haemaphysalis longicornis | reverse complement strand
ACTATCGTGACGTCACGATTTCTTGCAGCCACCTCGGTTCGCAAAAAAGCAGTACGTCATAATCATAGAAGGCCTTCAGCAACCGTATCAAGGGGAACGCAGACGATAGGAATCACATAGGCAACAGCTGGCCTACGCCACGCCTAACAAATATCGGGTCAAGTATTATGCCATTTTGTAATGCATGGCTTCGTTTTTGGGGAAACATCTGCAGCCGGGGTGTTTTAAGTTCCCTAGAAATGCCGTTATAAATCCAAGCCAAGCCGGAATGCCGCGTGGCAGGGTGCCTTTGAGATTCGCTTGCGACGGCTCAATAGGCCACCAAAAACGTCCCCGAAAAAAATGATTCTAGGCAGTTCTCGATTGACACCTATCATGAGCATAAACGCTTTAGAGCGCATTGACTTACGAGAGACAGTTCTGAAAATAACTACATCTTACGTGCAAAAGAATCAATCTCTAGCGAATAACCTCCGCGGTTTACTACTAAACAGCGTTTCGCGTATGTCCGCGAAGCGCAACATGCTTCTGCGGATGACAAGAGGAACTCATCTAGTACCGCTGCACTAATCAACACTGTCTGGTACTAAGAAACCCAGGAAACAAAACCTGTCGGACGAATTATGTTTGCGCGAACAGTAACGGGGACATTGTAAATGAGCAATGCATCATATGCGTGTATGCGTCATTATCAAGGACGGCTGATGCAACACGTTTGCGAGTGACACATACTTCGATCTTTAGGTAGGGTTTTCTGGAGCTTTGGAAGCAGTCAAAAGCGGCATTGAAGGCAAGGGTGACCCTCATGGCCGCTGAATGACAAGTACAAAAATTTGTTCAAGTAAGATAGCAGTCGCTTGTCTTCGTCCCCAGTCCCCTTTTTATCCAGTCTTTTGCGTCATTTCCGCAATTAGCAGCGGAAACCAGCACGCCCAGATCTCTACCTTAGTTCGCTCTGGCGGCGCTCTGAAAGCATCTACGTTTCGTGCTTGCTTCTTGGGATAATGAAATATTATGATAGAAGAGAAGCCCTTAACTGATGGGAAAACCCATATCAAGGAACTTACACCGAGAGCATATATCTGGGCAAATTGGGGAACAATGATAGGCACCACCCAACGTAGTTAGGAACTTTGCTGCTTTATATCTTAAGCACCGCTCTTGAACGCAAGTCGGATCTCTTACAAACGCTTAGTACCTGTCAAGACTCGCGGAGCCTTGTCGATTTTCTTAGCTCGTTTGAAGAATTTTCGCACATCGCCAGAAAATAAACTGTCCACTGGAAACCGCCCGAGGCGATAGGTCCCATACGATACGAAATACCCCATATGATATCATACGAAACTTCAGCCCTTTGTTTTCTCTGGCGCCGTTGCGCAGTTCGGACTTTCGCGGATTTTGATAGTACGTGGTGCAATAAGAAAGTGGCGAATATAAGTATAATACCTTTTGGTTAGCCGGGAACGTATCGTTACCCGAAACGTAATACTGTGCGGTAGACGACTGCTTCATATCCGCTTACTCTTGTGCAACAACGCAGTATACACGATCTGGGGCATGCTTTGCCATGACACAAGCAGTTATTCCACTAACGGACTAACTTCACGCTTCGGCAAAATAGTTTCGCCCGATGTCGGCTGTATACCATGCCGTCTACGGGTCTTCTACAAAGCACTTCGAAATACTGTTCACCAATGTCCCCAGGTGTGATCCCATCGTCCAAACAGAAAATTACTCCGAGACAGTTGTGTCAACAGCGTTTGCTTTTTCGGCGTCGAAACCTCGCCCGTCACTCCGGTTACAGAACAGCGCGCAACCGTTCCTCACTGCGGTCTTGAGCAAAAACGCAAGAGCGGCCGGGGCAGCTGCGGTTTCGTCTTTTTTTTTTTTCTGCAGTGGGTGTTTTTTTTTCTCTGTTCTTCTTATCGACTATATTGCTCTAGGGGCCTTTCGCACTACGACTGATGAGTCTTCTTCATCATCCGGGAAAGGATGTATTTTTCTCTCTCCCTCTCGTTCGATCTCTTCTTTGTATAGATGCTACGGACACGGGTGCTTAGTGGTGATGCCTAAGACACAAACTAACGACACTTTCAACGGGAAAAAAAGAAACGGAGCCGGCCTTTCCGCTTTGTATCGCGGCGTTCCTCGGCGCTGTGGTTCGGCGTGTCCCCGGCGTCGTCCCGTTCACAAAAGGCACACATTCGAAAATCAAAATCTTCGGGTAAGAGGACGTTGCCTCTGCGGGAGTTTCATAACCACGAGATGTGCTGGGTACTGCGTTAAATGCTTCAGAGCACATACTTTACGAAATCAGAGCCCTTGCCATGTGAAAAGTTAGGCGTTGACCTTGTTTTGTACTACCTAGCCAGTCGTTGTTTGAACTGAGCCCGTCTTGAATGCGCGGTGGCATTCGGCTTGCAACCATACGCTCGGCATGACGAATTTTAAGCAGACGCCCCCACTACGAAACAAAAAAAGAAGACCCTAAGTGCCGTCCCAGCACGCGGCATCGAGGTGTAATTATATTTGCACCGTGACGCCATCCTGTTGCTTTGAAAAACTGCCTTGTGACAAAGTCCTTCCCATCAAAGATGGGCTATATCCGAGTTGCTATGTCTCGATATGAAACGACGTACGAATTCAAGAAATGCATGAACTAAGCAAGAAACCTAGAAACACATCCTAGCTCTGACTACTTTAAATATATTTTTAATACTTTTCCACGTAGATCCACAGCGCCGAGAGACTGCTAGCGGCGGCTACCGTTTTTCTTTTTCTTGGTAAATGCAATCCTAGGCCACT
Organism: Haemaphysalis longicornis; assembly: GCA_013339765.2. NCBI lineage: Eukaryota > Metazoa > Arthropoda > Arachnida > Ixodida > Ixodidae > Haemaphysalis > Haemaphysalis longicornis. The sequence goes on along the minus strand of CM023449.1, from coordinate 56,473,400 downwards.
ATAGCGCGTTGAGAGAGGAACGCACTTGGGCGGTCCGTATCTTATCTAGGAGACGCCGCCGAGAGCGGACAAGGCCCGAGCCCTAGCTCCGGTCGCAAAACCCGCTCTTAGCCTGCCTTGAGGAAACACGGAGACAGCAAGAACCGGAAGTACGCCGCTACTTCCCGGATCCGTGCTGGAGAGTCATCCGCTAATTTCCCGTCGCATGCGTACGCACCTTATTGGCTCCCTCGGTAGGAAGCGTGCGCACGGCGATGGCGTCGACCTCGAAGGGACAACGGACACAGTGGACCTGGAGGCCGCACCTTTGAGGGTGGCACACAACTTGCCCATGCTAGACGTTGGTAGAGTCCTTCCGGGCTGATTGTTTCTCTGCTTGCCTATATTGGTAGTAAGAGTTCATCTCGCGGTGTATTGCTGTACCAAGCCGTGTCTTGCGGACGAATGAACAGACAAAACACTAGCCGGCGAAACGGAACTTAAGACGAAACACCAGGGGCTAAAACAGTGTGTTGCTAACCAGAGCGACGCGCCACGACGGAGACATGAGACGCTGGCCGACAACGGACACGAACTTCGGGGGAACGCCTACACGGACAGCGGACTCGTCAAGACACGACAAGAACGAACAAGAGCGTGCTTTTGTTTGTTTGTTTGGCTTTCCTCGGGCTCACAGGGTTCCGGAGAGGTTTTGCGACCGGTAGTTGGGAGTTTGGCGTGGCTCCGACTTTGTGAGACTTTCTAGAAAGTTGCTCAACTGCGACTAAGCGACATAAACGCGCCCCGACTCTCGTAGGTGAGAGCTTTTTGTGTGCACGAGTGCTCCAGTGCAGGCACCCACGATTTTCCGGCGGAACGATAAAAGGTACGTGAACCTTCTTCACGCAATTGCAAACGCAGTGGGCGCTCACAGGCTCGGGCCTTGTCGGCGGTGTGATTTTTTTTTCTGGTTCGGATGCGCTGAGTGCGCTGGTGCGACACCCCTTCTCTTCTTGTCCATAGTCCGGCGCCTGTCGACGCTATGGGACGACGACACAGAGCAAGAGTGAAGGCTGGACTACTACTTCCGCCCGCCGCGACAGGCCAGGCTTGAATCCAAGCAGGACCTAACCAGACCTGAGCACACCTGCGCAGACCTGGCCTTCTCCTAAACCGGTACGCGACCACGCATACCAACCTGATCGGACCTGACCACGGTACTAAAGCAGATCAGACACCTAACCTTACACCTTGACTAATCAGACCTTCCGGGAACCTGACCAGGAGAGCTAAGCCGACGGGCCAGGTCTGAGCTTGGCTGTGAGCGGGCGTATCCTTCGGCGAAGCTCTTACAGCCACCCGTTGGGGTGGGGTTGCAGCATTCGCTGGGGTGAACGGGAGTGAGGGTGGATTAGCTTTTAAACGCGGCGGCGGCGGCGGCGGCGGCGGCGAACTTCCGCGGTCGCCCGGGCGGCACTTTGACACGGTGGGAGGAACGGGGAGAACTCTCCTCGCCGCATTGCATAAGTTTCAGGTACGACAACCCGGGCTGCTGCTGCTGCTGCTGCTCCTGCTGCCTTTCCACCCACGGCTGCGACCCCGTGCGGCTGCTGCAGCTGCTGCATAGAGTGAGAGGACGCTACTGGTGCTCGCCATCCAGCGCTTCCAGGTACTTTTGGTCGATGAACAGAGTGACCACCTTGTGCCTGCGTCAAAACAAGGGTATAACAGTATTCAGACGTCTCTCTCTCGTCTGCTCCATGTAGTTACGCAGAAGGCATATATTGTACATGTTACAAGTTAGCTGCGGACATTTGTTGTAACCCCTCTTGGGATAGAGGGAATATGAGGGCGAACAGTTAGAAAAAAGGAGAATGCATCTCCACTCTTTGTTATCCTCAACCTCCATAGCCTTCCTATCCTAAGCCTGGCTTCGGTCACAGTCAAGAAATCCATCATGCGGAGAGACTTTGCAGAGAAAATGACCGCGCAGATTTAGATTACTCTATAGAAAAATGTCAGGGAGGTATTGAGGTAGCCATCATAGAAAGATTACAAGTGTGTGAGGCTGTCCTCATCACTAGCTGCACATGACAGAGAGGCTCACAAAGCCCCTGCCCACCTGAGCGGCAGAAGTAGCAGGATTATGACGGGGAAGACCATCTTGACGTAGGGCCACGGGGCGAACCCGAAGAAGCACATGACCAGCAGCTGCACCACCTGGCAGACGGTGAAGACGTGGATCTTCCGCTGCGGGCAGCGCCGTATGTAGTGGTTCGGGGGATAGGCCGCCTGCTCCATGAACAGGAGCGTGATGCGCTCGAACATCTGGTTGCCGTTGAGCGACGTGATGGCCATGTAGAGGAACAGACCGTCCAGCACGGCGGTCGGGATGTGCGCCAGCGGGTACGGCAGCAGGAACACCGAGAAGCCGATGAGCAGGTGCGATATGGCGCCCGTCAGCCGGGTCTCTCGGACGCGCACGATGATCTCATACACGTGGCCCTGGTCCACGCGTTCTTCGACGTCGGCCAGGCTGCGCACGTGCAGCGGCGAATGCGGGAGCACGCCGTGCATCCAGGGCAGGCCGAACAGGGACAGCACGCCGTTCAGCAGTCCCACGACCAGCAGGTCGAGGTGGTAGGCGGCGCCCTTCTTGAGCTTGTTGCACGGGTTGTTCACCATGGCCGCCGAGATGTTCTGGTCCATGAAGAACAGTAGGGACAGGGCGAGGCCGAGGCCCATGGCGCCCAAGGCGGCGGGCCACTGCAGCACTTCGACCCGCGCCCTCACGAACTGGTCGCTCTGGCCGAAGTGGAATTGCTCCGCTGCGGGAATGCGGGAAAGAGAGGTATCACAAGGGGAGAGGTTGTAAAGCTGGCCACCCCTGTGTTGGCATGAGACTTCACGATGACAATAACAATAGGTGCGACAGTCAGTGTTGTGTAGTGGCACGTAGTACTTTCTCCGGTTGGTTCAAAGCGAACGCTGAGGGCTCATTACAACCGAAGAAGCAAGAGGCCACTCTGACAGGAAATTCTCAAGACTGAGCAGCCTGCGTAAGCAGGATGCAGCCGTCCTTCATCGCATTAGACTCAATGTGGCCTAAATATAGAATTTTAACGCGTTACCACAATTAATACCTCATCTGCCCACCTTGTGAAGTTCACGAGGACGTCGAATTCTCCAGATTTAGGGGAAATACCCAAGGTGGAGGAAGCTTCCGCGAAAGAAATTTTGACATCCACCAGAAATATAGCGCTACGGATAAAGGTACTGCATTTCAGGCGGATGTCAAATTTTTCTTCGCCAACTTCAGATCCACGATACGAAAGTGCACAATACCCAGTACAGAACTCTGCGGGCCTGCTTCTGTCTGACTACACCTGTTTCCTTTAACTTCTTTGCCAATGGCATCCTCAAGAAATGCATGTAATGTCACAAAGTCACTATAAATAATTCTTGGGAAACCAGGCACGGCAGGACACTGTCAGCACTGTGTAATATGATCGTTCCGCCTGGTCGTGGGCAAGTGTTCCAGATTGTGTGATTGTACGTTTATTCCTCTCTCTGTGTGTGTGCGCGTGCGTGCGTGCGTGCTTGCGTGAACTTTTCATATCTGCACCCTCAGCTGGAGCAGAAATTTGGGCAGCCCGGCTGACTTCACCAGCTCATTTAAAAAAAACTCTCTCTGTGCGCAGCAAAACAAAATTCGTGGGAAACACTGTGCGTTAGGAAGCTGGTTGTCCAGATTTCGCCCATACAAAAATATTTCGACCTTGTACCCTTTCACACACCTGCCGTAAGGAAAGATTTCTTACTAGTGGAAGCGCACATATTAGATGAGATGGATTACATTAGCAGAGACAGAGTAAAGTGCACTGCGTAATTATAGACCCAACTACTTATACCTAAGATATGCAAGCACGATAGGGGGAGGACCCTTCCGAACGGGAAGGGTAGGCTTTATATAGTTACAGGGACACTAAATGTAACTATCAAGTACGTTTCAATCCAAATGAAAGTCTGACTTTCCCGTAGCCATTTTAGCGTTGATTCGGCGCCGGAAGGTGCCCTAATTTCTGATAAACTAAGGCACCTTTCAATTGCTCATCAAATACGACGCAAACGGCAACTGCAGAAGCTCTTTGCGTCACAATAAACCGGAAGCAAGAGAGGGATCAGTAATGCATAGCGGTGAAATCAGTCGTTCTTTCTCGAACTCGCACGTCTACTGCAGCAGCGGACCACTAAGAAAAATGTTCTTCATGGGACCCATGATCGGTATTAAAGCTTTTTTGAAGAAACAAAATGCAGGAAAGCTTGCACTCACGCGCAAGACTTGAATGGCGAAGCTGTTGTAGGTGAGCATTGCCTGACACATAGTTAAGTTTCAGCATCATTGTTTATTTGCATAGTTGCGGTGCTAGTAATCGTCGTCATATGCGTCGAAGAGGTCGCCGTCTTTATTGCAGCAAGTGGTAGATGCAAAGTCATCCACAGCATTTCAGACTTCCGCCACCTTTTCGTGATCGACTCGAGGCAGCCGTGGCGGGATGTGTAAGTGGTTTCGGGAAGGAGTGGCACACTCGTAGCCATGTCTCCAATTACCCATAATGGCTTCTAGAGAATGAGGCGGCCACGGTGACCTCTCCCAAGATGGGTCTCTGTTCCTCTTTAGCATTAGCGCTATAGGTTTTCTTTTTTTTTTTTTGCTAAAGCCACTGCGAATGGCGGGGACGCTCGACGGTGGCCGCGAGGCACGCACTCAAGAGCGCTCGGAATTTTCTTGGTATTTTTTTTTCCAACGGTGAACTTACAAAACATATTGACCTTTTGAAACCCCGCGAATGTTGGCGTCTAACCAACCGCTCGTGCCTAGCTGGCACAATTCCACGAAAAGCGGTACCGCCGCCCTAAGTGTGGACGACTAGCGACATGCAGCGGTAGCCAGGAAAGACGTCGCGCACGCCAGACGATTCAAGCACTATAGGTTCAAGTTGCCCGGTATCAGGGGGGGTAAAGCGAGCTCCGAGACCGTACAAATCGTGGGCGCTGACATGATACAATTCTCATGGTTGCCAGATCAATTGTATTCAGCCTTCTAAAAAGTTCTGCCGTAATTTTTTAACTAAAACAAAAAACTGAAGCAAAATAGTTACAAATTATTGCCTCAGTAATTAAAACTAGCTTCATAAAAAACTTTTAGTGTAATTAAGCTCTAATTAGCGGAGAAAGAGTAAGTGCGTAGTTCAGTTTTGGTTTCGATTTTTAAGTGTGCTAGAAAGTGGCGAGGCCCTTGCGCCTGACTTGCGCAGTGTGTGTGTGCAGTCTCCGGCTCAGATCTGCGTGCGTGCAAAACGTATACAAGTTATACAACTCGGATGCACGCGCTGAGCAAGTGCCTCCCCGGTCGCTTGCGAGGCTGTCATTCTTTCTTCACGTTAAGCACCCTATCTATTGCCCCTGAACTGACGCCGGAACAGCGATTCCGATCTGACCTTGACTACCGCAAGTTCACTACAGGCTACGGAGTGGCAGCCAGCGATCGTTCCCGTTGGAAGAGAAATAAAAAAAGCTCTTATAATCGTTCGGTTCCAGTTGTTTTATTCATGGAACTTCTTACAGCTCTTCGTGCTTCGAACTTTCACGCAAACGTTCGTGAAGGTAGAACGAAACAATAGGTAACGAAATGCGGTTTCTTTTTTAATCAGTCACAACAAATCAATAAGTCAATGTTCTCTCCTCGCGCGCTCTGTGCGGTAAATTACTGCCCATTCAATACTGCGCATTCAGTCCCGCAAGCTTTCCCTTTGAAGTGGTGGAAAGCAGCTAGAACTTGACGAATACAGACAGAAAGGAAAACGGGACACGCCGCGGACTGTATTTGGCATACTCCCTTGGCATGCATTCATCCACTCTGTTGGCCTGCGATCGACCGCGCTCTTTCGTTCCTGTGCTTCAAAGCGCCGCGACTCACCGGCAATATCAGCGTTGGCCATGCGATGTTTTTTTTTTTGTGTGTGTCAATAAAGATTTTACATTGAGCTAAAGCCACAGTTCACTTCACTTCGTTTGAAAAGCATTGAGCGACTCGGATGCAAGGAGATCATACGGAGATTCATTTTTTCTGTGCGCCCAGTACGGATCAGCTGACTCCTCGGCGTCCTCGCGCATGCGATCAGTCGCATTCGAGCTTGCGCGCGTGTTGTGTGAGCGTTGCCACATCTTGCTCAAATAGTCTCGGTACATATAAGTCACACGTACGCTAAACCGAAAACACGTCGGTTACCTACCCACAGGAGATAAACTACGCAATGCTGTCGACGCGGCCTACACAAAATCATCACAAAATCCGCCTGGCCAGCGGTCCGCCATGTTACAATTAATCCCGGCATGCTTTGCTAGCCGGACGCGGAAACGCCACAGTAGCACGTTGCCAGATTACAACCCATCGCTTTCGCCGTTTTTAGTAAGCAAAAGCTCAGCTGGCAACCTTCAAATCGTTGTATCATGTCTGCCACTGTGTGTCGTACGGTTCCAATGCATTGGCTCAGCGGCGCGCTTTCCCTCTAGAGTCAGTATATTATCTCTATGCCCGGTATAGCTAGTTGCGGCGGCACCTGTCCTCGCTATTTTCTGCCTTATTTTAAAAAAATGTACGCGTGTGAGTAGTATATTCGTGTTGCGGTGAGCTAATCTATCGTTCTAGAGCAACTTGTATTTTGACTTCAGTGTGCCTTTAAGAATGCGTTGATTTGATCAAACGAAATTTTCAGCAACTCAAAAAATTCCAAGCTCTAAATAAAGGCGGCAAACAGGAGGGCTCTGGACACAAAGTCAGGTTGCATCTGCTTGAGTCCGTAAGAATATCTTTGGTTTTGCTGTACCTTCTAGTGAGTCCCGTTTGCGAGAATATGATAACGACGTCGCTACATACGAAGATACAAAAGGACGCTCACATGGTAGGCTGTATACAGCATATGCACAAGGTTTCGAAGTACTTAAAAACAGTTTTTTATGTCAGGGGTAGGTATTGCGCTTCGGTATTAAAACTTAGAGCAACGTTTCTCAAACTTTCTTTAGCTCATATGACATTCAGTTGGGGTCTGCATCCGAGGTTTTAATTTGTACCAGATTAGGCGACATATCGCCCGCGAGGTGTAAACTACCACGCAAGCGCAGAACTCCATGGTTAATTATTATGAATAGCTCCATAGTTGGCTCCATAGTTAACTCCATGCAAAAGTAACTGTTGCAAAGAATTCCCCAATTTCAGCATGAACGTACTGTCTGATACGAAGAAGTTTGAAGACATTTTTCCAACTTTTTTGGAAGATGTGACTGCGAAAGCTTTAACGGCTTAGACACTCGTGCAGTCTTGCAGCAGTGTGACACCTCTTTTGGCGTTTGTGAGGTCTTTGCAGCCCAGCGCTCTGAAAGAACCCGACGAACGATTTTCTTGGGCGTATCCTATTGCCAACGCCCCGTGCACCTCACAGCGCATTAGCGCAGCACGGAGTCCCTGGTGAAGGCGTAGTCGTCGTACTCACTCTCGACCTCGCGGAAGACGAAGGCCCCTAGGAAACTGAGCGCGATGACCGCCACGGGCAGGGCGTAGTCGGCCAGCATCTCCCTCTTGCTGGCCTGCAGGTATGGGGTCTTGTTGAAGTTGTACAGGGAGACGGCCAGCCAGACGGTGCCCAGCATGAGCAGCAGGAAGAGCAGGCTGTTCTCCCGCCGGCACTGCGGAAGAACCTCGAGCAGTGCCTCGGCCGTGGTGTTGTTGGACGAGGCGCTCGCCGTGCGCAGCAGCCGCGTCAGCGACGCCACCGTGGGCGGCGCGCACTCGGAGGCGTAGTAGTAGCGCTGGAAGTTTTTGTACACGTCCCGGCCGGCGTCCACACAGAAGGCGATGCTGATGAAGAGCGCGAAAATCTCTTCCGTCGACCTGCAGCATGCGCGGAACGCTGGTTAGGAGTATTGAAAATGGGATATTAAGGCAGGCGCCACGAACGGAAACTGATCATTGACAAGAGAGCAAAAGTAATACTGTTCGAAAGAAAGAAAAAGAGAGATGTCGGCTATACGTTATCAGCTCTAGCAGGCAATTCTGTGCGCGAGAGGGGGGAAAGAGCGTGTATGGAGGAAGACCGGTATGGAGAATACGCTGGAGTAATCAGGGTATGATTATTAAAGGAACATAATTGTCTAACCTATATACAGTTCGTGTAGGACAGTTATAACATTCGGGGCCTGGGATGGACACTCTTGTTTATTGTCTTTAAATCGTCCTAAGTACCTCTAGCAACCAAGCAACTGCTTCGCAAGAGCATTACCACAGCCTCGAATGCCCAGTGTTAAGGCGAGAGTAGAGCCCAGGGCCCAGTAGAACGTCCACAGACATAAACTGAACGTCTGAATGGGCCTGTGCTGTGGCTGGCTTCCCTCAGGAAATTCAGGTAGCATGGCCAGTCGCAGAGGACATGTGCGATCCTCTCTAGCTCGTGGAATTGTTCACAATCATAATCACCGATAACGCGCTGTCGGCAACGGAAAAAGGTACGCCGAGCTGCTATCGGTGAAACGGCGTCACGTGGCTTTGTTGAGTATAGATGGAGCGGTCTATGGCTTTAATCAAGATAAGCCCAGTCACTCGCCATGGCGCTTCGGGGAATGGGGAAAATAAAGCGGTCATCACCCGCCTTGGTAACGCCAAACGCGTGGCAACGGCTTCTCTTGAAGGCTTCGTTCTCTCCGTGTCAGAACAACCATTACTGGCAAGTCTAAAACGGTGTATTACCCACTGAATGGAAGAAAATGTCCCTGTTGAGATGCAAAAAAGTAGCGTTCTGCCACTTCGACTGCAAGTGCTTTAGGTGTCCGTTTTCTATGGTTCACGCGAGATTAAACAAATTGCCTCCTGTATGACAATCAAGACGGTAGCCGTGGAGGTTGTCTTTCTAAAATGCGAAACGTTGGATGACGCACAGACTTCGAATAGTTACAGCCGCTGTTAACCTAATGCCTGTCACAGATCTGTGGTATACACGTGTATAGTTTCGTGATATGGGTTTGTGAACAGCATTTGAGTCAACGGTTTGAGAGCCACTGAGGACGCACAAGGCTTCCTGACTATTATCGAGATGCATAGGTGGATCGATGGTTTTGATATCACCCAAAGGAAGTTCGTGTTGAACCACAAGGGGGGCCCAATCTAAGGGATTCACGTGAAATGGCTGAAGTTCTCGAGATCTTAATTTGTGGAATCAAGAAATGATGGCGTGCATATCCCGTAAGGTGCTGGACGTAGACACGAAAAAGGGGGCTTATAACAAGTGATTGAATGGGGTATGCATGTGTCGCAGCAATTGTACCCCGAGTAAGAGTACATATGAACATTCGAAGGCCCCGCATCTGCAGACTTTTCAGTGTGCCAGCATGAAGTGCACAAATTCGAATAGATGCATGCTGTAACAAATATATCGCGAAAAAAGTACTGTACAGAACAAAAAGGAGACGCTCAGATAGGCCAAACCTTATGGCGGGTACAGAACAAATCGAAGCACGCGCACAAAGCATATAAACTTAGCCTTTAGCTTAGTGATACACTTCGTCTATGACAGACCGCGGTCCACAATGACACCGGTATATTGTTCGGAACATACGGTATTATTCTGTTTTAAATATTCATGGGGTAATTGAGCAATGACGTTTTGGTGGACGCAGAAACAGCGTAGTTTTCCAAGGCCAATTTAGACCTTGACGGTGCAAGTAAAGAGACTTGGGTGTTGCAGCTTGCTGTACGCGATCGCGCAACTGTGGTCTATATGCACAAAATGCCTAGATGAACTAATATTCGGCATACAGAGCGGCTCTCACGACTTCAGCCATTTCATACGCGGGGCTGATGACCGAAATATTGAACAAAGTAGTGCTCAGTACACCCCCTTGGGGAACACCGCAGTTTATCAAGCAAACGAGGACATGAGGATTGTGTGACCAGTTCGGTAGATTCACGTCTACGCATACAGTCGACCTCAGATCAATGGGAATAGCACCATCTGTCACATCCGCAGGTTTTGATGTCGAAAAATGGTGCACCGACAAGGCGGTGACGGTTTTTTTGCGTGCTCCATATATGGCACCAGATCGGCGACATTACGTAAGATCTCCGTCTTCGAAAACATGTCATCACATATGTATAAATGCTAATTTTCTCGGGAAATTATTTAAAACGGGCCATCACCACTATATATCCCCCACCTTACCGATGCAGCTTGCTAACGTGGTGGTTTTGAAGGAAAAAGCCTCCAAGGAGAGTTTTTGTGTCTTGAATATGACAACAACTGGGCCGTATTTTCATGTGCGAGGAACAGAACCATGGATACAGGTAGTGTTGAACTATGTTAAAAAGGCTTTTCTCCCTTCGCTGCCATAATTCCGCAGTACACTGTGCAGTATCCCATCATACCCTGGCGGCAAATGAACCGCGAATCCTGAAAGAGTGACATCATGGTAAACAAAAATAAATGGTTATAGAGCGTAACGTCGTGTCTGAGCATGAATTTCTAGTTCATACTATGCCACACCTCAATAATGGCGTACTCCAAGCCACTGTTATAAGAACAATTGCTATAAGCGAGGTAAATTTGGTTACGTTAACGGACTACATACAGGGTATAAAGCGCTGCTATAAGCTGGTAAATGTCCATAATGTCGCACACAGCCATGAGAAAGCATGAGTTTGGCAAAAGCCCAACAGCTGCACGCGAAAAGATTACACTCACTAAAATTTCTAGAAGTTGGTCTAAGTACGATTACAAGCACAAATGAAATAACATCAACCTCAACTTCTGAGAGCTGGGATGATATTTTAACACAAGGTTGATGCTGTCAATGAAGTCTCTTGTCTAACACAATGCAATGGGCTTTGTGTATTTCCCTTTAAGTTTTGTAATTGCATTTAATGGTCACTTGTACTTCTTGGAACAATTGCTCCCACTTGCACACTTTTCAATGTTCCAAGAACTGGCTGGAAACTTGCGCCAACTCGCATTAACGTCTGTGTTCGCTTGACTGCCTTGAGCCATTTACTGTCGACGGACCACTCATCTACATGTGCATGACTTCTGAATACTACTGTATGACCGCTGTTACGGGATTGGGTCATTGACTTTCTTTAGGGTTTGGGAGATGTAATGTATGTTTGGGACATCCACCTGGCGGACATTGTATGCATGCCCCCTGAGGGGCTTGAAGGTCACTGTGTTTAGCTTCCTCAACAACAGTTGAGCCATCTAAGAAAGAATTGGCTGAGGTTACACAGAAGTGAAAATTTTCCGAATAACGGAGCATGCACTTTCCTTTGTTTCACAGCAGCAGGACCTCTCTTGAAACCGCTGCAAGATTTTAGTAAGATGAATCCGAAGTAAATCGGTAGCAGTTTCATGAAAGTAGAAAAAAACTGCGCGTAAAAGACAGGACCGTGACAAGTAGACAGGACAAGCGCAGACTCACACAACTAACTTTATTGAAACAATGAAGAAGAATATATGTCATTTCTGGCACATGCGCACACAGAAGCCAGTTCGTTTATCTTTTCCTGTCAGTGCACCATCCTCTTTAAAAATTCAAATTCATTGCCGTACAAAGCAACGGATGGCACACTAACACAATTTTTGTCATTCCTGCGTATAAAAAACGCCTCCATCAACTCTCGGGCGATTCGATCACGGCCTTTGCCCAGCACTGTAGTTTCATTCATCAACGGCCAACATGGTTTATCTTCACAGGCAAGACAATGGTGCGGAAGGTGGGACCCTGTTTTGTTTTTTATTGAAAGCTGGTGTTCCCTCAGGCGGTCATTGATGCAGCGCCCCGTCTGCCCAATATTTACCTTCCCGCAAGTGAGCGGTATAGAATACACAACCCCCATTGCGCAACGCACAAACGGTGTAGCATGCTTCGTTTGGCATGCTGCGGCCTTGTCGGATCCTTTTAGAATCTTGGGCATAAGCCAGCCAACTTACGAGGGGCAGAAAAGACTACCGGCACTCCGTGCCTATTGGGCCACATTTTTCAGGTTGTGCGCTACTTTGTGGACATATGGCAAAACTACAGGGGTTTTTCGCTTAGGAGCGTCAGCCTCACAGGTCCGGTTACACTTGATCTTTTTCAGCAGTGACTCAGCCACCGCTATCAACACCATCAGAGGGAAACCAGCAGTTAGCAACCTGGACACCTGGGCAACAAAACTTTCACGCACCCTGTGGTGGCAAGAATTAACAAGCGCTCCTTGGAGACATGCCATAGCAACCGCCCTTTTCACAGTCTTTGAGTGCGCAAGTGTAACCGGACCTGTGAGGCTGACGCTCCTAAGCGAAAAACCCCTGTAGTTTTGCCATATGTCCACAAAGTAGCGCACAACCTGAAAAATGTGGCCAATAGGCACGGAGTGCCGGTAGTCTTTTCTGCCCCTCGTAAGTTGGCTGGCTTATGCCCCAAGATTCTAAAAGGATCCGACAAGGCCGCAGCATGCCAAACGAAGCATGCTACACCGTTTGTGCGTTGCGCAATGGGGGTTGTGTATTCTATACCGCTCACTTGCGGGAAGGTAAATATTGGGCAGACGGGGCGCTGCATCAATGACCGCCTGAGGGAACACCAGCTTTCAATAAAAAACAAAACAGGGTCCCACCTTCCGCACCATTGTCTTGCCTGTGAAGATAAACCATGTCGGCCGTTGATGAATGAAACTACAGTGCTGGGCAAAGGCCGTGATCGAATCGCCCGAGAGTTGATGGAGGCGTTTTTTATACGCAGGAATGACAAAAATTGTGTTAGCGTGCCATCCGTTGCTTTGTACGGCAATGAATTTGAATTTTTAAAAAGGATGGTGCACTGACAGGAAAAGATAAACGAACTGGCTTCTGTGTGCGCATGTGCCAGAAATGACATATATTCTTCTTCATTGTTTCAATAAAGTTAGTTGTGAGTCTGCGCTTGTCCTGTCTACTTGTCACGGTCCTGTCTTTTACGCGCAGTTTTTTTCTACTTTCATGATGCTGCACCAACTAGCCCAAGAACATGCTGTACGGTAGCAGTTCTCTGATATGTTCCTTGTGGAAGGAAGGAATACAGATTCAATGCGTAAGCATTTTTAGCGCATCCCCAAAGTAAAAGCACTGCTTCTTCCAAGCTATCCTTGCCTCGGATTTAGGGATGTCGTCAATCGAAACACACTGCAAAGTCTGTAACCTTAATTTAGTGAAGGGATATGTTTAACCTGCCCATCCTGCGAGTGAATAAACAAAAATGCCGATGCTTTCATTGAACGGCTAGAAATCAAAATTTTGAATGTTACGATAGTGTGATAAAATATTGCAAAACTACAGTGTTTGGAAGGCTGAGATGGTATGATGACATTATGCAAAGTACAGTGTCGTCATTACGGTCATTACTCATGTGCTATATTTCTTTTGACTTTTGCTGTGTAGTAAAAAAATAAGCCATGCATGTCCAGCCGCACAATGCTAACACAGACAATGCTTCGACAAAGTTATTCCACTTCGGAGTCCGTTGAACAAAAATGCACAAATAAGCAAAGCTTTCAAGGGAGGAAATAAGCAAATCAATGAGCGAACACAGAAAATACAAAACGAAATACGCAGGCGGGTAGGCCGGGACGACCTTCTCAACGATTGCTCAGGAACCTACTATAAATAGAAGCGCGCTTGAACCACTCACCTCGTGCACCACTTCATCAATTTGCTGGCGTCGAAGATGGCGAACAGGAGTAGAAAGAACGTGTTCCAGAGGCCCACACAGGCGTACATGGCGTAGAAGTCTAGGTCGAAGTCTTCACAGATATTGTAGATCACTGCGAGACCGACAGATAAGGGGACGTGCTGTAGAACTCGTTTGTTTTATATTGATTGATTCTTGCCATCAACATTTGCGCATAAAGTACGCTGAGACTTAGAACAAAACGCAGCGCAAGCCGCGTACTCCTTATCTTGAAAATTTTGGCCAGGCGTGGGCTTGCGTAAAGTGTACAATGGTTAACTTGGCAAAGCACAGATTGGTACTGGCGCTTGCTGCAATCCGATAAAGAGACATACTGAGCGCGTGCTTGGAACTGTAACTCTCTTTGCCGAACTTTACAACATAAGCCAGACTTCCATTAGAGCTGCAACTGAGAACGGGCTAGAGCCACCCCTGTTACAAAAGTAAAGGCCCTGCGAATGACCCTTATCATACATTACGCTCCCTACATCGTTCTCGGGTGAATGAATCGCTAAGATGTTATGCGGTTGAGAACACGGCCATTAACCAAAATAACTTGAGTACCCAATCAATAATGCACTGCGTGGAGTCAATACGGAAAACGATAGAGTGGGGGCGCACGGCGATTCTGTCCGAGCGGTGGAGGCGGCCATTAAGAGAAATAAAAATGTAATGGTTGAGAGATGTCATTTGTTATACTGCGTGCCACTGAACAATTGATGAGGCGTTTCTGTTCGCTAGCGCCGTCGTGAGTATCGCCAAAATGAAGCACCCGCCCAGTACTTTTGCGGTAGCCGCTAGTGTAGCGAAGGAGAAATCGACCGGTGGAGCAGCCTTGCGTTACAAAATTGTGGGCGCTGTGCAAGGAAAAAAATGACAGAAATTTTCGGCGATAACTCTTATATTTGTTAGCAATCTGCGTTGATAAATTTCCCCGCTGATTCTTGTTTTAATGCTATGTTTATAGAACAAAATTCTCAAGCCTCAAGATGTCAGCCCTGAAAAACACCTATGAAAAGTCAACATTTGACATCGTTGGTTGAAGTACCTGATTATGTCTGTCCGCAGGATCAGTACGCGGCTGCAAAAAAGCGCCCAAGGCGAAGTTTATTTGTGGCGGAGGTCTGTACACTCCTTCTCGCTTGCAGATTATAGGACAGGTTACTCACGACAGCCACGGTCACTTTAGAAGAGTACACCCATTAACCTATCTCTGTTTTTTTTGTTCTTTCGGAAGGTAAAAAAAAAATGAAAGAAGCTGACACTAACGCGTAAAACTTGAAGGTAGCGAAGCTGTATGCAACCTTCACGACAATCACTGAAGGTTGAAGTCCACGATTGCAGACTATTTGCTTCTTCTTTGCTGCCGCAACGACCTTTACGCGATCATTGTTGCTATAAGTGTGAGCTTCCTTCATTTTATTGGAAGGGATAATCATTGCCCATCACATTTAGAAGGGCGAACGCGATGACGTGTCTCTCGTTCCGAGCAAGTGTTGCCTCAATTACGGCGAACGCTGAAGTCTTTCTCGTTCCGGGCAAGTGTTGCCACGATTACTGCGAACGCTGGAGTTTTTTTTTTTTTTTTTTGGAGGGGGGCATTTTGGACGATCTCCCTAAGTGGGTGGCTTGACAAACGTGCACCGTGGACGCTGGGAGATCGCCGCGAGGCACGCACTCCGCAATATTGGACAATCTGTCACAGTGAGTATGCTTGGCTTGACAAACGTGCGCAGGAAACGGTGGTTGGTCGTCGGGAGGCACGCACACACGAGCGGTCGGCATTTTCTTGGTTTCTTTAACTTGCGGGCGGTCGCCGCGACGCACGCGCTCACGTGCGCTCGCTCGGCACTTTCTTGGTATTTTTAAGTGCGGACAGAATAAATTACGATTTTCTAAACAGCTTCGCTGTTAAAACACTAATTCAAGCGCTTAAATCTGTTGGCGAGCTTTGAAGAAGAAACCCTAATGACTTATATCTGGCAATGATTAGGTAAAATTGTTCGCTGCTACATCGTATTTCAGTCTGTTTTTTAGCTATCGTTTATTTGTCTTTTGGTGCGAATTACCCCCATACACAAGACTGGCAAAACGTTACACCACAGCAGCGACCCCAGAATCTCAGATGTCCGTGGCTTGGGTGCACCAGTCCTACTCAAGTGTCCTCACGTGCAGCTGTCACACAGCGCGCACTAAGCTAACCCTGGTTCCGCCCCTGGAAACGTGTTTAGTTTGCGTAAGGGTAAAGCACTCGGCTTATACTCTGGAGCCCGGGGTACAACTCTCATACGAACTCAGATGTGTTGTGTTATTCTCTCGTTACACCAGCGGCCATTTTCTGCGCCGCGTAACAACTACAACACCAACGGTGGATTGTCGCACAATGAACCACTCAAGGTCATAATATAAGGCTTCGCATTTCGCAGGTTTGCACATGCCAATATTGCATGCGGTTACAACAACAAGTTCTGACTATCAAAGACTGGTTAATCGATGATTCCCACTAAAGGCAGCTTTTAGTGCGTTAGCTGCATGTTAACATTCAAAAGATAAGATCATTCGGAACTAGAGGCCCCACTACCACGCCCAATCATGTTTCTTGACGTTAGCTTTGGTCGGCGGGCGCAAATTGATGCTGTAAAATAGAGACGTCGCCAAAAGTGTCTGGGTAGTCTCCACTGCTTCCTCTGGTTTTCTTAATTTCTCCTTATTAGTTTGAGGTTTACGATAAATTTTGTATGAATGTTATAAGGACAAAGAGGTCTTTTTAATGAGCTGAACTTTTAGTGTGTCTCTATGGTCATTTCAAGAGTATTGGGCCTTGTTGTGAGATGTGCGTACCCTTGATGTACAGGCTGAGAGGCGCGGTGGTCATGAGAATGACCAAGGGCTGACCACCGAAGAGGGCAAAGGAGAGGCCGCCTATGGTTTGGCTGATGATGCACTTGCGGACGTCTGCTCGTGATGCAGGGGTAGGGTAGTGGGAGGAAAGCATTCAAGCACAGAAAGCGTTAGCCACACCATAGCTGAGATCAACTAAAGAAGCACAAGGCCTTACCTCCTGCGCCCGCCATGGTCAGTGGGAGAGCACAAATAAAGGTTAGAGAAAAAGAGATGGAGACAAGATGTAAGAAACGGAGTTACACGCGTGCAAGTTCAGATCGCTTTCGGGACAAAAATGGCGGAGTTTGTTGCACGTGTAGAGCTGAGTCACGATTGTAAAAGGCCATTACCTTTCATTCGAATCATTTGATTTAGGGCGCTATAAGGTAAGTAAACGCAAACAAAGAATTTGCTTCCAGGGCCACTAACCTACTAACTGGACATTCAATGCAAAATGCGCATGCGCCGTATACTATAGGCTGCGAGAACAGTTCTGCCTTATTTAGGTTTACACCCTGGAAAACGAAATTAGGCGGCATTCGCATTTGACCGCTATTAAAAAGGCTTTACCATCTGTTACTGTTCAAAACTCTTCGAGTTGAGGTCTTACTCTAAAGCAACAGGCTCAAAACCATCGTTGTCTGACTTGCCCCCGGAAGGGTAGCATCTACCGTTTCTGCCACTGCTAGCGCAATTGTATAGTGCGCGCTAAATTTTCCAGAAACATGCTTAAGTAGGAACATGCTTCCCGTATCGCAAAAAGGTGTGTAGACTTTTATTGATGCCTTTCTCGAAGCCTAAGATTTTTTCCAATGTCTGTCATGGGTATCACCACCGCAAACGGCATATTTTACGCACACCAAAGGGTCTGCGCAGTTCAGGGCAGTGTTTGCCAGTGCGTCTACCTGAAAGAATTTTTGCGAGTTATTTTCATTTTCTTAGTACGCTCCTAAGAAAACAAGAAGAAACTACATAATAGTTATTTGCCAATAAGTACTAAACCAATGCAGCAATAAAATTCTAGCTTGTTTTATCTCCCCTGTTGCGTAATAGTCTCTGCAACGTTTCATCTTCCCAGGAACTACAGTTGTGCACTTATTGGGCCCGGGATTGGAGAATCTGTTGACATACTTTATCCTTTGGCATTAAATACGACACAAAGAAAAAACAATAGTGTCGTTTGGCCTCAATAACTGCACGAGTGATAAGTCAGGTAAAAAAACTTGATAAAGTAATATGATCGCGCGGTAAACAAATAAGCACGAATCTGCGCTTTATTAATCCATAACTTTCTTCTGCAAAAAATTTAACACATTTAGCTTCTTGTAACGAAGCTCCACAAAAAAATAATCCATGAAGACTTATTCTGGACGCTGTACATCACCTTTAAACACAGCGCAAACCACGTCTTTTCGGGCCTAAAACTCCTGCACACTTTTTTGTGTACATTGCAAATTCGAAAAAGGATTGTTTTACTGTTAAGAAATGTATTATTAAAACAAAAATAGGTGAGATTCATTTAACCTCCGTAAAAAATTTGGGCACAAGACAGATCGCACAAGCGTTGTTTGAAGTTATCCTCCTGTCGTGCTGATTTGAAAGTGCTGCCCCAACTTTATTCCTCGCTGTTTTAGCTAAAATATTCTACGAGAGCTGCCGTCGTTTCTAGAAGAGGGCAGTTCGTTTGCTGATCAAAGAGGCAGTATTTTTTATGGCAATATTTCGGACAAAACTTTCAGACTGTGTACACCTTTGATTATTCGGCTGGATAGTAGCAAGGTATGTTTCAATGCCACCTAAATGGCGTTGCATTAGTAGTGCGTGTCAAAAGTAGCCCTTTGATGAAAGCGTCTGCAGTATAAGCAGGTTAAAAACTAAAAAAAATCAATTTCTCATCAGTGCGAACACACATGTGAATTCAGCGGCAAAACTGTGAAGCTCTTTCTCATGAGTGTAGCTTTATATTAGGCATGATCAGCCTACAGGGCTCTCATGGGATCCACCAGTTGGTTGAATGAGCCAGTTTTTACATGCATTGCAAACTCAAATTGTCGACGCGATTCATCAAATTCGATCAGAGCAGGGAGCTGAGTTAGAAACCAATAGCTACACGTTAACTATTATGCGTGACTAATAAATCATTGCATAATTTGCCAACATCTTGTTTTACGCGCGAGATGGCTGCATGGGTACCGATAAGAAAATTTCCGGCTCTAAACAAAAGTCAGCAACAGATTAGCCCTAATCTCAAAACTAACATCAATTTCCTTGTATTTTCCCAACTAAGACATGGCTCGAAAAGTCGTATTGCACATTGGCACGAGGGACAGCAAGCAAATTCGTTCACGCCATAAAAGGCGTTTGAGCAGCTGTTTTTAGGTGCTTCCGCGCGTGGTATGATAGACGAAGACTGTGCTTTTTGCGTTGGGTGGACAACAAAGCTGAAGCTTCGTAATCATAATGACAAACCAGTGTCACGCAGTTATTGTCGTATTATATTAAAGACTACGTACAAGCCCCTTGATTTCTTTCTTTGTATACATACCCTCACCAACAATTTGCGATTGAATTTTTAGGCGTTCTAGCAAGTTCTTTTGGGACGTTGGCTGTCACTTCGAGGTTAAACATTACAACCTCACGGTCTCGTGTACATCTGCGATATCTGTTATTTCCACTCGTTAGCTGAAAATTCACAACGTAGGAAGCAATGGAAGTGTTTTGACTCGTTGGTTCATACTTCAAACAAAAACAGCGCTCAAGACGGGACAGCGCTGTGTGTGTAGCCTCCTTCTTTCTGTCCCGTCTTGAGCGCTGTTTTTGTTTGAAACAACGTAGGAAACCCAATACACCCGTAAGATATCGTTTCCGCCCGTTAGCGGAAAAAATCCCAACGTAGTACGCCTAATATAACCGTATGATATTTTTATCTCAAATGAGGAGATAAATCAATGCCCAGTGAGGTCATAAAGCTAGCTTGCGCCTAACAACACAGTCGTTTAGACCGCCCCATGTGTCCAAGGAGAAAGACTTGCACGATGTCTGAAGCAGGGTAAACTCGCCTATTTTGCCCTTGGTGTTCGTGTCGTTCAGCGCTCCGAAGGCAATGGTTGGCAGGAGGCAGGCAAAATAAAGAAAAAAGATCGTGGAGATGGTCTTGTAGATTGTCCGATGGCCCACCACTCCTGCAGCAAATGGACGCGAAATGAAGTGACACTACGTTCATCAGACTCTGCAGTGACTATACAAATGCATCCATATCTTTCGCGCAGGTGTCGCCGTACGGGCTATTATAAAATCACGACACGTGGTTTAATGGGTGGTAGGGATTGAAGTTTTTGGGTTGATGGTCATTGGTGTTACACCCCACTAAATGCTAATCTCTGGACGAGCTTCATGACAGGTGGGAGCAACATCGCGCTCCTTAAAATGGATACAATCAGCGTAACTGTGTGTTGCCTCCATCCAAAATATAACAGTTGCCACCTCGAACGTGCTTAACAAGCAAAGAATTTTATAACTTAACGTGCGATTGCATTGCTCAAAATTTCTGAGTACACTTTATTTTACACTTGAATAGGTTTGTGCTATGCTTAATTTGATTCAGTTTTTTTAAAGGAGCCATGAAGACAAAATACAAGTGGGTTTATTAGAAAGACTGCTTAGTCCTGATAACAATGATACCATTATCATCGCAATCTTCGAACAAATAACGGAGATATTAAAGAAAACGTGTGAAGCAGTCGCGACCCCCTAGCCAATTTCCCGCAACTTTTGTATGACGTCACGGAACCTTGTTTGTGCGATTGGCGGCCGCCTAACTGACCTGTCGCGACGACACATGACTGGACGTCTGTAATGGGGCCTCTAGTTCCATTTGACCGCATCACTTGAATGCCAACGTGCAGTTAACGCACTGAAAATTATGTTTTATTGTTGGCCCGTATGACGTCATTCTTGCTCATAACACGTCACTGTGGCGCAAAATTTGAATGTTTTTAAATACTTCTTGCTTTTTTTTCGTTAAAAAAACATCTTTTGTGGCTGTAATGGAGCTGAGTGAGATACTGAATGCTAGTTCTTTCAAATTAAACAAAGTTGTATTTTCTCTTCATGGCTCCTTTAATGTCGCGGTATGAAGCTCCAGTATGCTTAGCGGTTGTTCAAGGATTAAAGTTGGAGTGACTGCCGACATGGTTTAAGCGCTAAAAATGTGGACACAAGAAAGGCGACAGGGCAAGTGCTACTGGTCTGTTGGTCCGTTGCACTGAGGTGAAACAACATATAGGATAATGATGCCCAGACGATCTGCACGCAGAAGTTAAGAAGACTACTTGTTAGG
This sequence comes from Haemaphysalis longicornis, assembly GCA_013339765.2. Lineage (NCBI taxonomy): Eukaryota > Metazoa > Arthropoda > Arachnida > Ixodida > Ixodidae > Haemaphysalis > Haemaphysalis longicornis. The sequence continues at coordinate 56,452,411 of CM023449.1, read as the reverse complement.
CTACGGATTGGAGGTATAAAACCATCTCATTTCACACTCGTAAAGGGACATGTTCGTGTCGTTGGCACAATCAGTCCAAAGTGCACGGGCTGTTTTGGTCCCGTATTCTGCCTAGAATTTTCGCTAGGGTGAAGTCGGCTCTCATGTGCATTTCTAGCAGTCGGACAAAAGATGTTACCCTTCAATTTTCTTTACATGTCGTCACCACCTCATCACCACCCCACCCAGAAACAAGTTCTTCTTGACTGTGACATGTTTAGGACTCATAGGGCACGCCATATGAACGGAAACATTTGGCGCCTGTGAGGAACCATGTAGCATTCGTGAAAACCTGTGTACTTTTATAATTCTCGCTATAAAAGGCCACAAATCAATTTAGGCGAACCGGAATAGTGAGGACACTTAACTCAGCTTTGGCTTCTGATTTATGTCGTCGGAGGCCTGCCTCCTCGGCTTTTAGCTACACAACTATATTGCTGTAAGAATCAGTCAGCACCAAGTCCACACATTCCAAAGCCGTATGCGGAATTAATGGTCTTATTTTCGAAGGTGTCATGAGGAACATAGATTGAGACAAATGGCAAACAAAATTGAGGTACATAAATTTAGCTGCAGGATAACCTAAAATTCGAAGGCGCAATTCCAATGAGACAAAATGGGAGGATGGCAGTCCATGAGAGAGGCCTTTGTCGTGTAGGTGCCATCAACATGCTGATGCTTCTATTGATGACGATTACAGCAATAGTGGCGGAAAGTGATATGAAACAAGTAATGGTCATCAGGTAACGCATGAGAAGCCTTAATTAAGAAGCCAGAACGCAGTGCACCTACCGTCGATATAGTCGCTAACGTAGTGCGACAACCGCCGCCGAAGGTCGTCGTTGAGGCCTTGAGCGATCGGACACCTGCGGGCCTGCGTCGCAGATCGGACGGCATCGTCGATTGCAGCAGCACGCAGAGAGAAGAAAAAGAGCCATACGTCCGTCAGTGGCATTTCTTTCGCACGAAGAATCTCGCAGACACTGTGACATTCACCGCTACAAGACTACGGCAGGGACCCTGGAAACACCGCTACTATCCGAATCAAATTCCACACAAGCACTCTGCCAAAACAATTTGTTGTTTTGGCAGACCAAACAAACAGTTTGTGCTTCTTGAAAGCTTCCAATAGGGACCTTGAGGACGTATTTTGATGCAACACGATATTTTGGTAGGCTATAAGTTCGTTCGTGGCAGTGAACAATAATCTGTGCTGCTAAATAACGTTAGCAAAAAATCATGACAATTTACTGACTTGTGTCCTGTTTCCTCGTTTGCATCTTTTGCACAGTGTTTCACACAAATCTTCAAAGTTTCGTACTAGTTACTTGGAAGGTTGGTTATTTGTTTTCAGTAAAGTAGTAAAAACGTATTTTTGCATAAAAGATACCGTATCTGCCTCTCATTGCATAAGTTATTACTTTGCCGCCACACATGTTTTGCTTTTCCTACAGGTCTCCAGGATTTTTCATGAGCCAAAGAAACACTTTTCGGGGTTTCAAAATCCTAAAGGAAGTTTTCAAGAAGCACAACTGTAGTAAGAAGTTATTTTCACGTTTAGAGGCATCCGCATGTGTAGTATTTGATTTGGATGTACTGTTCTACATGGCTAGTGGCATCCCTGCACCTACTCCCTCACCTCACGCTTTCTTCTGGCGCCTTGCTGCGGAGTGGAGGAGTTGAGGGAGGGAGAGAGGGAGGAAAGAGAGAGATGGCCCCGCAAGGGGGAGCTGCTCAAGACGGTCTCACCTTGCAGGTCAAGACGAATGTATGCTTTGTTTCTAAAACTACTCAATGTAATCCTGCACTTCTACGGCTATAACGAAACAATTCGTACGATGCCAGCAGCAAGAACTTACGTGAAAACTGTATCCGTCTACAGAACGTACAGGTACACACAGGACAAACTGGCAAATGATATCAGGCCTTAATCCTTAGATCGCGAGAAGCCTATGTCACAAAATTATGCCCCCAGTATCGCGTTTCAATTTATTTTCTGACGAGATTAACTGGTACGTGGCACCATCCCAAAGAATGACTGCGCGATACTATTACCTCTGGTACTCGCTTGTTTATCTTTAGTGCTTTTATAAGTGCGCATTTGTAGGAGGTATCGGTGAACTTTGCTTGAGTGCGCACATCGGTGCTTCCTGGCCCGCTATGCTACATTTGTCGAAACTTCCTTTGTTGCACTACATAGAATCAGACTATAGCCCCAAAATGCACCAGGCATGTATACCTCGAACAGGAGGGGGGTGAGAGGGTACAGCAGGTTGTTGAAGCCATTTCTATTACATCTGAAACTCGATAGGACACCAGAGTATTTGTAACCGTTGAACACATCTTCTCTAAGCTTGGACTTTCAATAACAGCAAATGCAACAGGGCGCGAATAAGTCTGCGCGAAACCGGCAATAAATTACAAAGGCGCATAAATTATTCGCAAGAATAATACTTGGGCATGTTCATAAGCAAGTTCATAATCATGGAGCACGTAGTAGTGCGCAGAAACCATATTTTATCAGCGACGATGGCAAGCACATAACGTGGCGAAATTCCCGCGGGTCCACCACAGCGAGAGCGGCTGCTTCACCCACCGGGAAGTCGAGCTGAGCCTGTGAGCCGCGCAGGTGTACCGGGTTGCTTTGTTCGGCAGCCAGGTCTTGGGCGTGCTTGAGCAGCACGTTCTTGAACTCAGCCTCGGAGTGCACCTCGAGCAGTCGCTGCCGGAAGTCCATGTCGGCGAAGATGGTGGCAAACGTGCGGCCCGTCTCGAGGGCGTTCTTGGTGCCCTTCTCCTTGCTCGGCGTGAGCACCAAGATGAAGAACCGCACCTCGTGGCACGTGCGGCCCATGTTGGCAGGATGCTTGAGCCGCGCCACGGCCACGTGGCGCTTTTGCAGGGACGGCAGCGCGCACCTGCGGAAGTGGCCACGAGAATTCGTCATCAGCTGCAGCTGTCAGTTGCATACGTTTGTACTTCGTTTGTTTTTGATTGTTCGTTTGCCACTTACCACTGATGTTAATATTTTGTACCACCCCTGCTATAATCTGGTAAAAGATCGCCGTATCAATAAATAAACAAATATATAAATAAAAACATCAACACAGACAACACGCCTTAATTCGGGTGATTACAAACTGCATGTTGTGGAATAAAGAAGGCGTGTACCAGTTACCGCCAACTGCCTGCTTCCTAAAGTAGCTGCATCTACATTCCTTCACTGCCGATATCCTTATCTCACTCCTGTAGTTCTCTGCACGTCTTGCCTTATCGTCATATTCTTCGGCATCAGCTGCAGTCTGTGACTGATCTTCTAATCTAAGCTAAGATGTCATCGACTCGGTTTCGTTCCGCTTTTCATGCAGCTCACAAGCTAAAATTTATCGCTGAGAGTAGCGTCCCCTTCTCCATTATCGCTGCTATTTCAGCTGACCAAAGCTTTCGTGCTTCGCAATGAGCCGCATTTATAGGTCATAGGATTTAGTAACCAGAATATGCACTAATTCATATGTTCTTGTTTGATGAAGACGCGTAAAAATAAATCCATCTGAAGTGCCCTTTACAGTTAGCCGATGGCAACCATTTCTGGACCATCGGCGTGGACAGTTCACGTTCACTGGAAGAAAAGTTTAAAAACACTTCTGGTGAAGCCCGCCTGCTACCAAACACGCCTCCTTTCGAATTGTTGCTGAGAAACAGGTAGTTTAACTTGAGACCCGGAAGTACCAAACTGTCCTACAACAATCACAACTTGCAGTGCGAAAACGCTTACTTCGAGCCGATGCTATTAGATAGCATCCTTCAACGCGTTTTAAAGCGAAGCTGTTTACATGTACCCCCCCCCCTTCCCCCAAGGGTTCTATCGCCACCCTTGGTGTAAACAGAAAACTACCGCGAATAAATAAAAGACGGTACTGGCACCGTCAGGAATGAAACCTGAAGCGAATAGAGAAACAGAGCGAGAGCTCGTTGTCTTACCGATTGAGCTAGGAGCCCACGCGGAGGCGGGGGAGACACACGGTGCACTCAACGAGCCCATCTTCGGGTTTACCCCCTCGCTGAATGCCACGCGATAGCACCACGCGACCTCTTTCACCGCTTTGTCTCCTCCCACGAGACGTGTAGCGGTCATTTGCGCGCCTTGCGCATGCGCTAGGAGTTGGTAAAAATTACAGGAACCTCACACCAACGCATGGTACCTCACTTCTTCTCCGTCTCCGCCGCTGATCTTGTTGCCTCCGTCAGCGGCTGCAGAGACGGAGAAGTGAGATCGTCCTAACACCGTGTTTGAGCTTCGTTTAATTTTATAATAAAAGAGCTTTCGCTCATGTGCCTCACGAATACAACTCAACCAACTCATGAATCATTCATTGATTTAACGTTAGTAAAGAATATCTCTTTGCAGTAATAAAAGGTGGGGTTAAGTGCATTTCACTTGTCTCTGGTTTCACTCTTTGTAGAGCCACGTGTGCGAATTCAAGTGACGTAGCATGGGTAATCATTGCTTGTACCATTTAAAGCTTCGCTTTCAAAGCACCTCCGCATCGTGCGTTGGGGTGCATTTTTTATTTAATCAACTCAGCTTGAGGCACCGGTGCACAAATGTGTACCGGTACCGGTACACCGGCACACTAGTACACAGGTGTGCCGGTACACCGGTACACCTGTAGTTAAACAGCATAGTCACACCACGGTAGTCCCCACATGCCCATCTAACCCCCGCTATCGATTCATGCATCGTACCGGAGCGAAATAATTTGCCAATGGCGTTGGATGGCACGGCGAACAATTGACAAAATAACTTCAAAGCTAACAGTTATCCGTGACACGTGCCCAGATAAAACACCCCACGGTCATGTAGTAGTTTGAGCCGTCCAATGCCGTATAATTTGTTTAATTATGGTTCCGATAAAACGCGAGCTACGGCTGTTCTCTGCAACCCCACTCTTCTTGTAGAAGCCGATGTTTTGGCAGCCTGCGATAATTCTTAATTCTTAACAACGCCACGGTACGCTAATTCTTCTATTGTTCACAGTCGCCTCAGCGGAAAATCGGAGTATGATATTTTCAATATATCTGTATTTTAATTTATTACGCAGGCTGCCTGCCGCACAACAAATGACGCACGGCGCTCAACAATACCACCAAACGCGCGCGTCAACCTCACCGTGACATCTACACTCCAATACAAAACCATGGTTCAGATTCACCAGAATGCACTCAAGTGGCCAAGTGGCACTCAAGTGGCCAAGTGGCACTCAAGTGGCCCAATTGGCAGCAACGGCCATACCATTTTGCAAAACAAAATTATTGCTCATTGGCACCGCGCAATGCAAGAACGTCATGCTTGCATTGTGCGGTGCCAATGCGGAGGCCAAACTTATGTCAGATCATTTGATCAGCATCATGATACCCGGAAATTTCCTTGCTCTCTTTATGCATTGGTTCGTGGAGTACATTGCAATGACGCTCAAATACGGGATTGTCTTAGAGTGTACGGGGACATGCTGAAGAAAAGCGACAATATGTGTTGGCTCTTTGAATAGACATTTCCGTGTCTCGTTGGACAGGCGGAATCGGCCTGGTAATCCGCGTAGCTTCCACCTCGGTCTCGCAGCGTGTGGAATATCCCATAAATTGAGATCAACAGAGCATTCATGAGAAACTTGGCTTTTCCGCATTTTATCTACAGACGCTAGACATTATGATGCCTAGTGTTTGCCACACATAGTTCGTCCTGTTCCTCGTCTCTTTCAACTATGAATATGTCTTTAGTATGCCGTAACCAACTAGCCCGACTTGTTCGCATAATTTGAAATCTTGACCAGTCTTACGACAGAGACAAACAACAAACACGGTATTAACATACGAGCAAAGTGCCCAATCACTCGATTGAAAAACTTCTTATTCCCTGAAGTGGCAATGCAGAGCGTAGGTTTCTTTGTCTACACAGAGTTAGCCATACTGACCACAGGTCGAACGCAATCTTGAGGCCTTGGTCGAACGTAGAAGCACTACCGGCCAAATATAGGCCGGGGCTTGACTTAAGGAAATTTCCAATGTATAAAACCATGTACAATTGATTTCTAAAGAAGACAGAAATGAGAACTCACAGGGCGCAGATCCAGGACTGATCGTAGTCGAAGCCTCCACCTTCTCGCATACATGTGCCTTGGATCGTCCTGGAGAGTAGGTGCACTGCAAGCGAGAAGAGAGCAAATCGATGAATAAGTGGCCGGTCCGAACTTGTGCACTTTACTTGGAGTGACATTTCATTCTTCCTGTGGAACATAGCACGCAGTATTGAGCGACTCCCAGCCAGATGCCAATCGTAGCAACGTGCCTCAGACACTTGAATCAGAAGCAAAAGCGCAGTACGCGGCCGAGAAAGCAGCTTTAGAGACTGTCGGTGCAGTACAAACGAATCAAACAGTTTGAACGACGGGAAGTCATGGGAAGTGTGCTCAATGTCGAAGCCAGACTTACGTATTGGTGTCATGAACGAGCGAGCACTTAAAGTGTATTCAAATGCACTTCCATCACATCAGCTCTACTTCTCGCTTGAGATTACTTCATTTAATATTCAAATAACTACTTTCGAAGCTTATGGCTACAATGCAGCCAGGAGCGGCAGTTGGCACATGGATATTACACCAGTGGTTTTGTCTTTGAAGACAAATTGTGTAAAGCCTTCTGCTGTTTTTCTCCCCACTAATACACGTGCCACCTGAGAAACATCCCAAACTACATTTAGAACTCTACAGAACCCTCCTGGCACTGCATCCTCAATCTGTTGTACGCGCATTCTAAGATCACATAGAATAAGGACGAGGATACAAATTCTTTGCATCCGATATCTGCAGAGGGAGAAAAAGAGGGAGAGAGAGAGAGATAAGTATGATGTGAAATGTCCGGATCTGGTTTCTATATCTTACACAGACAAAGTTCCACTTCTGTCTCTACTTTAAAGCTTTCCGTATCATGAATTATACTTGCCTCTGAAAATGGTGAAGAGCCATCCAGCGTCTTCGTGGAAGTGTTCTAAGCGCGTTGTCGCAAATGTCCCAAAAATAGAATGTCCCCCCAAAAAACAGACGAACCTCCACATAAACGCAACTGCGCAAGAATAAATACTTCTGTACGAAATGCTGGAAGCTTTGAGCATCAGTCTGCATTTTGGAGCCACACCTTATTTTCGCGCGCGAATAGCTAAAATTACAGGTGTATTGGCGGGTCTCAAAAAGAGCATGCAATTCCAGAAGTTGACTGTAGTTGCAGTTTACGCAGGTGCACAGCACCGCAGTCCTGAAGTATCACTGTCACTGAGTGCATCGTGGAGAACCATGTTTCACCTAGCGTACATTCAAACACAACAGACAAAACAATAAATGCGGAGAGCAGCCAAACTCCGTTGTAAGCGGCTGTCTCTGTCGAAAAATATCCGTTTAATGCACGTACGTCGGCACTTGCAATATTTTAACGCAGACCTTTGAAAACAAAATTGAACACCAAACATTCCGTGTGAAAGTTGTGGATGTACTGTTGTTCTGCAGCATTTGGTTCGTTTTTGTAGCCTAGAGCGCATTATTCTGTTGCTTCTCCAGCAGAAATAGCAAGAATGGTGTCCTAAAAACATAGATAAGAAATATTCACCATGGTTGAATGTATGGGATGACAACAGAGCACACAACTAATCTTTGTGCGCACGAAAAGCGGCATCGTACCACAGAAAAAAATGTTTGTCGTGTGTGTTATGGCTTGCTGACAGATGAATAGCGAACAAATGACTAAAAATTGGCAGGCTACCTCAGTGATTGCTGCGGTGGAGTCTGCGTTAGCAGCGCGATTGCTGCCGTAAAACAGGCAATAAAAAAACCGTTTTTGCATGTCTGAATCAACGCCGCGTCCCAAAATACAGCGTCGAACGTTGCCAGCGTTTTGCTAATGGACCACATATTGCTTGGCTGATACACGCCCGCCGTGGTTGCGTATACGAGCGTTGACGACAGGGAGTGAGCGTAGGCGTGCTAGACGAATGAATGCGGCTTTCCGAGGCTTCCCTGATCGTCGTCACGCTACCGCCCACACCAACCTCAGTTCCCCCAAGTGCGCACTAGCAGTTCGTGTAACGCGTACTCCATGGCTTGATGTTCTAGGGACAGCTGACTGTCGCAAGGGCTATAGACAACGGTTTCTCCGCCTACGCGCCGAAGCCACAGCGAAGCGAAAGCTAGATTGCGGTGGGAACGAACTTTGGGTGACACTCGCCTCAATGGTTTGCTTGGCGCGAAATTCGAACTTCCTTTCGGTATATGGTCTCCGCCTACCTTGTTTTTGTAGAAAACGTGTTTATCGTCAGCGAAATACGTTGGCCGCAGAGACTGCAAGGCGACTCTTTCGACATCCAAGAAATTGCCAAAAAGCAAAGAGTGCTCATAAGAGTTAAAACTCGGGTCATCATATGGTGGGCTCAATTGCTTAATAAAATAGCTCACAGCATTGTTGCAAGAAGGGGGAGCGTCGTTTTGTGGCCACCAAGAAATTGCCAAAAGCTAATAGTGCTCATTAGAGTTAAATATCTGGTCCGCATAGGCTCCGTCAGCACCGCCCGGGACCGGAACAACTTGCCTGCATTTGCCGTGCACCACTCCGACCCACATCTATTCAAGACTGTTGTTGAATCGCTAATCTGTTGGTAATTATGCCCATCCCTCATGTAATACCCCGACTGGGGCTTTTGAGGTATAATAAATAAATTAGTGTGCTTAAGTTTTTATTAAAATAACATATGGCATTGCTGCAAGGAAGGGGAGCGTCGTTTTGTGGTCAGCTGTTCAAAGTTTGAACTGAAATTTGGTTTCAGTTATTTCAATGCCACACGGGCGTTTTTCAAAAACATTCTAACGCATGAGTGAACTGCGAATTGCACTGTCCATACGGTGCCTAGGAAAAGCCGCCGAGTATACCACACATTTAGCCAGTCACAGCTGCTCCATCCAGTTTGAAAGGCCATTGACTCTACTGTCAAGTATGTGTCAGTGTAGCACAGGTATTACAGTGTCACGACGTGTTTATTTGTTTATTCGTTTCTCGAAATTACCACATTGCCCTCAACGCTTACGCCCGGTTGCCACAGGATGTTGGCACATCCAGCATTCAAAATACTTCAACTCTCTTTGAGATCGTAGTTTTTTACGTACCTTGTTCGTGAGTGAAAAGTGATTCTTTGGCTTCCGCGAGGGTCGCCATCTGTTCGCGTCCGTCAAGCACCTGCAAAACAAAAAAAAGAGACTTTTTAGGCATGTCATATGACTTCGCTGGTGTTGATGAACGCTTATTTTATCTTGCAACCAAGCTGTAGTGGTTTCGAATGTGTAACACACCTCAGGGATACGTTGTCCGATAAATGGGTTGGTATAGGCCTTTTCCTTTTACACGTCAGAAAACAAAAAAATGTCGAATAACTAAAGTTTTGCATAAGAACTCAAGGATGCAAAGAAATATTTCTTGTGTGCCCATTTAGGAGGAATTTTCAAAGCGGTAGATAATACAAAAGACGACTAACTTGCCAAGTTTTCCTGGACGTTCTGAAACAACAACAACAAAAAAAAAAAAACGAGACAGAATGCTGCTTCTTTTCTCATTTTAGAAAGATACTCGGCTGTTTTATTTCTTGAGGCAATGTGTAGCACGATAAGGCAGAGAAATGCCGTGCACTGCAGAACACGCTTATTTCGTCTTGCGAAAAAAAAATAGTATCAAAAATTAAATACGCCATTTGCTCTTTCTTGCTATTTTTGTAAATAAAAATCAAATCAAGATCTTTATTAGGACACTGACCATTAGCACAATGGAATGATTATTAGCACAAGGTAAATATAATTTGGAATACTGAACTTCTTGGACAATTCGCCGTATGATTGGGTGAGCACTAACCCTTCAGAGCACTGGAAATCTGAATGGTTTTCAGAGCTATGTAAGACAGTTATTGTTGACTATGACGATTTATTGTTATTTCTGAGATAGATGGCTGCAGTATGCAACATGATTACTGCAATATTGTGACAATTCTGCTTTGTTGCAAGAATATTGTGACACTTGAGACATCGTGAAAATATTGTGACAACACGAGCACGCAGAGAAGCATCACGCTGTGTTAGTGCAGGTTTAGTCTTTTACTGAAATGTTTTCGACAACAAAAAAGTTACGTTACTTAAGAGGGCCGAGACTTCTTTTAATTTCTATGACATTGCGCAGCATAGTGCACGGGACAATCAGGCACAGAATTAGATGTTTAGGAGGTGTCAAGACAAACATTTTTATGAAAAATAATTTGCGCCAAGCACAGTTTCTTCGGCTGTTTTTGTGAAGGGCTGATCTTGAAAGTTGCCCTCTATTAAAAAAACAAAACTGGCCCAGTATCTACAACACGTGCCACATGTGGACACATGCACAAGCAAAGGTTGATGAGACTGCGGATGCAACTAATGGTCGCTAACAGCGAGCACAGACGAAGGACAAAGCCAAAGAAGGCGACGGGACGTGCGCTCGTCCCGTCGCCTTCTTTGGCTTTGTCCTTCGTCTGTGCGCACTTTTAGTGAGCATGAATCAGTACCAACTCGCCGAATTATCTGTTATTCTGTGTACGCAAGCTGCAGGCATAGTCTTGAGAAAGATCATTTCCTCGCTTCCTTCCTCGCAAGCTTGTTCAGTGGTACGGTTCTTATTATGTCTTTAAAGTATATTCAGTGTTTCCAAATATTTTGTACATTTGTACATTGATCACACCAAAATCGATCGTGTACTGCAACTAGTGGGCATTTTTTGGCATTTAGGACAATGTGCACCATTATGGATCATAGAAAGATTTTGCGGACCCCACCCATTTTCCGGAGGAAATATTTCTAACAAACGAATACTACCAAGTACGATTGCCTGTTGCTGATATTTCTTTCTTTGGATTCGAATGTTTTGTTTCTTTATCAGTTTTTTTTATTCTGAAACGGTTGTTCACAAACTAGATATATAGTACTAGGTAAGTTTGATGTCCATCGGGTTCCATAAAATTTTGGGTAGGCACGTTCACTGCCGCATGTCGTAACCTGGTGACGTGTGCCAGAAGGATTTTAGAATTGGATGGTGGCGTAAGGAGGCTGATGACGGAAAATATATAATAACCGACAGACGCATCCTCGAAGTGTTCGTGTCATGCCACTTCAGGATGCTTGCTTCAACTTTTAAACGCACATTAAAACAGATCTCAACTCCACGAGTTACCATAATTTACTCTTCAATCAAGATTTTCATTTATTATTCAACATTTTCATTCAACATTCAAAACCCTAATTCTCAATCATGTTTATGGATAGGGGTAATGTACTCTCGCAGTTAGGTCGCTATCCTAGTTTTTAAACTAACTTCTTGTATGTTATGCTAGCTCTCCATATTTGCGGAATACTCATTAAGCGTTCGTTCGGTATTTACAGTTTCAAAAAAAGAAAAAAACTAAGGGGCTCGTACCCCATTAAGTGGCAGCAGAAACAGTCGAAGAGTCACTGCTAAATTTGTTCTTTATAAGGACGCAACTGGTTTTCAGGATTAGGGCAATTGCTGTAAAGGAATGACATGCTGGAAATTGAGAGGGAGTAATGGTCACAAGACAATCCAGGAACTCCTCCCAAGTATCCGTCTGTCGGGGCTGACGCTGATGCTAAGCATCTTTTGTGGAAGTGCGTGGGAACAAGTACAGCTCGTGACTACGCGCTCAGAAAGGTTGGTCTCCGGTGGGATAAACCGGATGGTGTACAACCGCTGGGTGCAGGAAGATAAATACTGCAGGTCGCTGATGGACTTTCTGCACGCCACTGACTGCATCCATACCTGTAGACTCGAAAAACTATCGGTTTCGTGACCATCTGTGCATTTGGCAGCACCTCTCTCTCTACTTTCTTCTCTTCCTCTTTCCTTTCTACTTTCTTCTCTCTTCCCATCTTTAAACCTTCTCTCATATGCCCCGTGTCAAAAACATGATGTAAAAAAATGGTTGTTCTTACGTTTTAAAGTTGCGTTCACGTTTTATTCACCTGCTTTCATTTGAAATTGCAGAGCTGGAGTTAACTTCTCAGTAGACTGAATAAAATATCCTCTCTCTCTCCCTAACCTGTATCTCTCTCCCTCTCACATTTGATCTTGTGGTGCTTGGAAAATGATCGAAGGGACATCTATAAGATAGGGTCTGTACGTCGAATGCAAATACATCCGTTAGCGGGACGTGCCGCTCTCGCTAACGTATCCGGCTTCTTTAGGGGATGCTCTTTGTAATGTTTCTGACCTTTTAACTTTGACAGGAAATATGGTCGAGCAAACAGTCGTAAAAATTCCTTCTGCATAAAAGACAATAAAAAAATATTCGCCCGTTTATGCCGCGAAGGTGGATGATAAGTTATGCTGTTGAGCCCACGACACCGAAGTACCACAGATACTACCGTGATTCTAGACAATGGTAAACTTAAAACCATGCTTTTTAGAAAACCAACAGACAGGCAGCAGTACCTATATTATAAAAGCCATCACCCGAGACACTGCAAGCAAGGAATCTTTGTAGGACAAGCCACCAGGCTTAGAAGAGTATGCACTGACGAGAGTGACTACGTAGAGCATGTAGACGAACTCAAGTCCAACCCTTATGAACAGGAACCACCCTAAAGCTCGCTCGATCAGGCATACCAACGTGCATCTAATCTCAAAAGGGGTGACGTGCTCAGCAAACAGCGACAAAACGAAAGCGCCAGGCCGCCTGCCCTGATAACTAAATTTTCAAACGCCCTCCCTAACGTAAACAATATCCTGCGGAAATACTACCCCATTTTACCCAGTAACGACCGACTCAAAAGGACGTTCCCGGAAGCACCAAGGGTTACCTACCGAAGAAATAGGAATCTAAAAGATATTTTAGTGCATGCTAAAACAGGGCCTTCAAAGCAACCAGTCATAGCCAGCTGCTCCCGCCCCAGATGCAAGAATAGCAGGCACCTGCAGACAGACTGCCTTGTAAAAAGCACAGCCAGTAATTATGTGCACAAGAATAATTCAAGTTTTACTTGCACTTCATCCAACATTGTGTATATTATATGATAGAATGCTCAATGTGTCACAAACAGTATATAGGCGAAATGAGTCAATCTATGAGCCTACGCCTTAACAGTCACCGGGCATATACTCTTAGAAAATCCTCCATAGCTGTAGCGCAGCATTTCAACCAATCGGGCCGTAATTTTGATGACCTTAAGTTGTATATACTTCAGTCAAACTTTAAGTCTCCTAGGGACAGAAAATACCGAGAATCCTACTTAATTCACAAATTCAACTACATGGAACCTGCTGGAATTAATGCCTCTAGGGGCAACCTGGAATCCTTGCGATACTCGCAGGGCATACAGCATTAGGCACTGTCTTGCTTGTACCTTATGCAAAGAATATGACCCCTCCCTCCGCTCCTTATGTGGCGACCTAATTCCTTTTGTTTTCATTCCTTACGTTCCTTTTCATTAAGCACGCGCAGCATCCCTCCGAACTTTTCTCTGGAATTCCATTTTATTTTTATCTTTCTCTGTTGTTTTTGCTCCGCTTTGTCTTGTGCCCCGTACGTACCCCTAACTTTATATTTTTGTTTTTGAGTTTCAGGAAAGGCCTGTTCCAGGAATGTTGCTGCTAGCGACACGTGCCATTTCAGCTGTGCGGTTATTGATTTTTATTTTTTGTGTGTAGTTTTTCCAGGGTGTCGAACCGGAACCGAACCGAACCGAAAACCGGAACTGAACCGGTATTTTTGCCGGAACTGAACCCGAACCCGAACCGTTATTTTTTGAGCACGCTGAACCCGAACCGGAACTGAACCGCAAAAAGAAATAACGGTTACCGGTTCATGCCGAAACGGTTCGACCCTCCGTTGTTGATATTGCACAGTCCGTGCAATTCAGGCCTTTTTTTCTTTCACGTACTATCAACTTTGTACCCGCTCACGCACTTTCCCCTCCAGACAATTGAACGCTATCACGCTCTATCAACAAAGGAAATGAATGAGCACCAATGTAGCAATGGTCTGTTGCTGCTGGAAGTGCTAGCGTAGTGCAAGCTCACCAAACGAATGTCATTCTCGCAGCTTGCAGGGGATATAAAACCACTGTGCCCCTATAGCTGCGACTTTATTGGAACAATCAGGCTGCAGGAGTGCTCTACTGCGCAACAGCGAACGCCCACACCAGATGTGTGCAAACTTTTTGCATTTCATAATTTGTGTAAAAGGTCCGACACCAGCGAATTGTTAATACTTGACAAGTGTGACCGCAGGAGCTGCTCAGTAGCTAAGCCGTTTGCTGCTGACCACAAGTGGCCTCGATCACCCTTCCCCGCGACCGTTTTTCTGAAGTAGATGGAAATCGAGAACGTCCGTGAATCGAGATTTTGATCCACGTTTAATATCACCAGCTGGTTAAAATAAGTCTGCCGGCCTGCAACATAAGCTGCGCCTCGGAGCAGAGATATAGCACGGGGCATCAAATGCGCCAGTTTTTTTAAAAAACATGTTTAGACGGAAAACAACAAAAAATAAAAGGCGAATCATGTTGTTTTAAAATATTACGCTAAAATTAAGTAAAACCGAATAAGTAAAAAAGAAAAACGCACCAATAGGTGTAAATTGCTCTAAACTTTTCTTTGCCCTGCCTTTCACAACCAAACGGGTCATCACTGCGAAAAGTGAGTTGTGGTCAGTTTTTGAGGGCAGTACAGTGGACAAGTTCCGTTTTTTACAGATACAAATAACAACAGACATGTCAGGGAAAACTGTCAAGGTGCGCACTTAATCACTTTGCAAGAAACTGCAGCCCTCGATCTTGTCTTGGAACAAGAAACAGTAATAAAGCAGATGACATATGCAGAAAGGCAGGCTGGTACCTCACTGCCCATTCGCCACATACTTCTGTTCTCTGCTTTCTTCTTTTCGGGACACCCCCCTTTCCTCCGCATAATAGAAGGGATAAATAAGGGTGGGCGCCTACCCAGTGGAACCCTCCTTGTTACTCTTGACGTTGCCGCATTGTATACAAACATCCCTTTTGTCGGAGGACTCGAAGCCACTGACTTAAACTTCATGAAACCGAATAATAAGAGCGCAGGACGTCTTTACATCCTCCCAAAAGCCCACAAAGTCCCCGTAGAATCATTGTTTACTGCCGACATTCCTGGCAGGCCCATAGTTTCGAATAACAATACCCCAACCGAAGCATTACAGTAATGCCCGCTTATATCGAACAGCGCGAGGATTGTAAAATAGTTCGATATAACAAAAATTCGATATAAAAAGTGAAGCAGAAAAAACTTATATGAGAGCAATCTTGCCGACGCAGGCACGAGCTAACTCTGAGCTCTTACCACTATTGATACGACACTTTCTCGGAAAGAAAACATTAATTTATTGGGGCGGAAGAACTGCGTGGGTGTAGCCTGCTTCTTGGAGCACAGCGCGTTGCTGGTGACTGCTTGCTTTGTGGTATCTAAACAGTCAACAAGCACAAGGCCGCTGCTCTCAATGGCACTGCACTATCGCCGTAGCAGGGCCACTGCAGCAACGGCTTCGCTCGTGCTCGGAAGCGGTACGGAGCCCTCGGCATTCTTCGACGGAGCGGAGACAAGCATGGATACAAGCGAATAACGTCGAGCCCAGCGAACCGAGCAAGTGCGCGCAGCAAGTGGCGCGGACTTGAAGTTCGGTGACACCGCAGCCCGCAGCGCCCAATGTGGCGCTTCCTGCTCCAACGGCATGCATCCGTGGAGCTGGTCCACTCAGCCACGGCCGGTTTGGACGCGCCCGCGACACCCGCGCCACCGCTGCGCGCCGATGTATGGCGGGAAAGCCTGCCGCATGCGTGAGGAGAGAGAAAAATCCCACGCGGGAGAGTTCGATATATCCATTGTGAGCAAAATCGCGTTCGATATAAAAAGTTTTAAATGCATGTAATTTTTACCAGAATTATACAAGGGTTCGATATAGGCAATATTTTGATATATCCGTGTTCGATATAAGCGGGCTTTACTTTATCTCTGTTTCTGAATCATTACCTATCCGACATTCTGTCTCTCCTTCCTTTGTTCATTCGGGACACCCCCCACTTCCTCCGCATAATAGAAGGGATAAATAAGGGTGGGCGCCTACTCAGTGGAACCCTCCTTGTTACTCTTGACGTTGCCGCATTGTATACAAACATCCCTTTTGTCGGAGGACTCGAAGCCATTTCAAAATCTTTATTAGAGAACCCGCACCAACATGCGCCAGAAGTGTACACAACTTTCTTAAAACTAGTTTTAACTCTCAGTTATTTTAAATTTTACTCGTCTTACTTCTTGCAAGTTTTTGGAACCAGCATGAGTACTCCATTCGCGCCGACCTATGCCAATATTTTCATGCGGCAACTTGAAACCACCCTGTTAAACTCTTGTCCGCATAAACCTCAGGTTTACCTCCGCTACATAGAAGACATCTTCATGATTTGGGAACACGGTCGCGCGACTCTAAAAACGTTTATATCTCATCGCAATTCTTCGCATCCGACTATAAATTCTCCTGCCAGTATTCTGAAAATGAAGTGAACTTCCTGGATACTACCGTCATTCTAGACAACGGTAAACTTACAACCACGCTTTCTAGAAAACCAACAGGCAGGCAACAGTACCTAGATTATAAAAGCCATCACCCGAGACACTGCAAGCAAGGGATCTTTCTATATAGGACAAGCCACCACACTTAGAAGAGTATGCAGTGATTGCAGGGTCTACGTAAAGCATCTAGACGAACTCAAGTCCACCCTTATGAACAGGAACCACCCCAAAAGCTCGCTCGATCAGGCGTACCAACGTGCATCTAATCTCAAAAGGGATGACGTGCTCAACAAAAAGCGACAAAATGAAAGCGCCAGGCCGCCCGCCCTGATAACTAAATTTTTAAAAGCCCTCCCTAACGTAAACAATATCCTGCGGAAATACTACCCCATTTTAGCCAGTAACGACCGACTCAAAAAGACGTTGCCGGAAGCACCAAGGGTTACCTACCGGAGAAATAGGAATCTAAAAGTTATGTTAGTGCATGCTAAAACAGGGCATTCAAAGCAACCAGTCATAGCCAGCTGCTCCCGCCCAGATGCAAGACTTGCAGGCACCTGCAGAAAGACTGCATTGTAAAAAGCACAGCCAGAAATTATGTTCACAAGATTAATTAAAGTTTTACTTGCACTTCATCCAACATTGTGTATATGTTAGAATACTCAATGTGTTACATACAGTAGTACATAGGCAAAACGAGTCAACCTATGAGCCTACGGCTTAACGGTCACCGGGCAGATACTCTTAGCAAATCCTCCATAGCTGTAGCGCAGCATTTCAACCAACCAGTCCATAATTTTGATGACCTTAAGTTGCATATACTTCAGTGAAACTTTAAGTCTCCTAGGGACCGAAAATACCGAGAATCCTACTTAATTCACAAATTCAACTCCATGGAACCTGCTGGAATTAATGCCTCTAGGGGCAACCTGGAATTCTTGCGATACTCACAGCGAATACAGCATTAGGCACTGTCTTGCTTGTATCTTCCGCAAAGAATATGACCCCTCCCTCTGCTCCTTATGTGGCGACCTAATTCCCTTTGTTTTCATTCCTTAGCGTCCAAATAAGTACGCGCAGCATCCCTCCGAACTTTTCTCTGGAATTCCATATTATTTTTATTTTTCTCTGTTGTTTTTGCTCCGCTTTGTCTTGTGCCCCGTACGTACCCCTAACTTTATATTTTCGTTTTTGAGTTTCAGGAAAGGCCTGTTCCAGGAATGTTGCTGTTGGCGACACGTGCCATTTCAGCTGTGCGGTTATTGCTTTTTATTTTGTGTGTGTAGTTTCTTTCTTTTTTTTCTTTTTTCCTTGACCTAGTTTTTTTTTCCTTTTCTACCTTTTCTTTTGACCTGAGGCTTGCAGATAGCTTACGATAAGGACTACTCGCAGCGCCTGTTCTGCTTCCTGCGTTTCTGAGAACCTTCCCGTAGGCCGCGCGGTGGGGCAACAAACCCCTATCATCCTTTCTGTCCAAGAATTTCCCGGAACATCAACCCCCACCTGACTTCCCTCTGACCTACTTCGCAGCTGGAACTATACAACCTTCTTTCCCCCTCAATATCTCCCCCTACATACTCCCAAACCTATCCGCTTTCTCAATTCCACTTCTTTCCTCTCACCTGGGGACCTACCCCTATATAAACCGTGCCAGCCAGGCGACGGTTTGCCCTGACGAAGGCAAGTCTCTTTGCTGAAACATTGGCAACAATCGTGGTTGCTACCTTGTGCGAAGTTTTCTTTTCTTGTGTTCTCTACCATCTTCAAAGTTTTATGGCTCTCTCTCTCTCTCTCTCTCTGTATATATATATTGTGAGGCCGTAGATAGCAGGCGACCAGACCGTGGCTTCGTAGCTCCTTCATTCGGAGGCGAGTCGACTAGAACGCAAGATGGCGATCAAGCCCCAGCACTGATGATGATCTCCGAAGAAGCGGGCTCGTCGATGATGATGAATTTGTACAGGAAATGAAGAAGTGATCACCTCAAGCCGGTGGTGATGATAGTGGGCAATTGCTACCTATGGTGGCATACAGGCTGTAGCCTCAAACAAAGCTCACACTACAAAGCGCACACAAAGCTCACAATATATATATATATATATATATATATATATATATATATATATATATATTAATATATATATATATATATATATATATATATTTCTCGAGTTGTCAGCTTGGCGTGCTAGACAGTTGCTACCTAGTGTTTGCATGTTTTTGATGAGCTTTTATACAACTGTAGGACCTCGTATGTGGTTACTTAGACACGTCGCGGCCTTTTTTCGAAAGACCGAAAAAAAAAACCCTGAACATAAAGAAAAAGGCTGAGGAAATGTGCGCATAGAAACACACCCACAATACTGTTGCTTTCACTTAGCTGACAAAACACCCGACACTTTACCGACTAAGCGTTTTGAAACACGCGCGCTTTCTTGCCCACCCGCCCGCCAAATTGCGTTGCTTATCCCGCGCTGCCCTTTCTTCAGCGCTGCCAAGATCGCGAAAAAGGAAGGGGAACTAAATGGAATTGACTGTCGCCGCTCGAATCGCCTCCACTCCCAAACTTTTCCATCATCTGCTCTCTTTCCGGCGTTCCAGAAAACTCACAAAAAGTAAAGCCGCCTGCCGCTTTCGGAAGCGCTGAGATCCCTTTATATAAATTTTATCGAGGAATGGAGGCTTTCGACCCTTTCAATTTACCCTCTTCCGGGAAGCCGCCACTCTCCCAGCGACCGCATTATCTGCGGCACAACAGGACAACCGCGTTCGGAGAGCGCTGTGCCGGTAAAAGCACCACACAGTGCACCGCTGAGGAGAGCGACGTGTAGCAGGTTTACGAACAGTCTTCGTTGTTTTTTGCCTTCCGTTATAGAGTTGTGACCGCCGAAAAAAAGGTCTTCGAGCGTTTCTCCACCACTTGGTGGAGATACAACTTAGCCCCTTCTTCGTGCCCGGTCGGTGACGTTGCCTGGAAACCGCACTGGCGAAACAAACTCTCTAAACCAGCGGGTGACAATATAATGAACCGGAGACCCTCGTCTCCTTATTACGGCCACGTCGATACCGTAGAGAGATCGAAGCAACGCTTGGACTAAGGTAGTCACTCCTGTGTGTACGCGTTTAAGCTAACGGTGCGAAGGGAGCAACACATGTACGGGCGTGAGCACGGGTACGCCCACAGACAAGCGCACGCGTGCTGACAAACAAACGTATGCTCTCTCCTCCATATACCTTTCACATACCCACGCAGACACACCCACCCACGTAGGTGCACGCGGTGATTGGCTGTTTTAAATTTGGCGCCACAGGCACTGACTACAAACAAAATGAACGTCGCTGTGACGCACTCCACGCGTGCTCGTTCACTACTATCTCATCCAGGAATAATTCTTATCGTCACGTAGGTTAACCGTGTACCTCCTGTGCTTTTATTAAAAGACCATAAGCACTCCCAATGCTGCTTTACTAACTACCAGCATTACGTTCTCCCCTGACGTATTTATCTCTTTTAAATAGCGCACTGCGAAGATCTGATTGGGCCTTTTCAAGCTGTTCATGCTTTTTATCTTAGGAAGATAACTCTTTCAACCAGGTAATACAAGTGTATTCGACCATTACATCGCCCGGACCATTAGCGTCTACTCGCGACTATATTTAACACAAATCAATAGTTAACGTTGGACGGTGGGCAAGTCTCTAGTTTATATTTTTTCGTGTGGGGTATATGGTTTAAATGTACGCTGCTTGTGCGAGCCACAGTATGTTTGTGAAGTATCGGTCAAGTCCGGGCAGTGGGTACCCTTTTGCCCGTTTTCGTGTTGAACCACTAAACTCCAACTTTATTCATGCATGAAGCCCAATGTAAGAATGCTCACATCCGCAACCGATTATTTCGCTAAAGCGTAATTTTCGCTATAATGGAAAACATGCGGGAAAGAAGATGTATTCGATATTCGTTTTCTAAGTGAAAACAAAATCTGCAACTCAGCTCCCCCGATGCGGCGTGTTACCGGCACGCTCCCTAAGCAGTTAAAGGGCCACGAAGACGTAGTACAAGCTTGATTCAATAAAACGGTTGCTTTGTCTTGAGAGCAACAAGTCTAATATTATCGCAAATTAAAAAAAAAATTAATGTAGATATTAAAGAAAAGAGATGAACCTGTGGCGATACTCGAGACTCTTTCTGGTGGCATTTCTATGACGTCACAGATTCTTGTTGACCGAAGCCGCCGCCAGGCGACCTGACTGGACGATCGTGGTGGGGCCTCTCTTTCCATTAGATCGAATGTTAACGCATGGTTGACACACTGACAACCGTTTTAGTGGGGACCTCCACTGCGTTATTCCTTTCCATATTGCGCCAAAGTAGCGCGAAATTTGAGTTTGTTCATGTTTCTAGGTTTTCTTGGTTAAAAAACGTCTCCGCGGCTGCAATCAAGCTGAGCGAGCTACCAAATGTTAGTCCTTTCAAATAGGACAAAAAAGTCTGGGTTTCTCTTAATGGCCCATTTATCCCTCACCCCGCAACGCGTCTCTTCTAAAGATGCGACTTTTTTTTTGTTTGACATCCCTACTCACCGTCACTGCCTAACAGCGATGGTTTCACCGCCATTATCATCACCACAATGCCTGTGTCAACTGCAAGACTGCACGAGGTCGCGGGTTCGATTCCCTGCCGCGGCGGCAGCTTTTCTGATGGAGGCGAAAAGCAAAAGCGCCCGTGTGTACGAGATTTCGGCGCACGATAAAGATCCCCAAGTGGCCAAATTAATCCGGAGCCCTCCACTACGGCGCGCCTCATCGCCTGCGTTGCGTCGGCGCGTTAAACCCTACAATTAATCAATCAATCAATCAACTGCAGGACTAACGCCTATCCCACGTTCATTCAGGCGTTCCTGTCATGCGGTGGCTTTATTATGGGTATAGTTATCCCGATAACAGCTAGAGGCGGGCCAACATGATCTGCGTTATCCTTAGCTGTGTAGGTTGGAACTAGATTGCGTTAAGATGAGTCGATTTTTTTCAGCATCATCATTATCATCAGCATCTGTGCTGGCTACCTCGGCTCCACTTCCCATCCGTTCCTTTCCGCGTTGCCTCTCTTGTCCCCCCTCTCACTCATCTGCTGCCCGACCTCCTAGTGACATCTCCCACCATACTGGACATCATCATCATCATCATCACCAGCCTATCTACGCCCACTGCAGGGCAAAGGCCTCTCCCATTATTCTCCATTTACCTCGGTCCTGTGCCAACTGTGACCAATTTATCCCCGCAAACTTCTTGATCTCATCTGCCCATCTAACGTTCTGCCGCCCCCTGCAGCGCTTGCCTTCTCTAGGGACCCACTCTGTTACCCTTAATGACCAGCGGTTATCTTGCCTTCGCATTACATGCCCTGCCCACGTCCATTTCTTCTTCTTAATTTCTACTAATATGTCTTTAACACCAGTTTGCTCCCTGACCCACTCCGCTCTCTTCTTGTCCCTTAATGTTACACCTATCATTTTCCGCTCCATTGCCCGCTGAGTTGTTCTCAATTTAAGTTGAGCCCTCTTAGTGAGCCGCCAAGTTTCTGCCCTGTAGGTGAGTACCGTAGGTGAGTACCGTAGGTGAGCATACTGGACAGCTGCTCTACAAAAAGTCATGTGAAATGTGCCAGTGCTAAGTGAACTTGAACTTAAACAACGACCTTTTTAGGCGAACTTGTGAATGTCTTATGTGTTTCACCTTCCCCTGCACACTTCATTTCCTCCCCTCACCAAGGGCGCCTGTGCCCCCTCTCGACCATTAAGTTTTTACTACTACGGACCTGTTCTAGGGCTGGGCTTGACGACAGTCTGTCCTATTATGGTCTCACGCTCTATCCGAATCAGGTTTCGTCGCCCCCCCCCCCCCCACAAAAAAAATAAACGCTTCTAAGTATAGAAAAAAATCATTGAAAATTTATAAAGTCCAGGGCCTCCATATCTTGATATGACGGCTTATACTGCCTCTAAAGATGTCTTTCTACCAA
Source organism: Haemaphysalis longicornis (assembly GCA_013339765.2). Classification (NCBI taxonomy): domain Eukaryota; kingdom Metazoa; phylum Arthropoda; class Arachnida; order Ixodida; family Ixodidae; genus Haemaphysalis; species Haemaphysalis longicornis. Next base: position 56,429,694 of record CM023449.1, on the reverse strand, counting down.
TGCATTGGTGCTTTAAGGTGAAGCCAACTTTTAAAAAATCGGTGTCATCTTGCGATTTGTAAGGTGGCTTTCCCACACTGAGAGTTGCGCAGTGAAGCATGACCATTTACGGTGGCAGCATGATTAAATTAAACTGCTCTACCTCTTCGGTTATCAAAAAGTACCGCGCAACAAATGATGTGGCCTTGAGCCGCTAAGACGACTCTGCCAATACGCCGAATTTCATTTACTTGTAATTTATTGTCATTTCACGGCGACTTTGTAAGCATTACAAAATTCCTGTTTGCTGTCAATACATGGTTATGTAAGGAGGGAGAATGCATGACTACTGAAAACGGTTGCAACTGTTGTTTTACGGGTACTATCCGAAAACGAATTATATGACAGTTAGCTGTAAGACAACTCTAAAATTACGCACAAGAAAGAATCCGAAGTTAAACGGTACCTTCGTAAAGACAACTGTCCTTTCTTTCCCCTTCAATTCCTGCATCCCCATCCCCATGTATAGGGTAGTCAACCGGACAGTTCCCTGGTTCACCTCCCTGCCTTCCTCAACTGCTCCTTCCTTCATTCATTCTTTCGTTCCTTCTTTCCGCTGTCTCAGCAGATTTCACACTGGGTGAATCTGGGTTTAATTTGTGGTTTCAAAATCTGGGCTACAATGTCCTACTCAGTGATTGCAGCCCTCTATCTTTGAGCGAAACATCTATTTCAATCCGCAGGTCTTAAGTTTCTTTTTGTTCTTTGTTTTTTGTTACGATGTGCTGTGTGTATCCCTAATCAGAAATATCTGATTTTCGTTGGCTTGTTAGGCCAATCTACATGTAGGTAGAGATAAACCAGGACGGGATTGGCACGGTTAACGTTAATCTGTGCTTTATCTCGGCTGCGTTCTAATTCAACGTGAGGGATTAGCTTTGTATATGTTGTATAGCTTTGTATATCTCTTGTATAGCTTTGTATATATGTAAGCTTTGTTTCCGTTGGCTTGTTAAGCCAATCCAGATGCAAGTAGAGATAAACCAGCACGTGATTGCCACGATTAACGTTGATCTGTGCGCTAGATCGCCTGAGCTTTACCTCAACCTGAGGGACTTGCTTAGATATATGTGCAAGACTACCATTCGCGAGTTCTTCACAAATTATGGGAACAAACCAGCACGTGCACGTTCGATTCCACCATTGTGCGGGAACAGAAATAGACATCAAGCGGGAAAGCGACCGAGAGAGCGGGCGCCGTTCCATCCCGAATTTCGATAATTTCGAATAATCGCTCGTGCCTGGCTGCTGCAGTCAGGCAAGGCAGCACAGCCTTCGATCGCAGCCCGCCACAAAGTGAAGTGGCGGCTGCTGCTTATTGCGAGGGGGCTGACTGTACACGTTTCGCGGGACGCTCCCCGATGACGGAGGGAGATTCTAGGGAAGAGGCTAGGGAAAGAGGGAAGGCAGACCGCCCCCTTGCCGCCCCGCACACGGCTCTCGCCGACCTTTCATTCGGAGCTCCTTTCTCCTCCCCTTTCTCCCTGGCCCCATCGCTCGTTCTCGGTTCGGCGATCGATCTCCGCGGCTGCAGCGTCGATAACGGAGCCTCTTCGCGCAAGCATTGATCCTCCTGCGACGCCCGAAGCCGAGCGGGCCAACCCCCCGCCCCCCTCCCCCAACTCGCAGCATTGTTTGCTTCGTACGCTGCGTTTACTGCAGCGCTGGGGGGAGCGGTTTGTCGCTGCTGTATCTTGTCTTTCCATTTTTTTTTTCGGCGGGGGAGGAGGAGAGGCCGATGGAGGTTGTTTAATTTCTTTTCGACAATGACAACAGCGGCCAGGTATATGGCCGTAGGATGCGACAGGTGCCGGGTGATGGACGGTGCGCTTCGGGATTACAGGAGAAGGAAAGAAGAACAGAAAAACGGTGGCTGGGTTATTTGTCCCTATGCCGAGCTGCTGTGCGTTGAGAGTGTCGAAGGGAGGCGGTGACGTTAATGCGATTAGTGACGTCCGTGGTGCGGCGCGCCGATTTATTCCGCTTTTTCAGCGGCGAACGCCCTGTGGTCTGGTTTCAACCGCAGCGAATTGAAACAAAGAAGTTTAGAATGCGATGTTTCTAGGCAAGAATTTGTTGCCGGAAGTAACTCCGTGAGCTACTACAGTGTATTTATGGGAAACGACCTGAATATTATATCATCTATATATATTTCACTATGCTTTTACGCTGAATATTGCCGTATTAGTAAGCAGGATTTTGACAGCTAGCATTGCCTGGCTAACTGGTAAGGGTGGGCTAATTGCACTATGTGGGCTGAATAGAGCGCAAGAAAAAGAAGGTAAATATTAACCAGTGACAAAACACTGGCTTCTTTTCACTCTTTTGTGCTTTTTTTGCGAGAGCAATATCATTTTAAACAATGTACATGAAACAACAAACAAGTCAAGCAGAAAATATCAATGACTTCGTTCATTCGTTCGGCTGCGTATAGAATATTGCCGTAATCGATTTAGCGAGAATTCCCAAAATTAACGGAATTACTCATATATAAAGAAAACAAAAAATAAATTGTTGGCAGATTTTTTTGTTATTGGTAATCTCATGCAAGCAAGACAGCAGCTGCAAAGAATCAGAGTCAACACTTTTTTTATCAATTCCTAGCGCTTGGTGGAGGTCGCTCTAATAAGAAACGCGAAACAGATTGCTGAGACGGGTGGGGAAAAAGACAGCACCAAGCCCTCTTGTTTTATCTAAAGAGGCCATGAAGACAAAATACAAGTTGAGCTCATTAAGAAGACCGCTTTGTCCTGATAATCATGTCAATCTAATCGAAAACTTCAAACAAATAATCGAGATATTTAAAGGAGCCATGAAGAGAAAATGCAAGTTGGTTTTATTCGAAAGATTTCGTGTTTTATAGTGCCCCCAGCGCTTGTCCGGATACAAACGGTGCTTTATTCACTGAGAAATTAAACAATTTAGGTTAAAATTTTGATTTTCCCGCTCAATCATGCGTTTTCGTGGTCTCAAATGACATCACAGGAACCGACCGCTCTGCAGCCTAGAGTACCTTCATTTACGCATCCGCCGTACAGGGTAGAGACACGTATACGCTGGCGCCGCCATTTTCGGTTGCTCGCTCGCCGCCGAAGCAAGTCATTGTGTCAAAACCGCGCTAAAATTATCGCCGCAACGCGGTTTACTGAAGAAGTTTGAATCATATTGTCTGTTTCGCGTTGCTAGGTCTCGTGGGAAACGAAAAGAATAACGCGTTGAGCCCGTTGGCCCAATTGCGGCGGCACGGGACCGTTCAAAGGTTGTCTCCACCCTGTACAGCGGTGCTGGTTTGTTCCCGCGTTTCTTTACGTTCCGTAACCTAGATGGCGCCACCACACCGTGGCAAGCGTTTGGTTTGTTTTTGCCCGCATTTAAACCTGGCTTGTTTTTGTTCTGAGAGAAAATATTCGTTCCCTGAAACAGTGCTCGCTCGACAAATGTGGTCACGTAAGACACCGTTGCTTGCGTCAATCGGCCAGTGTCGTCTGAGACAACCCCAAGCCCCGTAGTGCTGTGCAGCTAAACCAAGCATGCTGTGCGCAGTACGAACAGCAGAACGCATCAGTACTTCTATGTTTACATGTGCTTTCGTAACTTCCACTGTTTGTCCCATCATTCTTATTGCTTTGTAAAGAATGTGCCCTAAATTTAAGCGCAAATCGCTCGTTCGTCTAGTTTGTAAGCTCTACCTAATTTGCGTCTGCTTCCGCCAGCCTCCGCCAATCGCAGAGCTCAGCTCATGTGACATCATAGGGTCTGTTGCGGGAAATGAGCTGGTGGGTCGCATGACCATTCCCGTTTTTCCTAATTATGTGGCTTATTTGAGCGAAGTTTGCGTTAAAAGTGGTGTCAGTATGATTCTAACGAGACAATCTTTTGAATGAACCAAACTTGTGTTTTCTCTTCATGGCTCCTTTAAGAAAACAGGTGCGCCAGGGGCGACTCACTCGCCACTTTTAGGTGACTTTTCTATGACGTCACAGAAAATTGTTTGTGCGATTGGAGGCCGCTGGCCTAATTCATCACCAAATCACACAACTGGGTGATTGTAGCGGGGCATCTAGATACGTTTGATCGTATCACTTGGACGCGAACGTGCAGATAACACACTGATAGCTATGGTTTTAGGGCTGGCTCGTATTACGTCACACCCGCCCACATTACGTCACTGCAGCGCAAAATTTGAAATTTTTTAAACGATTCTTGCGTTTTTAGGTAAAACAAACGTCTTTAGTGCAGCTCCGTCTAAACCCGTCCGCCATGACGGGAAGCTTCTCGAAGCTGCACTGCAGGCGTGCTCCACTGCTCCATTCGAAGCTCAACTGCAATATCACTGCAGGCGTCGCACCGACGTCGTCCACGGGAAACTTCTCTCTCTGTTTCTCTCTCTCTCTCTCCTTCGTCTGGCTCTTTGCCGTACCCATGCATGTATGGAGTGCTGCCTGCTCCGGAAGTAACCATCATCTCGGATACCTAAGGGGCTGCAGTAGGAAGGTTCAACCATACTAGGAAGGCTCTTGGGGTCACAAACAGCACTCCCCCACCAGAGAAGTATCTGGCCACTCTGGTGTGGTAGATGGCCGCCACATCCCATGACTGACCAACTAAACTCTCAGCCCACAGTCCCCAGCAGCTGTAGAGCGCCTGTCCACGGCGGCGGTCAGAACAGTGATACAGCGGAGGGTGCTAAGAATCCCCCGGGTCCGGACAGGCCGCCATGGGAACTTGACCCTGGCAACGTTCAACGAACACACTCTGTCTAGCGAGGGAAGCTTAGCTGCATTACTAGAGGAGCTCTCGGACATTAAGTGGGGTATTATAGAGTTAAGCGAAATTAGAAGGGCAAGAGAAGGCTTCATGGAGTTCACTAGCGAGTGTATTCTGTGCTACAGTGGACACCAAGAGAAGAAAGAATACGGGGTGGCATTTTAATTCCACAGGAAACGGGGCGGGATTTTTAATCCGCAGGAAACGTGGAGGGGTTTTTTCGGCCTTAGAGAAAGAGAGGCGCAGCTGTTGTGATCAAACTAAAGGAGCGATGCACGTTAAAGATAATACAGGCCTGTGCGCCAACAACCAGCTATGACGATGAAGCCGTAGATAGCTTCTACGAGGATGTAGAATAAGCAATGAATAAGGCAACAACACAGTTCACGATTGTGATGGGAAACTAACGCAAAGGTGCGTATGAAGCAAATGGGAGAAAGGTCAGGGGGAAATTTCAGAAAAGACAATCGCAACAGCCGAGGAGATACACTGGTGGGATTTGCAGAGAGAAATAACCTGAGGTTGACGAACACATTCTTCTACAAACGAAAGAATAGGAAATGGACGTGGAAAACTCCCTATGGTACAACAAAAAAATAAATTGTCTTCATGTTACGTAACAACCCAGGTATTGTGTAAGACGTAAAGGTGCTACGTAAGATTAGGAGCAGAAATCACAGGATGGTTAGATGCAAGCTAAGGCTGAATCTCGAAAGATAAAGAAGGAAATTTGCGAAAACTAAGAAACCCCGTATGGATCAGTCAGAGCCCGGTCGCAGGAGTTTAAAATATCTCTTCAAGACGAATTCGTTCATCTGAACGAGCAGAACGAGGTCAGTGTAGAGAGGCTAAATGAAAACCTAATATCGGCACTCAGTGGATCAGCAGCAGCTGTGGGAGAAGCAAGATGTAGGCAACCAGCTGGAAAACTAACCAAGAAAACCGAGAAACTAATTGTCAAGCGTAAGAACATGATTGTGTCAAGTACGGCGGATCGGACAAATTAGCCGAGCTGCATAAACTGATTAACAGAAGCAAAACAAACAACATTCGAACATATGTCAGTGATCGAGGAAACGATGCAAATAGGGGGAAGCTTTAAAGGAGCCATGAAGACAAAACACAAGTTGGGTTTATTAGAAAGACTGCTTAGTCCCGATAACAATGATACCAATATCGTCGCAATGTTCGAACAAATAACGGAGATATTAAAGAAAACGTGTGAGGCAGTCGCGACCCCCTAGCCAATTTCCCGCAACTTTTCTATGACGTCACGGAACCTTGTTTGTGCGATTCGCGGCGACCTAACTGACCTGTCGCGACGACAGATGACTGGACGTCTGTAATGGGGCCTCTAGTTCCATTTGACCGCATCACTTGAATGCTAACGTGCAGTTAACGCACTGAAAATTATGTTTTATTGTTGGCCCGTATGACGTCATTCTTGCTCATACACGTCACTGTGGCGCGAAATTTGAAAGTTTTGAAATACTTCTTGCTTTTTTTTCGTTAAAAAACATCCTTTGTGGCTCTAATGGAGCTGAGTGAGATACTGAATCGTAGTTCTTTCAAATTAAACGAAGTTGTATTTTCTCTTCATGGCTCCTTTAAAGCAACTAAGACAAAGCTGGACATCGGCAAAGACAGGATTTACGCACCCAGAGACGATCAGGGTAACATTACGCACAACTTGGACGAGATAACAGAGGTAACAGAACGATTCTACACCAGGTTGTATGCCAGTGACGTGGACCAGGGAAAACTACTCAGGGCATAAGTTCAACTAGCGATGTCCCACTAGTATCTAAAGAGGGAGTTGGAGAGGCTCTCAAAGGCATGAAAATAGGAAAAGCTGCAGGTGACGACGGCATAACCCCGGATCTTTTGAAGGAGGAAGGAAATATTGTACTGGAAAAGCTTGCTGTACAATTTTCAGAATGCTTGAATACTCAAAAAGTGTCCATATCCTCGAAAAACGCCCACATTTTTTTATTCATAAAGGAGATCCCAAGGATCTCAAGAATTACAGACCCATCAGGCTTCTTTCTATTGTTTACAAGCTTTTTACCAAAGTTATAGTTAGCTACAAAGGTGGCACCCTGGGTTCCCAACAACCGAGAGAGCATGCTGGGTTCGGGTAAGGGTACTCAACCATGGGTCACATCCATGTCGTCAATCAAATGATAGGAAAAATCCGCAGAGTACACTAAACCTCTTTACATGGTATTTATATAGATTATAAGAAAGCGTTGGATTCCGTACTCACCGCAGCCGTGCTAGAAGAACTAAATAATCTAGGAATAGAGGAAACCTACGCAAGACCTCAAGAAGACATATATGGGCAGAATAACCCTCCACGAGCAAAGCGATAAATTTCCGATCCGAAAGGTGGTAAGACAGGGAGACGCCATTTCGCCAAAACTATTCACTGCATGTCTGGAGGTGGTGTTTAGAAAGCTTGACTTGGAAAACGTAGGATTAAGGACAAACGGGGAATACTTGAGCCATTTGAGGTTTACGGACGACATAGTCTTGATGAAAGAGACTGCACAACCCATGCAAACAATGCTTGAGGAACTACCATGAGAAAGCATGGCCGTGGGGCTAAAAATAAATATCGATAAATCTAAATTATTGAGCAATAAGCACGGCCAAAGCGTCCTGTTCAGCTTATTAAACGAAACGCTTGAAGAAGTAAAAGAATATAACTACCTCGGACAGATGGTTAGTGCTGACCCAGTGGCGGTCCCAGGGGGGGGGGGGGGGCGAAGGGAGCGATCGCCCCCCCCCCCCCCTTCCGCCCCAAAGAGGTCCTCAGCTTCTTATTTTTAGTTTTTTTAAGCAATCCAGTCGAGCGAGGTTAAATCCCACTTGTGCGAGTCCGCAAAAGTGTTGCGACCGTCAGAAATGCGGGCTCTAGACAGCCGTTGCACCGCCTAAGGGGCCCCAAAAACCACGAACCCGCCGCGGTGGCTCAGTGGCTAAGGCGTTGCGCTGCTGAGCACGAGGTCGCGGGTTCGATTCCCGGCCGCGGCGGCCGCTTTTCTGATGGAGGCGAAAAACAAAACGCCCGTGTGTACGAGATTTTGGCGCACGATAAAGATCCCCAGGTGGTCAAAATTAATCCGGAGCCCTCCACTACGGCCGCCTCATCGCCTGAGTGCGTCGGTGCGTTAAACCCCACATCAATCAATCAATCAATCAATCAATCAATCCATCATCATCAATCAATCAATCACATCCAAAAAACCACTCTGTCACTAAGTGATTTGTGCGTTCACACGGCATACGCGCACACGCCTGCGTGGATCACCTCCTCCGCAGAATTGGCGCAAGAGGGGAGCGGTTCTTTATTCGCCCCCCCATTACCCTCCCAAAAAATTTGCCCCCCCTCCCCCCCAAAACCAATCTCTGGGACCGCTACTGTGCTGACCCCAACCAGGAGAGAGAAATCCGCCGCAGAATAGGTATGGGTTAGGGAGCACTAAGCAAGCACTCCCAAACACGAAAAGTAAGCTGCCTCTGTCACTCAAAATAAATCTACAATGCATACTCCCGGTGGTGACACACGGAGCTGCAACTTGGCGCCTTACTAGATAACTAGCAAACAAACTTAGGTCGGCTCAGCGGGCCATGGAACGAATAATGTTAGGAATAACACTCAGGAAAAAGAAACGAGCCACCTGGATCAGAGAACAAACTAGAGCAAAAGATATCGCAGTGCAAATAAAACAAAATTAAACTTAGACTGGCTATATAGTGAGACAAACCGACAACCGATGGGCAATTAGGGTGACAGAGTGGATACCAAGAGGTTGTTCTAGAAGAAGAGGAAGGCCATTAACCCGATGGAGGGATGAAATAAAGAAATTCGGCCGTAAACTGTGGACTCGAGCAGCGCAGTACTGGAGCGGTTGGAAGTCAATGGGCCTTCGTCCTGCACTGGACTTGAGTATGCTGATGATGAAACGTCTTTCGTGGTTGGAATGCAGATGAGGGAGTTACCAGGGGTAGTTCTCTCAAATTGAACAAAATTGTATTTTGTCTTCATGGCCCATTTAAGTGCTTAGAATTTGCAGGGTCATCATTTTTTTATTTATTCGTTTCCGTCTCCGAGCGGATCGGATTTTTCTACGCGACAGTCACCTGTGCGAGCGTCGTCACAAGGTAGTCAACTCGACTTTCTTTGTTCGCATGTTGCGGAGTCCTGCATACTCTCTCTCAACTCTTGGTCTCTTTGAAAATGAGTCCACTGACCCTCTCCGCGAGAGTCAGGAGGGTGTTTATTCTAATGCAAGCGAATGACTCCGTTACAAAAGTCACTGCGTAAGTCCTTTTCTCTTTGAGCGCACTAGTTATTTTGATCGCTACGTCACCCCCACCACACCGGAAGTCCCCGATGTACTCCTGCGTTCCTAGACTTGGCCTTTGTTTGCCTTTTCACTGAACGCTAACTCCAGAGAAAAACCGTCAAAGCGTAAGTCCTGGACCGTTTGACGGAATGCACTTAACTGCCAGTAATGGCAAAAAAATGAAAGAGTGTTTGGTGAACAAAGTAAGCTTAAAGCATAGCCATGGTAGTATTTATACGGTGCGAATTTTATTATCAGTACATCAAATGTATGTAGTCATACAGTCGAACACGGATATATCGAACTCCAAGGGGATCGCGAAATAGTTCGATATATGAAAAATTCGATATAAAAATATAGGCTCTGAGACATCACCTATGGCGGACGATCACTTACCGATCGGCGCATTCATGAATGACAACTAATTCTACACTCACGACGCAACAGGACGCTTTATTTCCGTAAAAAAAAATCGCTGATCTTGGCCTGCTTCTTCGTCCTGGAAATGAAATTAAAGACGCTGATCTCGATCTTCTCGAGCCTGTCCAGGTGCGACAGCCCAGTTCCTTCCATGTCGTCGCAACAACGGCGAATCAAGCTGAACGCAGCGGCCACTTCACCCGCGGAGTACGATCGTGTAGCCGCCTCCTCGTCCGGACGATCTTCGCCACTCGAGCTATCGGCCTGGGCTCCTGCGACCGCAGCCACGATATCCTCGTCACCGAGGCTCGCAACAGCCTGAACATTGGTGTCAGCGTTCACGAAGTCGTCGGCAGACACTCCGGCTGGAACAGCAGCCGGGAAAAGGGACGACAGCTCACGAAACGTGTCGCCCATGCACTCGTCGTCGTCGTCGCCGTCTTCGCAAGCTTCGGAAAGTTCGGCAGTCACAAAGCCTGCTTTCCGGAAGTAGTTGGCCACGGTGTCCTTCTTCATGCTGTTCCAAGCGCCTGTCATCATATGTATCGCCCCCCGTCGGGGCACCCCTACCTCGCACTGCCACATTTTCCCAGCGTTCGGGCTTGTGTGCCTAGAAAGTTTAGCATACCGGGCTCCGTCCGCTAACGCTACGGCGGCCGGTAGCGGGGCCCGACTGAGCAACGCAAATTCGTTCCGGTAGGGGGGATTAGTTCCGCAAGCCAGTCTTCGCCATGGACGCGCATTCCTTACATCCTCCTCAACCTTAATCGGGGGTGCAGCGACCGCCGAAGAGCACCTTCAAGCTCGCGCGGCGTTCGATATACCCAATGTAGGGAAAAATACGGTTCGATATAGACGTACGAATTCCTATACTTTTACACAGAATTTTCAAGGGGATAATTTACGAGTTCGATATAGACAATAATTCGATATACCCGTGTTCGATATATCCGTGTTCGACTGTATTGAATATGTGACGCTTGATGCAGCACCGATCATGTGGTCATCATGACGCATGACGGTGCATTTATGCCCATATGACGATCACCTCATCAAAAACCTGTGTGTTCTCACGCAAAGTAGGCAGAACTATCGTCTCATTCGTAGTGTTGCGGAGCGCGACTTTTGCAATTTGTCTAAAGAACGTCGCCAGTGTTGAAAGCGCGCCAGTTCATCCCGCTATAGGTGCCTCCAATTCTATATCGTAAACGAAACGAAATGACGCCACCTGGACGGTGAACGTCAATACGGCCACGTATACGAGCAGCCATTTCCAGTATAAAAACGCTACACTTCAGTAAGGCTTCATGTCGGGCTAGTTGGTGTAACAACTTTTTAAGCATAATTGCCCTGGGTATTGCTCACAACGACTGGCGTAAAAAACCAGTGCTATTTCCCTTCAAAAGACGCTACAATTCACTCTGTGTCATCGATTCACTGCAGGTAAAGAAAATATAATTAGGAAAGGAGAAAAGAGACGGGTCGGCATACAGGGCTGCTGCGCCGCGGACTACACGTCGAGAGCAGTTCCCTGTGCTGGTCCCGTTTCGTTTAGTTAGTGAATCTCAGGGTTCGCACAGAACCTTGAAAACCTTGAAAACCCTTGAATTTAGAAGTGTCAATTTCAAGGCCTGGAAAGTCCTGGAATTTTTAAAGGGTCCTTGAAAACCCTTGATTTTTCCGGAGAGAATCAATGGCCCTGTCTTTTCACAAGAAGTTAAAGTGTTTGTCGTGGATTTTAGGTGTTAAGAAATGTAAAAAAAAACATTGTAACAATCAAGTTTCAGTGTATTGCGTGAAATTACAAGTTTGGTAGATTTTCATTATTACGAAGCAACATTGGGAGCAGGCATTTGTCAATCCAATCTATATCACGATACAATCCAGTGAAAGCCAGCTTCTGTTCTCTATCTTGCATCTTCCATCTAGTCTATGGACGGTTGCTCATTGCATGTTTGCTGTTCCTCATACGCTCCATTGACGTTTGCTTTTACGTAAAAATGGTGGACGTGTACATAGTTCATCCTGCCTTGAAGCAACACTTGCTCGATTTAATTTCAGCTGATACTCTTGCTGACAAAGCAGGAGATGCAGGCAGCATTAACCAAGTTTTGAAATCAATCAGTCTCAGCAAAACACCAAGAAAAAAGAAAAACCTCTAAATACCAGCCATGAAATAAAAAAATGAAGCTGGGGGAGCATTTACGAACCCGTTAGCACCTATCTAAATGTACACTAATGTGCTTTGATATTTTGCAATAAAAAACTTTTGCTTTATGTTGGAAAAGTTATAAATAATTCCTGATAAAACATTAGATGGAGTCCTTGAAAATGTGTTTTGTGGTCCTTGAAAACCCTTGAATTTTTGCTTTTGAAGCCTGTACGAACCCTGAGTGATAGTTAAGCAGGTTATGGCTCTTACGTGCAAGCGCTAGTGACCTTCCCAAACCCGCACCCTCTGATTGCTCGCTAAGCCTTTTCGATTTACCATCATTGTCGTTTCGACCAACAACATCAATCCAGACACGATGGCCTGCGTGCATATTAATAGCCTCACTTACGCAGCCGCGTCGCGTGACTCCGTACAACTAGCCGTTCAATTTGGGTCTTCTCGTTCGCCCGTACGACCGGTACTCTGGGTTATTATTACCCTACTATATGTCACCACGCGCGTATACAACGACGGCTGTCGGCAGAAGTGCAGCTCCGGGTCTAGGAGTATCTATCTGGGCGTGCCTGCGCTCGCGTGGTATATATATTTACTTGTTTATTTTGTTTTGCTATTTTTATATATTACGTTCTTTCTAATCAAATAAACAGTTGTTAGACAGCGCTTGTGTACTATTATGAGCAATATGAAAGGGAACACAGCAACGCGTGGCAAGCAGTCTCGAAACAGACTCGGAGCGATACGCGGATGGCGCTGTGAAAATCAAACAGGGAAGGAGGGCGCTCTTCCCCTAACTGTTGGCACTCCCACCACGTTGGCATTTCTACAAAGCAGCAGCCTACGTCATTTCGCCGATAATATGGTATCGTCCGACAGCTGATAAGACGAACGGTGGGAATGGGAACAGTTGTTAGAACAGCGTCCCCTTTCCACTTTGTTTCCGACGGTGGCAGCTGCGTATCACTCCCAGCTGGTTCTGAGGGTGTTTTCTGCGCGTTCCTGTGTTCCCTTCGATATTGCTCGTAATAGTACGTCTTTTCTTCCCCTTGTTCCGCGTTTCGCGCTGTTTTGTTCGAAGATGTACCATCGTGCCCTACTACAAACCTTGCATCTAAGAACGCTTTCACTAGCTCGGTACGAAAGGTCCCCAGTCTGGAAACCTGAAATACCAGTTTCAAAAGTTGGAGCCCTGTGTGTATTGCGGGTGAAAACCCATCAATTACTGCTAAATCGCAATCCACATTAGCAACGCTGCGCCTGAAGAACGCATGAAGACGCTTTGAAATGCCAGCCCGACCATGAGTTGAATTTTGCTACTTTCAGAAGGGAAACGTTTATACGCATCTAGCATTCCGCTATACGGCTAGACTTTTGAGGGCTGTATAGCTTACCTGAGCCGCTGTAAGGCTACATTTAAGGTTGGTGTCTACTTTTCGTTTGAACAAGCTCACTACGCTTTGGTGCTTCGCCTAAACTGGTCTGTTCCACTGCTTTTAAAAAGCGCCCGAAACGAGACCATAAGTACAAAAGAGAAGACAACGCTCCGCCAAACGGCCAATCGTATGAGAGCCCTAAATGCCACAGTACGCCGTAAGCTCCTGCTGGAGAGGAGGCTGACTTGCAGCGCTGTAAACAATTTTATACCTGGCGGCCAATAGTAACGCAAAGTTTTGACCTGTGACTTGCTGATGCTTCTCAATCATTAAAAAGTTTTCATCAAACGTTTTCTACGTCTTTACAAAGCTTTTCAACGTCCGCTCCTCGACACTCTCACCCATTTGAACGTACGTTCATTTCACTCATTAAATCTGTCACCGAGCTCTTCGGAGTCTCTTACCAGAATGTGTAAAAGGGTGTAGTCATTGTGGTTAGAACGACTACATCCGCGGCAATACGAACGCTGGAAAAGCTACAGCCGGCATCAAGGACGAAACACATGTACGGAAAACATGGCGGACAAGGACGCGTTTCCGCAGGTAATTTTTCCTATTTCAAAACCGGTTCTGCGGCCTTCACGAGTGTTCCTGACCGCTCCCGGAGCGGTTTCCGGAGAGTGAAAACGCGTGCGTCAACGCTTCCTCCTCCGCACATGCGTTTCGCCCGTCTCGCAAGACAGAAGGCGGACGCCAGTGAATTTCTTCACTAGGCGGAAGGCACAAAACAAATTGCACTACCAAAGGCAAACAGCTTTCATGATGATGATGATGATGATCGCTATTGGTTTCCCCTTTGAAGCGGGGTGATGACATGTCATCTTACCAAAAAGGACTAATATAACCATGTTTTACACTCTTGGTTTAATACTAGCGCTGCTTATGGCAGGCACTAAAGCTTATTAGGCCCGAATACTTTTTTTTCCTTGTTACAGGTGGTAACTGTCCTAGGATATACTCCCCTCTCTGATTTTCGTCCACCAGCATTCTAATCTTCTTTTCGTCCCCTCGACAGCCTTGAAGTTAACTTCCTCTCTGATAACCTTAAATCCTAGGGCTTCTGGAAGCCCAATATTCCCTTCATGTAGATTTGGATGGATACCCTCACATTCTAACACTATGTGCCGCATAGTTTCTCTTTCTTTCCCGCAGACCACGCATACCCCATCATTTTGTGAATACTTCCCCACAAAACTCTTAGTTCGCAGGCAACCTGCTCTAGCCTCAAAAAACAAAAGCACTGCCCTGGGAATTATCGTATAAATTTTCCTTTCTGATGTTCAATTTCTCAGCCCTGTACGACTCTAACGACGTTTTAGCTTCCATTTTTTCCCTCCATTTATTCGTTTCAATCTGCCTTGCCTCTTTTTTGGTTACCTTAGCTGTTTTGGATTCTCCACTGTTCCTTCCGTATTTCAAAAAAACAAAAACAAAATTAAGGCCTCGTGGTGGATGCAACATTACCTCAAAATGCGCAACAATGTCTAATTGAGCGATTGTACCGAAGAACACAACGTGCAGTGAAAGCACTACATGGCGCTGCGCATGGACACCACGAGCCCGCGCCCCTCCCCCCCCCCCCCCCCCCCCCCCCCATGCCTCATAGCTTTCACGATACTCCAACTAGACCCAAAAATTCTTCTTCGGAATTACAAAAAATCAAAGCCCCTTTCTCAAGAAAAAGATGGTTTACACGCGAAGCTTTCTTCCACGCAACCTGAGTCGAAGCCAAAGTCCAAAATCCACTCTCCCGAATTCCAGACCGCCGAAGTTCAAAGCCAAAGTCCAATTCAATTCACCCAAAGTCCAAAGCCAACGTGCAAACATGCTTAGAAAACTTGAATGTGAACATCTTCGACAGAACTCTGCGATGTTCACATTCGCAGCCTACGACAGCCTAAGCTCCAGGACCTGCCTCAGCGTCGGCGAGATAACGCAACTTCTGCGTTATCTCTGCGTTCGGATGCTGCGTTCGGAGTTTGCGCCGTGTGTGTCTGTTATCTCTGCGTTATCTTCTGTTATCTTCTGCATAATCTCTGCGTTATCTCTGCGTTCGGATTCTGCGTTCTGAGTTTGCGCCGTGGGTGTCTGTCCTCACTCCGTCCGTGTCTCTTTTAAACGCAATCATTTTATTCAACACTGCAGTTCTGCCTGCAAAGCACATATTTCTGCTCATCATGCTTAGAAAACGTATTTCATCATCAGCATTATTATTATCATCATCATCATCATCGCTAATCGTACTGCCAAACTACATTTCGCGTATTGTGAGGTCCGTCAGGCGTGCAAAGACATCCCATTTCTGTGTTATGTGGTGTACGATTGCTTTACCCTTTGTGAAACACGTCGTGTAAAGTTGGCTTTCCTGCAGTGTGTATTGCTCGGACGGTAACTACATCAGTGAGGCATAGAAAGTTTCGCTTTAAAAAGCTCACGAGGCGTTCAATTGGATGAGGCGTCCCATAGCGCGAGGTTATACTTCGCATCCCCGAGAGGTGGACGTCCACGCCCGCACACTGCAGGCGAACGGAGCGAAAAAGCGCAACCTAACGATCTAACGTCAAAATAGCAAAGCTAATTTAGCTAAATTGTTACGAATGTGTATCCCAAATTTGCGTGGACGTCAATATAACAGTGGCCGGTAAAACTGTCACGCCGGAAAAGGAAGAAGGGTACGTTGACGTCAGACGTGAACGGTGGAAAAACGTGTACTTCTTTAATGCATCGGCACACAGCCATTCGCCTTCAAGTCGTGCTACTGATAACAGAAAAGACCCCGTAATTTTTTTATTTGATTTATTTCCATCACGGCATATTCTCAGGTGCCTTCATGATGAGACTCGCGGGAAATGCATTTTCCCTTCAGAGTTGAGGCAACAGCTACATGCAGCGCTGCCGAAGGAGCAAAGACCGTCTCCCTCGCTCTAAGTACGATCCACGCTCGCAAAAGCGCGCGCGTTCGCACCAGCCAAATACGCAGCCATTGATTGAACGCAGCGACGGCAAAGCCAGTCACACGAGAACTTTTCTAAGGGCGCACAAAAGGACACACGAGATGAAACGGCCGGGACGAAAAACAACAAAACGAATACGGCGTTCGGCTCATCGAAAATTCGATTGGGCGTGTGCGCCGGTACACGGAGTAGAAAATAGTTCGTCGCTTGCGCGACGACAGTGTTGCGCCGACTGCCTGTTGTTGCATGTTCCGACAGGGGCGAGGAACGGTCTCTGCGGAGACGGGCCGACCATCTGAGCAACGCCTCCTACATGAGAGAAAAGCCTGTTTGCAGGGTCACCCCTCGGACGTCATTCTCTTCACCAAAGCGGCCAAGTTTTAAGAAACTTACAGAAAACGCCACCTCGCGGAGCCCCACATCGGGAGTGCCTAGCTAATCTCAAAACCCCAATAAGAACGTGGAAATACGGGGCCAGCCGTCATTCTTATCTCGGAGGCGTTCCTAGGGCTCGTTTCGTTGTTCCCCGGCACTTAATTCATCAGACCTAGAATGAGCAGCTACATGCAGACGCGAGCACACGTTTGCCGCTCCAATTATTCACAAGTTTGCCACTTTTGCTTGCGGTTGTTTTCTTGTTGGGGCTCTTCAGGCGCCTTTGTTAGCAGATAACATCATTTAGGTGTTTTAGCGCACCTCGTTAGTTACTTAATTCGGGTTGGTGATCTCCCCGTCTCTTTTTCTGAGCGTCGCCTGTTCGTGGCGCAGTTCTTGAAACCCAGTGCGACGCTTCGTAGAAAACTAGCTATATTTTCCTACGCCGTCGACCTCATAATCACTTGGTAATTCCCTCCACCTGGGAGAGGGCGGTTGTTGCCCAAGGATGAGGAGCTGTGTGGCACGTGATGTAAAAGTGGCCTATCGATAGTCAATCAATCAATAATAACCTAATCGGACGCTGGCATCAAAGCACCACCCCCTGTACAGGTGTCCCTTAATGTTTTTTTTTTCTTTTTCGCGAGAACTTGAATGCAGTGTTCAAATTAAAGGATTGCAGTTTTTATCAGCAGCATCACGAAGCCGGCGTGGAAACGACAGCCTTGTGTGTGTCAGGTAGGATTAAACTGCGTTCCTTCCAAGATCATTAGTACAACTAATTCAGAAGTATTTGATCATAACCTATAAACAAGGGCGTTTTGTTTCTATCACTCATTAAGAGCGCCCCTCGGTCGATAAACTGATAATAAGCTATTGTCAATAGGCAATTCAAAACGCATTTATCATTCCTTTTGTGGCACCATTTTTATTGGCTTTTTAGCTGCCCCGATGTACCAATCATGTGAGCAGACCTAAGTGTCAATCACTTTTTGTTACATTTAGAAAACGTTGCTTGACTTCTTTTTCTATTCACGATACTTGTTTTCTCAAACTGGATTACACAAACTTTTAGCTGGCAATATCCCCTTTCCATTTCCTATCATCAACGTTCACCGCAGCACAGCAGAGATAAGGACGGAGCACCCTTTAAAGGCAAACCTTGAGGTCTGTGCTATCTGCTCGGCTCAACATCTTGCTGACAAAGTCCTTATAATCGCATAACTTAAAGCCCTTATCGCGCGGTTATCAATCCAACGTGATGCTTGCAGAGTGTCTGTGATAACGTTCACTTTGGTTTGTGAACAATTGTTTGCGAGGGAACAAATGCTTCATGTTTCCAGGCATAACGTGCCTGGAAACGTTCGCACAGACAAAAGGGACAAAACAGGTCATAAATACACTCAGACTCGGTAACACTTTTCGCGTACTGGGAACCATAAGGTCAGAAAGTCTAAGAAACTCCAGCGAAGTTTTCTTGCGCATGAAGCAAAACGCTGTCGTTTTTGTTGTTGTTGTTGTTGTTGTTGTTGTTGTTGTTCTCTCAGAATTTAGTAGCCGACCGTTTTTACGGACTCCAAAAATTCAAACTTGCTGGATATTTGGATTTCTCCGAGGTGCCGCCAGTGGCCTCATACAAGTAATGCATATGAACAACGGATATTTCGGGCAAACTAAAGCCAAACGTTCGATTTTCCGGGCAACAATTTAGTGCCGCGGTGCGACTTCAGGACGACGCCATTTTGAGTCATAAGCCACCTTGCTAGCCCCGGATTGGATGGGTATTGACCTGACTCCCGCCGGGGTAACAAACTCTGATCTTGGAGGCCATAATTTTGCATGTTGTCTGCGGCGGAAGCAATCTGAAAAGCCGGGAACGGGTCATATGTTGCCAGTTTTTTTTGTACACCAATATTTTTAAGGCACCAGGTGACGTTGACTTGTAAGCAACATTCTCAGCAGGGTCCTCAACCATTCGCGACTTCTTCAGTCCTTTATAAATAAAATTAAAGTTCGTTTTTGCGACTCGCGGATTTTGCGGACTGCTCTTTTATACGTACAATTTTTAAGTGCAATGCACTTCTTAAGGCGCAACCACATGCGACGTTTTGGTCGCGTTTGGAGACCGTCCGCGGCGACGCGCGTTCAGCGCGCGCCACCAAATACACAGCAGCGCGCTCGGAGCGCCGGTGTCTGCGCATCCCAGATTTTCGGTCCGTTTTCGGCGTCTGCGCCGGATGTTGCTGTCCTCAATTTCCGGTCCCCTCCGCACGCACATGGCGGCTCTTTATTTGGCGGCTCTTTAGCACTTTATTTAATAGAACATCAATTTAACGTGTTTTGTTTGTTGAAGTTTTGATTTTTCTTCAGTTTATTAAGAATGACTTAAACAGAACGATGCTGCCTTTACCGAAGTAAGTCTGGCAACTTGGATCGGAGAAGCGCTCTTCGCGCGTCTCATGTGGTTGCTCGCCCTCTCCAACGCCCGTTCCGCGTCGGCGCCAGGCGCCGCAGACGGTTGCAAGACGCGGGCAAAACGTTGCATGTGGTTGCGCCTTTAAGCGACCCTGAACCTGCGTCCACCGGCGATGTCCACATCACATGCCCACGTGGGGGATTGGCCAGGAATCTCCTCGTCTTCCTTGGCAACGGGGGGAGATGGGCGCGCGCTGCCTGGCCGCTGACATGGCACATACCCACGTGGGGGATGGGCCCGGAAGCGGGCGTGAGAAGGGCTAATGCACCCGCTTAAATGCATCTTTCTTTCTTTGTAGTTGTGTGTGTGTGTGTAATCTCTCTTTCGCGAACATTACCGAACCGCGCAAATTCAACTCGTGCATTCGCACTTTCACATTCTTCCCCTCGGGGAAATGCGGGGAATTTTTCGTTCCTTTCCAGGTCCGGAAAATCGGTTGGCTGCTGTACTACTGTGTTAGAACTGAGTATTTTAACCTGATGCTACGCTGATGCTGGTGCTGGCTGTCTTCTGCGGACCTCCCTGGTAGCGCGACTAGTTCGAAGGGATTGAAATGAAACGGGGTTGACACTCTCACCTTCTGCAGCATCTTGTCGACGATGCCTTCGAGCGATGTCTCCTGTACGTCCAGGAGGAGTACGGCTTGAATGAGGAACTGATCAACGTCCATGGATGCCCTCACTTCGGCGCCGAAGTCCTTCATGGGGAGCCGCTGCATCCCCAGCATCCCGCGCAGGAGCAGCAGGAGCAGGATGAGGAGACGATGGAGAGAGGCAGAGAGAGAGAGAAGAAGAACACGTGTACGCGTGAGAGAAAGTACAGGAGAACGATTGAATCATATTGCTACATTAAACGCTCATTGGTGAGATGAACACGCCCGCCCCGCTGTGTATATTAGGAACGAAGCCCCTTAGGAGCTGGGGCTGTTGGCGTCTGCTGTCGTTGTCGTCGTCGTCGGAATTGCCGTCTCGTGTAGTCACGGTACTAAAACACTGGGAAACTCATTTACACCTCTCGCTAGAACGTAACGCGTGCTAAAAAACTCCGGGACACTCGTTTACTCCTCGAGCTAGAGAGCTTCATGCTTCAAAGACAAGAGACGTTTATAGCAAATCTGTATACCTGTACCCCCCAACGGTTTCATCTCCGTTAGCAAAAACGCCAAGGCGCCAAGAATACACTTATACACTGCATGCTTCGCCCCTCCCCAGGTTTCCCTCAGTGGAGATGGCCGGGGATTTTTTTGTCTGTTTGTAAACAACGCCTTCAAACTATCTTGAACACTTTGAGGCTAAGGACAGCTTTCACCCTTTCGACATCCCCCTCGTTTTCTTACTGCACACGTGCTTATGCTGATTTACGAGTAAGAGAACACATCCGCCCTACTCACTGACCCCACACTGACAACGATGATTTATTATCATCATCGTCGGCAGCAGCTGCAGGAATCCACTGCAAGACGGCGACTTCCCCCACGATGTCCTACAGATTCTTTGCCGCCGCGTTTTTTTTATTCATCTATTCGTTGAGCTAACAATTTTCCCCTACTTGTATTCTTGTCTCTCTGTAAATTTTATGTTGCCTTGGTGACTCACGCACTGCCATTTGACCACGCTGCCTCCGCAACCCAAGACCATTATTTGTCTCTAATTTTGAACTGTGATGTCTTCCATCCCAGTTTGTTCAGTGATCCAAAACGCTCTCTTCCTATTCCTGGGAGTTACTGCCATCATCCTTCGTTCCATGGCTCGTAGAGCTGACCTAAATTTTCCTTAGAAATGTTCAGTAACCCGCAAGCTCCTGGAGCGGAGAAAAGCAGCGAAAAAAGGAAAGGTAGTAAATTAGGAATAATCGAATAAAAATAGGGCAAAAAAAACAAATAATACAAGTGACGCGTAAACGGTAGCGAAATAAAGCAATTAAGCCAAATACATGGGACTAGGGAAAAAGAGGCAGTTAAAGGAAAAAGGGATTGTAACAAAATGAAAGAAGTAATACAAGGAAACGGGAAGAGTGACAAGCAAAGGATGTAAAAAAATGAGCAATGAAATGAAAGGAAGCGTACGCAAGTGTATAGAGGGAAAGCAGGTGGTACTCTGAATAGATAACTGAAAGGGAGAAGGAGGAAATGTGAAACGGAAGGAAGGAAAAAAAATTAAAACGAGAAAAAGAGAGTGTAAACATTTTAAAACGGGAAGGAAACCGCAGGAAAGATAGAAAAGGCAGATCCCGGAAAAGATACCCTTTCTAGGCCACAAAGAGATCCCTGCTTCAAAAAAAGGCTGTCCTGTTTGACGCACAGGTACCTCAACCCCGCATCTTTTTTTCTAAACCATGGCTGATATCATCTTCTATCTTATGAAAACACCCCGGTCGTTAACGGGAAGCAAAGGAAGTGCAGAAGAAGTCGCGTTTCCTCTTTTGTCGGACACCGATCCCTTCCTTCCTCTGCAGTCCCGTCAGACGATCAGATTGGCTGACTTCTGTCGCTTTAAATCGTTTTTCAAGGGCAATATCACGCCAGGTCCGATCTGTCGCAACTGTCTATAGGCCGTCACGAAATGTGCGCTGTAGTTGTGATTAGTTGAGAGCGCGACTTTTTGTTGTTTTCTTTGCTTGTTTGTTTGCTTGCTTGTCTTTGTTTGTTTGGTTGGTTGGTTGTCTGCTTGTTTGTCCATTCTTTGTTTGTCTGCTTGTTTGTCCATTCGTTCGTTCGGTTGTTATTGTTTGTTTGTCTGTCTGTATGTATGTCTGTATTGTTTGTTCGTGCGTTCGTTTGTTTTCTTGTTTTGTCTGTCTGTCTGTCTGTCTGTCTGTCTGTCTGTCTGTCTGTCTGTCTGTCTGTCTGTCTGTCTGTTTGTTTGTTTGTTTGTTTGTTTGTTTATTTGTTTGTTTGTTTTACATCCGCGTATTAGCTCTGGCGGTTTTTTTATGGAGTGAACTTGCTATCCTACAAACCAGAGCACAAGCCTTGCGATGACGTAATACTATGTGCTAAATTTTGCTATGCGATTGTTGAAGAGATGACGAATATTATTAAAAGCTTACCAACTCGAATTTATTTCACAATAAACGCTGAACTATATTGCTATGGAGCAGTATACACGGACTCTTTTTTTTTCTTTTCCTTCTCTTGTTGTTGTTATTGTTGTGGTGGCCGTGGTTGTTGTCTATTTTTTTTTTATTACATTCTTTCAATGGCGCAAGGAATGCCATATTTCTACGCGGCTTATTATTCTTTATGTACTGTAGAACAGTGTTCTACGCTGGTGCCAAAACGGGGGCTCGCAGCTCCGTCAAACTGTCCTTGAGATGGCTTTTTCTGCCGGCCTCCGGCATTGTCTAGTCTGTACATGATGCCAATAAAGTTCATTGTTCAGTCGTTCACTTGTTCAGATAAATCTATTACCTGGACCTCCTGCAGAAAGTACGAACTGATACATTTGCTATCGCTTTTCAGCAACAAAAATATGCCTCGCTCTCTATGGTACTAAATAATAACTAATATACTTCCGTGGGATTAGCCCTTCTTATACATTCGGATGAGACAGAGAAACAGCCGTGGAATAAGGCGTTTTCAAACTTCTGCAACAAAAATACCCTTAGCATGCAGCCGGCATAGTGCTGACACATATGCACAACCCTGGTCAGTTATCAAGCAGACTTACAGAAAACACAGGGTCTAGAGTGCCGCCCGACGACATTCGAATATTTAGGACTAAGCTAGCACCGCCCGAAGCGTCTGCCGTTCTTGAGTAGGGGTTTCGTCATAGCTTTTTGATGCCGAGGGCGGTGGTTGGCATCCGGCTGTTGGGCGAATGTTGTTTTTTTTTTTTTCACCTTCAGGCTGAATTATAATTTTTATGGCCTAGGTTAGTTTTTGGTGTTTTAAACAATTGAGTCGGGTATTTGTGTTCGTTGGGTCATATTGTGTTACGTTCGGTTAGGATACATTAGGTGTGGTTACCTTACTTAGGTAGAGCGGTGTAGCGCCAAACAAAACGCGGGTGGACGTCGATATAGTGGAGTGCTTATAGTACCGTTGGACGGCACTGTATACAGAGCCTGCGGAAAAATAAAGGCAGCCGATAACGTCGCCAAAAAACTGAGCCCATGACGAATGTTCAAAACTTATTTACCAGCAGAAGCAAGCCTTTGTTAAGTTTTTATAATAACTCATACTAACCTCAACTAATACTCACTAGCTAATACTAATCTTTGGAATGGAAAGAAAATACGCTTGGAGCGCGTGCAATGCCAATCTCCCACCCAATGCTAAAATTGCTATGCCCCACCCCGGTGACTTATAAAATAATGCATGGGGTATTCAGGGACTATACGAAAATTTGCTGACCATATGAACAATTATATTTTAAGGCTCTATTATACCATTCGATGTTAAATCTGGTGTGCGGCGTTTATACCCCTTCGTCTTCGTCTAGACCTGATTTTTTTGCGGCATTTCCAAATGCGAGGGAACTTATGCTGAAAGAATTCCTGACAACAATTTTTTATGGTCACGAAATGAAACTTTCGTCTGAACAGGTTAGTTCAGCAAAAAAGTGAGAGACTGCGCTGACTTCATAGCGTTTTCTAGCAACAGCAAACCTAGACCAAAAAAAAAAAATGCAAAGTTGTGAATGGTCTGAGAGTTGTAAAATTATTTTTCAATTTAGTGACCGCCAACTAAAACTTTTTGGCAGTGAGTTTCACTTGTGCATGCTTGAAGAGAACAGTCGAAATGTGGGTATAGAGTAACGTGAGTGTAAATTAGAGGACATCTCCGTCAGTCTACAGCGAATTCCTCTAGGCTAACTGCGAATTAAATTTGAAATTAATTTTTTTTGCTTTGGTTTCACGAGGTATGACTACACCAGATAAATAACTACTGACAATTTCTAAAGCTCAGGATGGCTATGGGAACTTTACTCAGTGCATAAACAAAAATGAAGCCAGAAAGTGGGTAAATGTTATCGCTGTGAATAATACTAAGTTAACAATTCGTAACTTAACACAGCGACAAAAATGCCATGAGGTAAAAACAAACTCATAGGTATACAGGCATTAATTTCGTACATTTTCAGTAAAGAAACACACGGACCATAAAAATTTAAAACGACAGATTTTTAAATTTTTAGGGTTTACGCATCGAAGCTGCACTTGAGTTACACGGCTTTCTGTAGTGAAAGGCTACGAATAAATTTAAACCGCTTGCTGATCTCCGGCGTGCACGGTAATCTCAATTGATTGATTGGTTAATTGATTGATTGATCGATTTATCAATTGATTGATTGGTTGATTGATCGATTTATCAATTGATTGATTGATTGATTGATTGATTGATTGATTGATTGATTGATTGATTGATTGATTGATTGATTGATTGATTGATTGATTGATTGATTGATTGATTGATTGATTGATTGATTGATTGATTGATTGATTGAAGGTTTTAACGTGCCGACGCAACGCAGGTGATAGGGCACGCCGTAGTGGAGGGCTCCCGATTAATTTTGGCCACTTGGGGATCTCTAACGTGCGCCGAAATCTCGCACACACGGGCGTTTTTGCTTTTTGCCTCCACCAGAAAAGCGGCCGAGGCCCCGCGACCTCGTGCTCAGCAGCGCAACGCCTTAGCCACTAAGCCATTGCGGCGGGTGAACGGTAATCTCGCCACACGAAAGTTTTTTTTTTTTTTTTTTGTAGTTCGCCTCCGTCAGAAAAACTTTCGCCAAGGCAGGGATCTAACTCGGGTTTTTTTTTGCTCAGCTGCATAAATGACAGAACTCACTCAAAAATGTAAAAATGTGCATAGGTACTCGATCTTGCGAGCAGGACGAGAAACCAGTAAATGCAAAATAAAGTGATGCACGTACTACCTGCACGTAATAAAAGCGGCGTTTTCTCATTGCGTGATGAAGGTGATTAGGGAGTTAAAATTTTCCCCGATTGGAATGCGAAAATTTATTCGGCAGTGTTGCTTTTTTTTTTTTTGCATTTGTGTATGTTGTGCGCCTGCCAACAATTTAATTGTAAACATACTTAGCCTTTCGAAGAGCAATAATGCATCTGATTATATTTTTTCTCGCTTATGAAAACACGCCTCCGAATCTGTAAACGAATGCAGTGAAACCGCAATATCACTTTTCAGACTGACGCTTAAAAAAGCGCTAAATTTCGGCGTAAAATTTACAAATGCATAAAATACTAACTTTGAGTACCCGGTGACACTCACATTATCGAGCTGAGGAGGAGATCTTGCACATAATCCCAGCAAAGGAGGGCTGATGATTGTTTTGTGTGGTCAGCGAGGGGTTGACGGGACTAATGAAATGTTTTCTTATGTTGAATTTCGTTTTTGTATTTTATTCCAAAAGGCTGCACTTTCTAAAATTTATCGTAAAAAAAGACCAACTTTCAATGACCGTTCGACCTGCAAGGGTTAAGGCTTGGGCGAGTTGGTGCATGATTACGAACAGGCGAACAGCGCAAACACAGACAAAACACAAGAAAAAGAAGTTGACAACCACGACCGCTCGTGGTTGTCACCTTCTCTTCTTGTGTTTTGTCTGTGTTTGCGCTGTTCGCCTGTTTGCATTCGACCGGATTGTAGGTGATCGATCTACTATAAATCCATAATTAGTTGATTGACTCTGTTTGGCCGCTTAGCCCACGATTCCAGAAGGAAAAAAAAGCTATAAGGGAATGGAATAGTTTAGACCCCTCCGCTACTAACGAATTCGCTAAAACAACTTTGCCTCAAAGAAAGAAAAAACAACACCTTAGCCCACCATGCCTTCGTTCTTGGATGAATTACAGCCTCTTGTTGAACCGTCTGAGTGGCTAAAATCTCCACAGGTGTGCAGATATTTGTAGTGTTTTATCCCATTTCATGTAGCACTCCTGTTCTGTAGCGTTACTGAGGTTTGAAATGTGTCTTTGTTTGTATTTCCGGCTACAAATGTATGTTCCAAAATATTTCGTTTTTATTGTGTTTATCGTTTGTTCTGTTATTATTTGTATGTATAACTATAGTGAACCATATTTCGTATTCTGCTTCGCATATACTTTGAGGACCATCCGCTTTTAAGGTGGCAGCTCTTTTTTTCTTCTTTTTTTTTTTTTCTTACGGCATGTTTCTGCTGTTTGTGTAGACTACGTGTATGTAAAATCTGCAAGCCCAGCTGCTGTGGTTTCGGGAAGGGACTGGCAGTACAATAAATAAATAAATAAATAAATAAATAAATAAATAAATAAATAAATAAATAAATAAATGGTTGCTCCTACGAAACTGGCTCCAAAATTTTCACTAAAAGGCGGTTCAAGGGCCAATCCGGCAGCGCACCCAGCATAAACGGGATTTTTTAAATTTTATTTCTCTCTTTTTTTCTCCGGTAAAACTGTCAGTAATGATATGTCTTTCTAGAAATGTATTCTTGGAAGTTTTAATCGAGTAGCCTGAAAGGAATACAAATTGTATTTCGCCATTATGTCACGATTTCGATAGACGTGCTATTGCCGACAACAAAAAGGTTTTGTAAAAAAATTACCTTTCAAAATTGGCCCTTAGAATAGTACAGTTTGCACGGCTGTAAGGATCGTGTTTACTAACCTGTGCGTCTACTATGGCAGGTCTAAAAGTTTTTCAACATTTGAAAAGACGCTTCAAAATAGATATTGTAGCAACACCCCCTCAACGCGGCTGGTACCTTGATTCTATTGAACTTCACTAAATATTTCTAACACCTTTCTTCCTTTAGCAACACCTGGACCGAATTTCTGCTGCATTTCAGTTTTCTAGACGTCTTGCCGATTTTTATGACTTTCAAACTGTCTCTATTTCCTTCTAACAAGCTTTACGCTAACAGTAGCTGTTAGCGCTACTGCGTTAATACAGTCACATGTCGTTAGTATGGGCGCCTACGCTACCCAGAAAGATCGTCCATGATGTGAGTTATCCATAATAACAAATCAAGGTTAAAACCACAAACTTTAAGGAAGACATCCTGAAGGCGTCTGACTTGTGAAGTGGCATAATTTCTCTTTCAGCTGAGCGGAAAGATTGGCCCGTTTACGCTTAACATCAGCCGTTGGCTCCACCGAACTGACCAGAGAAGCGTACAGCCTCGCATTTTATGCGCAGCGAATATTGGCAGGAATTATTCTCGCCCTGTTACCTTGTCCTGGGCCTCACGTTTTGTTCGTTTCGGCGTATGCCGCGCCGGACAGTCTTGTTTGATGGGGAAAAAAGTGTCAGGCTGTCGTGACTATGTATACACTAGTGTTGTTTCGCTGTCCCCGAATGTTCTTGATATAAATGGTACTGAAAGGAAGAGTGTTACCAGATAAATGCCCAATTCGGCTTTGTATGCTTCGGCCAACGCGCTGGGGCCTCTGGGGGTCAACAGTCATTTTTTCTATTTTTGTTTTTGTGGACCCGTGTACATAACAATGAGACAAAAATGCCTGTATTTACCCGTTTCATCCCCAAAATAGCCGTCCGTAGCCCGGACTGCGGGTATTTATGTTGTCGGGACAGAATTGGACGGCGAGATACCGGTCGCCGAAAATTTCGTGCATATTGCGAGGTGTCCGTATTAACAGGGTTCATATTAACGAGACATGACCGCATGTCGTTGACGATAGCAACAACCTCCACACACCACTCTCCGAAACCAAGACAAGGCAAACACCTAAGCCTAAAAACCGGCCGGGGACCCGCTTAACTGACACGACGTCCGATACAGTGATCTCGGATCAAAATCCGCACGTAAGTAGCTTCAGCTTATCTCGTCACACGCCGGCCCTGTACGTTTCTTCCGTCGTCAAGCTGTAGCCACGTATTTCAACAACAAAGAGCGGCGCGGTTCTTTCCCGACTCCGCGCGCGAGAAAAAAAAAATCCGAGATCTATCTGGGTCGATCTGTGACTCATTTCATTCGTGGATGAACATCAATTTCGGAACGAAGCTTAATACGTTCAAATCCGGGTATTTAAACGCGCCCCTTGAAGCAATCCCCGCAACAACCGTCGAAAGTAGGTCACGTGCGCGTCGAAGCCAGGACGCCGAGTCTGAGCGCTGGGTCGCTCGTTTCCCCCCAAGAAGCGACGGGCGAGGAACCGGACATTCAACCGCTCTCGCCGCTACTCTTTCGAAACAACCGAGCGACATCTCCCTGCCAGACGGAGGGCTCTAAACACGCCGCAGGGAGCGGTTAACAGGCGCCTGTTGAAAGCGACAAGCTTCACAACGCGTACATCATGGCGCAACTCTCTTCGGCGGCCCTTTTCCCGCAAGCGCGAGCCGACCTCTCACCGAAACCGTTTCGCCTTCCAGAGATTTACTTTCCTTCTAAGCGAGCGGCGCTAAAATGAAGAAAAAAAGCAAGAGCAAAGTCTAATCGTCGACAGCGCGGGACGTTATACAGCCCCCCCCCCCCCCCCCCCCTTCCCACCCCCTCTCATCGGGAACGAGAGGTTGTATGCGTGCCTATGCGCGAGAAAGCGTGTCTGAACGGCCGACACGCAGCATATAGCATTCTCGTCATACGAGGACGCGCCTGAGCTCGCAAAGCAACAAACAGCGCCTTCCTCCGCCTGTTTAGTATGCCGATTTCTCCGTCCCGTCCGCTCCCGAAAAGCCTCCGTTCACGTTTATTCCCCCTTTCCTGCCAGCTTCCCTGCAGAGCAGCCCTCTTTCCTCATCGCTCGATTGTCGTAAAACGTAAAACTGCCTCCCCGCTGTAACCCTCGGAGCCGATAGTGCAAAACGATCGCCTGTTTTCCGACTGAGCGCAAACGGCAGCGGAGAGGAGACGACCTTTTTTTCTCTTCCCTTACATCCCCTTCTTTTTTTCTCTCTCTTTTCGAAGTGGGGCTTTATTACAGCAGGCAAAGACGTCTTGGCGATGACGATGCGACGTTTAGATCTAAGCTCCCAACCTTCGTAACCTTCGTTGGACTCAAGACACTAGCGGATGGAGACACACACCGAGCTTGTCCGAGCGACCGCTGACTGCCCTCTCTCATCCAGAGAGGTGAGCTGGCCAACACGTAACGTTCATGCAATAGATGCGGCGCCCAGTGGGGGAGGAATCTATACAACAGGCGTTACCGCGGGCTCCGTACGTGTTGGTGTGTGTGTGTCCAACGCACTGGCTAATCTCGAGGGACGGAACACAAAACAGCCACCTTCCCTCCCCCCGTCTCTCTCCCCGAGCGACGTCCGAAAACTGCTTTCGCTCCCAGCGTGCCGGAGAACGGGGAGCGGGGCAGACGAAACGGAAAACGGAAAGAAAGCGAGACACTCACCTCAAACTTGGCGAACATGAGGGACACTTCATCTCCGTCGTCTGCAACGCGGGCCCGGTGTCAGGCGGGAGATTTGCAGAAGGGCGGGAAACGGGACAGCGGGAGTGGAAAGGCGGGAAAAAAGAAGGTGTCGTGAGGAGATTATTTCAAAAGAGGAGAGCGCCGCAGCAGCAGCAGCCGGAGGCGGCCGCCGCGGCCACCAGCACAGCAGAAGAGCGGACGCGTGCGAGTAACGGCGCCTGTCGCTCACCGTAGGCGATGTGCCACTCGTCGTTCTGGTAGACCCACTGGAAGTGCCTCACGGGGTTTCGCTTGGCCGTTTCGCCGCTCACGTACTGTCGCAGCGAGCCCCTGAAGGAGCCGCGGACCCGACGGACGCTCATGGTGGCTTCCCGGCCTCCGCCAGCGACCGGCATCCTCCCCGGGTAAACCCCCTTCGGCGGCGCTCAATCGATGCGACCCCGAGCTTCGGACCCAGCGCCTCCAGCCCCGCCGCTTTCCCCACCGCCGCCCTCGCCACTCTCGACGTCGGCGCCGCGTAGAGGGCGCAGGAGACGGTAGTGCGAACACCCGGAGGACACTCTGTCGAATGTCTGTTTTGTTGGTGGGCTAACCAGATGGCGTGGCCAGCGCCGACCCGGTTTTCTCGGCGGTAGACCGAACAAGATCTTGATGGCTATAACACCGAGGCCCCCGTAGATCTTTCTCCTTGGGAAGTACAATAAACGGTCGCTATATCGAAATCTTTTGAACAGAACACATGAAACTGACTTCGTTATAAACAGGGGTTCTTTCCGCGCACCACAGTAGGGGCCGCTTAAAACATTGTCTGGTTTTAGGGAAAAGTCAATAGACTCTTCCCTAAAGGGAAGAGTAAAGGGAAGAGTCACGGGGTCTTCGTTTAGTCTACCACCCTGTGCCCCGTAACACTGTTCTTGATACTTACGGTACAACCTTCTTATATTGTATTATTCCGTACAAAAATCTGACCTCATTATAAGCGGTACTTCGTTAAAAGCGTGGGTAATCTTCTTTCCAATACACGGCGGTGGCGCCCGTGCGAAACTGCTCGGTGGGAAACCCAACAAGGTCTCCGTAACTCTTTCCTTGGAGCGTACGGTACGCCCTCATTATAGAGAGTCATAACAAAGCTGAGAACCGGTCCCAGTACGGTACCCGGAAGGCGACCGGCGCTACTGCGCGTGCGCAGAGGCGGAAGAACTGGTTGTACGCATGCGCAAGTGTACCGGGTACCGTACCGGGACCGGTTATCCGCTCTGCGGTAACCCCCTTATATCGAAGCCCCCGGTAAAGGAAGCAGACTTCGTTATAAAGAGTACTTCGTTAAAGGGGGTAATTTTCTCCTCATGCACTGCAATGGTGACCATGCAAAACTTTGACTATAACTAGCATGCGGATAAAGCGGCTTCTCTATAAGGGGGGTGTACGTGACTCCCTCTCTTTTGGACACAGCTGATGTAATGGTTCAGCTGCTTTGGGAAATGCCTAAGCTGACAGTCAGTCAAAAATAAACACATTGTCTTTAATGCTCCAACGTTATTCCTTGCAGTTGTTGAGCCTGTGACTGACTGGGCTCTTTTATTATTAAGTGGCAGTTCCGCTTTCCCTATCGCTGCCTGCAATGCGCTTAAGGAATATTAAAATGCATTTTGACCTGCGGGTGACATACCGCGTAGAACTTTTACTTCTGTTTGCATTATGACCGGGAGACATACATGCAATGTTGTTTCTCAAACACTTCCCATCAATCCTGCGCCTTTACACCCACACGCGTCAGCCATGTCGAAATACGTACATTTCAATCAATCTACGCCCTCCTTTTTCAACAAAGGTGGCGAGAATATCAGTGCAACTGTTGCGTGTTTGGCAAAAAACACTAAGTGAGAGCTGCTTTCCGCAATCAAAAAAAAAATTGCATTAAAGTCACTGCTTCGAAGGAAAATTTTCGCACATAAAATTTTATTCCAGCAGAATTTGCGGCACTTCAGGAAAAAAAACGCGCACTTCGGCACAGAGAAAACAGACAACGTGTCAGCGAATCTTCGTAAGAACGCGTCTGGTGAAAATCGCAATAAGTAACCCGTACGTAGCAAGCGGAAATAAAAAATAACAACCTCAAAACTCAGAATAGCCGAGAGTTAAGCAGCACGCATAACCGGAAAGTCATTACGAATGCCTACGGATATTTTCAGCTTCTTATTCCAGGGAGCGTCCGTTTTATCACGGGGCTCAGCTAGCGGCGATTTGATTGGCGCAGTCGACAGTATCGTTTAACTACGCGTGTGCAATACAGTACAGGGCATGCCAAGAGATGGAAGATATGAGCAGCTTGCATGTCGTCCGTCGGTTCCTTTAAAAATCCCGGTCCATCTGTCCTCTGCTGTGAACTCCAGAGGGTCAGGAGCCCTCGTCAGGCAATCAATGCCTTTAGCTCCTGCCCCTTCCGCAGGAATTGTAATAACGTCTGCTGAAAAATAAAGTCTTCTTCTTCTTAATGTGAAACCTGAGGAGGGGAGAAGCATGCAGTGTATAAGCGTATTATTGGCGCCACGGCGTTTTTGCCA
This sequence comes from Haemaphysalis longicornis, assembly GCA_013339765.2. NCBI lineage: Eukaryota > Metazoa > Arthropoda > Arachnida > Ixodida > Ixodidae > Haemaphysalis > Haemaphysalis longicornis. The sequence continues at coordinate 56,397,812 of CM023449.1, read as the reverse complement.
ACGGAGATGAAATCGTTGGGAGGTAGAGGTATGCGGCTTTGCTGCACAAGTCTCGTGTCTTTAAGCACGAAACGTTCTATCGCGAGGCGTAAACGAGTGCCTCGGTGTTTTAGTACCGTGACTACATGAGACGACGGTTACGACGACGACATTAGACGCCAACAGCCCTAGCCCCTAAGAGGATTCGCCCCTAAAATCAACCTCACCATGGTTTAATACCTGCCTCGTGCAAATTGCGGAGTAATCGAGGTTAATCTAGAATGCGTGGAGAACATTCCTAGCGACCACAGCGCCGCTACTTCACAGTTTAAGGAGCTATCACGGCGAAAGCAAGACGCGAACCGCTCGATCGGCTCACCATGCTTACCGAAGCCACCGCACGGGGCCCCGCGGCCGTCGCCGGTGGTCACCGCTACGCGCGCGAGGGGGCGCTCTGGGGCTGAGTCTGAGCGCGATAGGTCACATCGAGCGCAGTGCACGTGCTCCCAGCGTAGAGACGAGAGTTCGCGCGATGATGAAGCAATCACAGGCCCTCAGTTGCTCCCGGCGTCCTAGTCTCCTTCCACCCAAAACACAACTGATGTGCTCCCTTCGAGTGTCCGGTGATAATGCTGAAAGAGCCCAAGTAGGAAGAAGATATTACGTTGACTAAACTCGTGACGTCAGAGGAGACCAAGCTCGGCCATTATATCTGGGGCTAGATAACGCCTTCTTGCGGGACCTTGAACGTAGCAACGTAGGAAATTTTTTGTGCGGGCAGAACACTTGGTCAACATCACGGCTGCTTGCTGTCGATCTTTGAGGTCATTTTTTATCGGTTAAGTGTGCTTAAGGCGCTATCGCTTTCGCCGTGAAAGCTCCTTAAACGGGGAAGTAGCGGCGCTCTGGTCTCTAGGTGACAAGCATGTCATTCGCTCGACAGACTTTAGGACAGCGAATATTTCTGAGCATCAGACTATCATAGCTCCCAGAACTAAATCACCAGTCTTGGTAGATTAAGGACTCGGGACTCGATGTGCTTCGATAGAAGCCGTCTTATTACATTCTGGGGTAGAACTCCTAGGAGAGAGTGTGAGCTGCCTGTGAACCGCTTAGGGGAGTTTTCGTGTCGTGGATAGCTAAATGGGCTGACGGTCTTACAGAAAACAAGCACAGTAAAAAACAGAGGACGAGGCGAGAGGACAGGACAAGTGCTGTACTGTCCTTTTACGATTGCCCTGTCCTCGCCTCGTCCTCTGTTTTTTTTTTTTACTGCGCTTGTTTTCTATGTGGCTATGAACCAACACTCCCAAACCTTTTCCCTTCTGAAGGGGTGACGGTGGTGTGCATGGTAGCTTCCAAACCAACCACGAGTGGACATAGCTATACACATACAACAAACACATTATGTATACTGTATAGAGATGAAAGGAGGGAGGGAGGGACCATTGCCTTAATTTGATCCTGAATTTCAATGTGTCCAAAAGCAAAACTCATCGACTATGAGGAACTTTTAGGAGTATCGTTACCACAAGTAGTGTAGAAGTAGAGCTACCGCTACAAGTACCACGTACTACATTCATGGTACAGAAAATAGCGAAATCGAATCTCGTATCGTAAATCTTGCGAACTCCCTTTCGCACATAACATTTTGTCACTGCTGCGATCGCCAACTCTCAACTGCAAGCGTGCTTCACCGCGGGTATGGTCTTTATGTGGTGTAGCCTGCTTGCAGCTGACTGCAAAGGAGGGTACGAATGAAGGCTATTTTACCAGCCTACGCAGCAACACGGTACGGTCACTGAGACGCTGAGAATTGTTCACGCAAAAATTTTAAAATGAAAAGCGTAAAACTACGCTCAATTAACAAAAAATGCAGGAAGCTCACATTAACGCGTGAGACTTGACAGTAGCGAAGCTGTACGCAACCTTCACGATCATCACGAAGGATCGAGTCCACGATTGCAGCCGATGTGCGTCTTCTTCGCAGCGGCAACGATCTTTACTCCATCATTGTTGCTATAAGTGTGAGCTTCATTTTCTTTTTCTTTTTGGAAGTGATAATCATTGGACATCACCTTGGAGGGGCGTACTACTCTATGGCATGCCTCTAGTTCCGAGCAAGTGTTGCGGCGATTACGGCGAACGCTCGATTTCTTTTGGGGGGGAGGGGGGGGGGGGGGGAGATCTTGACCAATCTCCTTAACTGAGTACGCTTAGCTTGACAGACGTGTGCCGAGAACGCTGGGCGGTCGACGCGAGGCCCGCACAAACGAGCGCTCGGCATTTTCTTGGTTTTGTTAACTGCCCGGCGGTCGCCGGGCTCACGTGCACGCGCTCGCCAGTTTCTCTGTATTTTTAACTGCGGACACGAAAAATTACGATTTGCTAAGCAACCTCGCTGATAAAAAACACGCTAAAGGGGCCCTGAAAGACATTTTGAGCACACTAAATGAAATAGCGCAATCGTTAGATTGGGTCGTCAAGGTCATCTGGGCCAAGTATTACTCTTTTACGCGCAGCGGAAAGCTCACATTTTTGTTGCAAAGTTTGTCGCTTTTTTCTCACCCTTTCCTTCGTGTTTTTGGACGCCGCCATCTTCACATGTCTACATCATCGATTCCCAGATGTTCGTCATGAGCTAGACATCCTGCTATTGGGCGGCTTTTTCACGCACTTCCGGCAAAGAGATGAGTCGTCTGCTCAGCGTCGACTCGCCGGCTGATCTGCCAGGGGAGTGTCGGAGTGCTTGAACATTTTACGACAAACGAAACAAGTGTAAGCAAACGCTTAACCGTTCGTATTGAATGCAACACGACCATAACACGACATGGATATTCTCTTACCGGAGTACGTTCCATAAAGAAAGCGTCGAAGCCCCGTGGCATTTCTTTCGTGCAATCACAGAGAACGCCCTGAGCCGAATGCCCGGGTTTGACGCCGGGTTTGACGGATACATTTTTTTCCACTTCAAAACAATCCAGATATGCGTTTCGAACGAACACAACGTCACAACATGCGTTGCAAGTCTGAACCGCGATTGACAGACGATGGGTTGCCTCCTCCTGCCCGTCGTAAATTCGGCACTCACCTCGCGCGCGGTTTGCGGGGACGAACAGAGTAAATGTTGGTTCGTTGGTGAACGTGGTTGGTGTCGTCGTGGAGGGTGGTGAAGGACCCGATGACGAGGCGAGGCCAGCCGGTGATGGAGAAAAAGAAGTCTATTTACATGTATTTACAAGAGACGACGATGAAGCAAACATAGGACAAGACGAAAACTGGGTTACAATTACGCGCCGCAGCGCACAAAGGGTGGTATCGCGGCGCGATCCCCTGATGGGGGCCCGGAGGCCAAAAATGTGCCGAACCGCCGCGCGGTTGGCTGTACCGTCGTGGAGCTCTGGCGCCCAGAGGCTACCACGGGAGCAGGTCTGTCAGCGTGCGCTCTCGGCGGCTGCTCCGGACGAACTCTTCGAAGCCTGCGCGAGTAGGGCGCACGCAAAGCCGCCCCCTCAAAGCCGCGCACATTCCAACTGGGGATTTGTCCTCCCCTCCCCGCCTGCCCGTCCCCGAAGGTCAGGAGGGCAGGAAAGCCTCCACCGACGCCGCGTAAAAAGCCGCCGGGGAGACCCAACAAAGGGTTGCGACTCGCTGGCGTCGGCGGAGGCCGCCCCGACATCCCGCCAACGGATGGGGGGGGACGCAACTAAGCCGCAAGCAGGGCGGAGGGTCATTGCCCTGACGAGGTGCGTCGGCGCTGGCATCATTACAGCCCCCCATCAAAAGCCTGTATCAGGACTGATTGGCCTACTACAGGCAACCCAACCAAGTGATTACAGCGCCGATACCCTCCCAAACAAAGAACACTCGCGAAGAATAACACTGAAAATTGGAGACATGCAAGGAAAGCTCCGCATGCCAAGCAAAGCGCAATGTATACTAGTATTAGTGTTAGTGTACTAAAGAAAGGCAGCAAAAGAAAAAAAAAACCCGTCTGAGGGAGAACCCGCCAAAGGGGCTTCATGCACGCCGAGCGTACTGACACAACTCGAGTCAATACTAAAGTCACATCAAACGGGAACACTTGGCGGTGAGTCATGATGCCGCGCACCGAGCTCTTTCCCCCCTCAGCGCAATGAGTAGCAGGGCTTCCGTTAGCCCGCGCAGTCAGTCGACAGTTTCTGCCCCCACAAAGCGTTCCCGTGCCGGCGTTCCTTGCGCTGGGTTTGCACTCCACTACCCCCACACACGCCCACACCCACACGGACCCCCGGGGCCCCCGTGAGGTGAGTAGCCAACTCCCACCGACGTTGAGGGGACCCTCGTGCCGGCGCAGCGTGGCCAAATCAACCCCCCCCCCCCCAAAAAAAAAAAGAAAAAGAAAAAAAAGGACTCGAAAGGGAGAAGCAACTCCCTGGCCGAGGAAGCGCTCGCAGCCCCATTAAGACCTGTCGTCCCACCTGCTGTTAGGCAGCCTGGAAAGGGCGTCGGCGTTACCGTGCGCCCTTCCCTCTCGGTGAGACAGGGAGACATCGTAGCGCTGAAGCGCTAGTGCCCACCTAATGAGCTTGGCACTATTCGGTGTACTCTTAGTCAGGTAGGCGAGCGGATTGTGGTCGGAGACTACATGTATCTTCGCCCCAAATACCCAATTGTCAAAACGCCTGAGCGCCCATACGACCGCGAATGCCTCCTTCTCTATCGTCGCCCACCGGGCCTGTACCGGAGTAAACTTGTGGCTGGCGAACGCGATCGGCATCTCCTTATCGTGATCAGTGATCTGTGCCAAGCAGGCCCCGGCCGCAATATCAGAAGCATCGGTGAAGAGCCAGTATGGTCTGTCGGTGCGGGGTGTGGCCAGAGCCGTTGCTCCACTCAAGGCGTCCTTTAAAGCTTGGAACGCTGCCTCCTCTTCCTCGCCCCAAGGAACGTTGTTAGGCATCCGTTTAGCCGTGAGTCGCGTCAACGGCAGCGCCATCGTCGCGAAGTTTGGGATGTATTCACGATAGTAGCCACACAGCCCCAGCATACTTCGCACCCCCCTCTTCGTAGTTGGGCGCATCAAGTCCCTGATCGCGTCTAGTTTCCTCGGATCAGGCGCATGAGTGCCTGAGCCTATGACGTGTCCCAGGTAAGTGATCGATGGCTGTGCGATCTGGCACTTAGCAGCGGCCACCGTCATGCCTGCCGCGTCCAGAAGCCCTAAAACCGTGCGCACGTGCTCGAGGTGGTCCTCCCACGTCATCGAAAACACGGCGATGTCGTCGAGGTAAGCGCACGCGTAGTCGCGGTGGCCGTGGAGGAGGGCATTCATCACGCGTTGGAAGGTGGCGGCTGCGTTTTTCAGGCCGAATGGCATTACCCTCCACGCATATTGCCCTTCATGGGTGACAAAAGCTGTGTATTTCTGGCATGTCCGCGGCCACCGGCACCTGCCAATAGCCGCGTTTCAAGTCAAACAGGCTGATAAAGTTCGCGCGACCCACCAGCAACACCAGCTCGTTGGGTAGCGCTGCGGGAAACGCATCGAAGGTGGTGATCTCGTTGAGACTGCGATAGTCGACGGCCATCCTTACACTACCGTCTTTCTTAGCCACGCAGACCACCGGGTGCGCATGATCGCTTTCCACGGAGTATATCAGCCCTAGGCCCAGTAGCTCCGTAACCTGTCTGCTCACCTCGGGTTTTAGCACCTCAGGGATCCGGTACCTATGCGGCGGTTTTATCGAACATCCCTCCTGAAGAGTGATGCGGTGTTCGCCTACTTTTGCTACTCGCATTTCCTCGCCGAAGAGCCGTGGGAATTCGGCGAGTAGACGCCTCATTGGTGTCGCTCTTTCAGGCCCTAGGTGGTCCAGGGTGTGTCCGAGAGGCTCGGGGAGCTCCGCGAAGGACTCGTCCCCCGGCAGGGGAGTGTAGCCCACTTCCCCAAACTCCTCGTCATCCTGGTATATCACCCCCACGAGATCTACGCGAGCCACTAAACTTTTCAGCCGGTTCGCGTGCACCAGTTTTCGCCTGCCGTGCTCGTCCTCCACGTGGTACGAGTGGTCGCGTTCCTTGCCCACCACCGTGAGTGGACCGGACCACCTTGCGTTCATCTTATTTGGGATTCCTGTCTCGAAGGCAGCCACCCGGTCTCCCACGTCAAACTGCTTGGCTTTTGCCTTGCGGTTGTAGAAAGCGGCGTACTTACTTTGCTGGTGGCTAGCCACCAGCTTAGCGTCTTCCGCCGCCTTGAGCAAGTTGGCTCGCAACTCTCGTAGGAATGCCGCTGGGCTTTCGCTCAGCGTGTCCGGCACGGCCACTTGCCCCGTCCAGCTATCCCCAAGGATTGCCAGGGGCCCGCAAGGCGTCCGCCCGTATAGGAGCTTAAAAGGAGGCACGCCAGTTGTCTCATGGGGGACCTCACGGTACGCCCATAGAAGGAACGGTACGAACCTATCCCACTGCTTCGACTCCCGCTGGATAACGTGGTGCAACATGTTTTTAAAAACCCGGTTCCACCTCTCCACGGACCCGTTGCTCTCTGGATGATCAGGCGTGGAGAAACGCGGGGAGCAGCCGAGCCGCTGCAGAAACTCTCGCGTTAAGGCTGCGGTGAAATTTGTGCCCTGGTCGCAACAAATGCGTTCCGGAACGCCTGTTCGGCTGAATATGACCAAAAGGGCCTCGCAGGTCGCCCTCGCCGTTATCGTTCGTAGGCACACCACCTCTGGCCAACGGGTGTGTAGGTCTATGACGCACAGAGCATACTTATGCCCTCGGGCGGATGCTGGCTCTATGGGCCCAATTATGTCCATGTTGACGCACTGAAACGGCCACTCCGGCCGCGTGAGCGGGGTGATGGGCACGCGATCTGTGGCGCGCTTGTCGGCTCGGAGCTGGCAACCTTGGCAAGATGCGCAGTGCCGTTTCACCTCGGCCTCCATGGCCGGCCAGTAGAAAGTATACTTAATTCTGGCCATCGTCTTTCGGACACCTAAATGTCCGCCCCATGGGGATTCATGCGCGAGCAGCAAAACTTCTCTCCGCCTGTCTTGAGGCAGCACGAGCTGTGTCACCCGATCCCCCCACAGCTGATCTCTATGGAAAAGGATGCCGTCCTCCAAGAACATTCCACCCTTCCCCGCTGCCGCATCCGCAAATGCCTTCTTCAACGTGGGGTCGTTACTCTGCGCCGCCGCGAGCTTCCTACGTTTTCCCAACCTGGTTTCGGGTGGGTTCTCGTCTCCGTCTACCGGATCGGCATTTTCTCCTGCGGTTGCCTGCTCCGACTCCGGGGTCTCGACCTCAGTGTCTCGGCTGCTCGAAACCGACGTGAGCGTGACGTTAGTTACCGCGGCGGCCGAGTCACCACTCGCTGCCGCCACCGTCTCTTCGTCCCCACCCCGCGTGTTTTCTCCCATCGCCTGCGCTTCGGCCGCGCCCCCGCTGTCCGCGGCGGGTGGCTCCACCGAGGCCGGCGGCCTCTGGGCTGCGGCCTGAAGCAGCTCCCAAGCCTCGGCAGACAGCAGCCCGTCGGTGTGTGCCGCCAGTTTGTCGGTCAAGGCGCATAAAACCTGGGCATTTTCCTTGATTCCGGCCGCTATCGGCGAGCAATTGCTGTCCGCTATCAACGCTAACGGAAGGGTGACCAGTCTGGCACTTACTCGGTTCCCGAATGCTGCCACGAGTGTAATCGATCCATCCGGTTTGACGAGCTTGGTGGGGACCCGGCTCTCCCTTATTACGGTGATTTCGCTTCCTGAATCTACCACCATGCGGAGCGTTTCGCTGCCACAAGCTACTTCCACCGCAGGAAGTTCTGGCCGGCTTTTCGACACGCTCGCCACCTTCGCCGCCAGCAGATGCGGTTGCGTACTTTCCGCCGTGGCGACTCGTTGCACCCGGCGCTCATCCGGAGGCCCATCACGATTTTTTGGGCACTCAGCCGGCGGGTGGGCGGCGCCGCCGCACTTGTGGCACTGGCTTGTTGCCTGGCTTCCCTGTTTTCCGAGCGGGAATCGACCTTCCCGCTTTCCTGCTCCTTGCGCCGCGCCCTGTGGGTGCAAGTACGGCCTTGAGTTTTTCCTATGAAGAGTCGCGTGGCTCTCTTCCGCGGAGTCATGCACAGCTAAAAGGTCCGCGATGGCGGTGGCTCTGAACCACTCATTGCCCTCTCGCAACGTCACGTAGCGCAACTCGTCTGGGCTCAGTGTTGACTTGAGCTGGTCCGCGACCAGCAGCCCCACCACGTCCTGAAATGAGCTAACCCGCCTGGCCTCCAAATAGTAATGGAGGTAGCTCGCAAGCCGTGTGGCGAACTGCTGCCAGCCCTCCTCTTTTCTCTTAGCCGCCCCTAGGAATTTCTTCCGGTATTCGCTCGGGGTGAGCCGGAGTTCCTTTAGGACAGCCTCCTTAATGTGAGTAAAGGTAAACTGCTCTTCCTTACTCATGCTCGCGCACAAATAGCTCATCCTACTTGCCACCAGTGGGTACACGAGGTGGGCTTGGATCTCCTGCGGGACGCCGTACCTTTGGAACAGGCACTCCACTGTGTCAAACCACACTGGCACCTCCGCGTCTGACGGAAATTTGGGTATTGCCCCGCAGAGCATTTTTGAAAAGCTCCGGAGAGCATTTTCTTTCCGCGCGCTCGCGTCACCAGCCACGGCCCCCTCCGGTGCCCCGGCGTTCATCCTCGCGAGCTCCACCTGCAACTCAAGTTGACGCGTCTTTTCGCGCTCGCGCTTGAGCTCCCTAGCAGCGTCGCCATTTTTGGAACCTGCAGTTACCGACTTGGCCTTCGCTCCGCCAGCCTGACTTTTCCGGTTACCCTTTTTGCCCCCCTTTTTGCTAGCTGCGCTCGGACGGTCCATTATTTACGCCGGCAAAAGGGAGCCCCTCAAAGTATACGTCGGCGGAAGCCGCCACTCACCTTCGGGGCCGGTCGGTCTGGCGCACGATCCGGTGCGCGTTCTCCGCTCCGAATGGTGCTGGCGGTGGAAAGCTGGTGGTGCACTGACGCCCTCCGCGCCTGGACACTGATGCCGCCGCTGTCCCGACGACGCTTCGTTGCACTTTCCCGTCGGTCGACGCTTTCACTCCTCAGCTCGTGAGCCACCGGTTGATCCCGTTGCAGCAGTCTAGTCGTCGACCGAAGTTCAGGTGACTTGTACGACACTGAAGGGCGTCGGGGGTCCGGACGCCACGCGCGATCGCGCACCGCAGCCCAGTTGTCTTCCGTGGAGATCAGATGCTGTAGGAGTGTCGTCTTGTCTTCTCGGCCGGGTGCTGACGCGTCAACTGCCTTGTAGGCAGCTTGCCCCAACCCAGCTTCGTCTTCGCCCTTCTTTCTTGTAGTCTTGGAGTCGACTTTTCTCTCTCCTACCTCGGAGCGGTCATAGGTCCCCCAACCGTCACCAGTTCGTTCGCAAGGGTGACGCCCACGACGCTGTCGGGCTGCGCCAGTAAATGTTGGTTCGTTGGTGAACGTGGTTGGTGTCGTCGTGGGGGGTGGCGAAGGACCCGATGACGAGGCGAGGCCAGCCGGTGATGGAGAAAAAGAAGTCTATTTACATGTATTTACAAGAGACGACGATGAAGCAAACATAGGACAAGACGAAAACTGGGTTACAATTACGCGCCGCAGCGCACAAAGGGTGGTATCGCGGCGCGATCCCCTGATGGGGGCCCGGAGGCCAAAAATGTGCCGAACCGCCGCGCGGTTGGCTGTACCGTCGTGGAGCTCTGGCGCCCAGAGGCTACCACGGGAGCAGGTCTGTCAGCGTGCGCTCTCGGCGGCTGCTCCGGACGAACTCTTCGAAGCCTGCGCGAGTAGGGCGCACGCAAAGCCGCCCCCTCAAAGACGCGCACATTCCAACTGGGGATTTGTTCTCCCCTCCCCGCCTGCCCGTCCCCGAAGGTCAGGAGGGCAGGAAAGCCTCCACCGACGCCGCGTAAAAAGCCGCCGGGGAGACCCAACAAAGGGTTGCGACTCGCTGGCGTCGGCGGAGGCCGCCCCGACATCCCGCCAACGGATGGGGGGGACGCAACTAAGCCGCAAGCAGGGCGGAGGGTCATTGCCCTGACGAGGTGCGTCGGCGCTGGCATCATTACAAACAGCAAGTCACTTAACTCTGACGCGCAAGCCGAGATGGCTTTTATCCACGCACACTGCACATACCCCATGCGAGGTGGAGTCGTACGTCGCTCGAGAAAGATAATCCAGACCATGGGAAGCACTATCCACCCGCAGAAGCACAACGTCGCATTTCATCGCGAAACAAAGGCGTCCACAACACACACACCATCGCCTCCTGTAATGCCAAACGCATCTCACACTTCCTAATGAGAGTGAGGGTACGCCTGCAGTGCCCACATGTCGCGAGGTGGGGCCCCGAGCTGAACCGGGATCACGCAACCGTAACTGACTTCTGGGGCGGTTTGTGCCTTGTTGCCAAGGCAACCGATGTTTCAGATCGTCAAAGAAAGGTGCTCGCTCCAGCGCTAGAAAGCTCAGAGCCGCGACGGAGCATGTTTTGCCAACGTTGCCGCTCTCCACCACGCGTCGCCCCAAGCTGAACTGGTCATATGATTGAAGCGTTTTGTGCACGGGTTCTGTATCGGTTTAAAATGTCTTTTTCACGTGGCGCGCGCCGGCAGTAATTACCACCACCGCAAAATAAGACCCGGCACCAGCGGGGCCACATCTGATACGGCGCTTTTTGGATAAACAGTGCGCGGTGCATGAAAGGGACCGAGCGAAAATCCTCCCCAGCGGCTGCGAGTTCGCCGCCGATTAAAAGTCACGTGCTGCACTGCAGCAACGCACACCGCGAAAGGGCAAGGCCAGGCCACCGCACACATGCGGCCAGATTTTTCGTTCGCTTATCCATCCTTGAGCGGAGTGCGGAATTCATGGTGTCAACAAAACTTGCCCGTAGCAGACGGCAGTCGGAGGAGCGTAATGCGAAAGTACGTCACCGCGGACTAGCGCAGCATCATGGGAGGGAGTGCTCGCGCGCCGTCAACAGTTGAAAAGAGGAGGAAACGCGGCGCGACGATAATGCGCGGTTTTTGATTTACGATTTCTCAGCTAATACTCATCGCTTTAACAAAATTCTTGCGGGAGGAGATTGCTAATACATTGTCTTATTTGGTTACATGTACATCCATGCATCGGCGGAAGGTATTTCAGGACCCCTTTAAGGAAGCTTTCTTCGACCTTATTTTATCGTTCAGGTAAACCCTTGGAAACACTTCACGCCATTCCGGTTTGGCGATATTACAGAAGCGTTGTTGTAGATTAAATTAAGTACAAAAAACACAATAAAGTTTTCAATAATTCGAGGCAAAGTTAGGGCAAGAAATGTATCTTTCTCATTGCTTTGCATTTTTAGCTCTTAACATTGAGAGTGGAGATTGTTTTGTTGGGATCTCTACGGACCGGAAGCACCTGGACAAGATTTTGGAAAAGTGCAGACGCATAAACAGGCAACAAAGATTTGTTTACAACCATCCAAACAGTACCTCTAGCGTTGAAGAAATAAAGACAAAAAATGAATTTCGCGCCATTCTATGGTGGCGGGTGATATGAAGGGAATGCAATCTGGTTTGAAGCCGACGATGGGTGGAAAGGGTGTAGACGACAACAACGCGTGCAGATGACATCTCGACAAAGCAGCGCGCGCGGCCGTAGTCACAAACGCAGGCGACCGTATGATAAGGATGAAAACCGATCAATAAGAGAACCAAACCAAATTCCAGATTTCTGTGCAGGTCCGAACAGCACAGCGGTATTTAGCAAAAGCAAAAAAAAAAAAAAAGTGAACGAGAAAGTTCACGCCTTTAAAATTCACGATACAATAATGCGATGTTCTGAACGTTAGAGAATTGAATCCCTAATTTTTGAGTTGCTGAAAATGTTGAGTTTTGTAAAAACGCGGAACGTAGCCGACGACATAGTCGACTAGGAGCTGGCACTCACGTTCTTCTACGTACACTGCCCGCGCCTCCAACTTACGTTCCGACCACATCGTTTGTTTGTGCTCTTCACCGGTACTTATTAACAATGACCTAATAAAAATGTCTACGTGTACAGGATGATAAACGTCACGCTAGTTCTCAAATTGCGTGCGTGAGTTGGTTGCCGTCTCAGACCCCAGCAGCTACCAGAAGTAGCGCGTAAACTGCATACTAGCCGTGACGTCTGTCGCTATAGGAGAGGCGAAAGTACAAAGGTCTCTTCGATTTCCAGAACTTGATGCATCTTCTCGTAGAACAGCAGTCGCACTCTCCCCACAATTTTTTTAATGAGACCAAAGAGGTCAGTCCAGCGTAATTTCGGGCTTGCTACTTGAGATAGTTGGTGAACTGTAATTAGGGTTAAATTCCAAAACTAATAGTAACAATAAAAACAGAAAAAAAAGAAAGAAAAACTATCAGACCAACACACGCACACACATATACAGAAAAAAGTTGCGAGAGAGGCAGCCACAAGCTGGCGTCTAGAGTCCAGGTAAATTAATCTGTAGCCCTCCATTATGGCGTGGCCGCAGAGCCCACGCGTAGGTTCAGCACGTAAAACAACTGTTTGAAGTTTGAGAGGTGTTTAACAAGTGGGGCCTCTGATGCCGAAGTTTAGTCGGAGTGTGATATTTCGCTGCTGAAACAATCGACTAGTGCGGCCAAGCCAATGTGCGGCCAAGGAAATGCGTAGAAGCGCGACCTTACGGCGAATGCGGTCCTTCCAAACGGTAATGCGGCCGGAGCACGGGTTAGGAGTACAGCTTCGCAGGTTCAACAACTCTGACTCCCTGGATACATCAGCGAAGCTACATGAAAATGAGGAATTCTCGTTTTCACAAGCGTAAACTCGTGCGAGCGTGCTCGATCGCTTCACAGAATTGATAACAGCGTGTGTACTTGCTGGCGTGCCACCGTGCCGAAGGCTCATCCTACTAAGGCAACTCGCACCGCCTCATAGGTCAAAGGTCAACGGGTCACGCAACGAGCCACGCACGCAAATAAGACCGTGCGATGGGTTACGTAAAAGGTCCCCCAAAGCACCGAATATATTTTAATCCGCCGCCATTGGAGCAACCGGCCACTTCAATTATGTGCAAACTTGCCTGTATCAATAAAAAATATGAAAATTTAGAAGAAAGAAAACTTCAAAAATACATCAGTGCCTTAGCATTTTTTTATCAGTATGGCTGGGCCGATGCTGCATGAATTGCCGGATTTTTAGGATAACAAGTATTCAGTCGTATAGTATGTTGTGCGCTGGAAAAAAAAACCTTCTTTTTGAATACAAAGTAAATTGAAAGCAAGACGAACATCGCCCAGTTTTCAATTTATGGCTTGATTTCTTTGTTAATTTATAACCCAACGAGGTCTAGGACTATTACTCACACCCTTACACTACAGCAGAAGAACGAATGAACGCATCCTCTAAGGAAGTTTTGTAAATTTTGAAATGAAAGCGAACTTCCATTTCATGCTCTTCCTCTTGGTGGAGATAAATTATTCTTTCAAAATCCAATCGAAGTACAATAAGTCGTTTAGCCCTGGCCAACCCCATCTGGGTACGACCAAAAACATCGGGGGCATCATCATCATAATAATCATCATTTATTCGAAGCTTTCGTATTTTTTGCAAAACGAGATATATATAATTGTATTCAAAATTTTCTTTCTGCTTCAGGTCGTTTGAATTGCTGAAGGGCTCCAATTAATGGGTAATTTGGGTTTTATCCATAACCTAGTTTCCTTTTACAGCCTCTTTCCTGAAATAATTTAGTATTTTAAAGACCCCACGTATTTCAACAACCGATTTAGCCCTGGTCAACCCCCCTTGTGGGTACGTTCCAAAATCTTTGAGGACATCATCATCTTCATCATCATCGACAGTCTTCGCCTACCGAAGCGCGGCACAAAATTTCTTCAGAACTTCTGGCGGTCAGGCGGCAAGAAGAGATCGCCACAGCTGTGGCGTAGAATGAATCTTCTGTGGAGCTGCCATTAGTGCCCCTGCGGCCTTCTGCATCACCTCTCAGCACGCTGCGTGTAAGCTGCCACCGATCACCATGAATGCAGACGGGCTGGACCCCCTCGCAGACGACTCGGGTGTGGAAGTGTTTCGTAAGCGTCGCATTTGCACTCTTAACAACAAAAAAAAACTGTGGTTGATTCCTCTGTCATAGGAACCGGTAAATGTGCAGTGAAATCTGCAGCTGAGCATGATTTTCGGGTCGGCGGCTGTCGTGTGGGTGTGCTTGGCGAGCGACCTCCTACTGGCGGGTCGCTTCGGCAAAGGTTTAGTGGCGCCATTTCTCTGACGGATATGACATCAGTGAAATCTTGGGGTATCCCGGCCTAAAACGCCTTCGTGTTAAAATATAAAACCTGAAAACGAACAACCCATAGTATAAAGTACTCTTTAGTACTAAAAATTGCTTCCCCGCAAGAAGACCCCGTGTGCAGGTGTGCACCCTTTACAGGCCGCTTGCTTCGTTGTACTGGCGTCATTTCCGTAACGGATATGACGTCAGTGAAATCTTGGTGTACCCCGGAATAAAACTCTTTCGTGTTAAAAAAGCTCGTAAAATGGTAGTAGCGGCTGTATTTACTAAGTCCTTACGAACTTTACTACCCTCCCCCCCCCCCAGAACAATACGTAGCTCCTGCCACTAAGTACGGAATCGTTACTAGTCTGGACCGTGCACTTAGTAACTGCTGCTTGCTCGATATTAAACATTCCTTGATGGTAACAAAATTCTATGAATTATTGAACATAATAAATACAGCACTTTGCCCATTTCAAATCACGATTAAAAAGGTTTTTTGCAAATACACATGCTGACTTGTATATGCCCACATTAACATGCATAATTCTAAAATTATCGCTAAAATATTTGATTTTTGCGACAAGCCCACTAACTCTATCAAATGACTTTCCGCTGCTGGCAATAAAAGCAATAAGAGCCGATGTATTGCTAAGGTAACTAGGTTATGCTCGCTCTCTTCGGGCATAGACATTACTGCGAGATCGGGCAGACGTGTGGATCCACCAGATTTCCCCTGGTTACGGCTGACTTCAGGTAGGCTGCCAGAGGACGCCAAAAACATCCAGTGGCAAAAAGCGTGGCGAATTCTTCCCACAAAAGATAGATTAATTCGCTGGGGAGTAACACAGAACTCTTCCTGTCCCAACTGCGGTCAACCAGAATCCACGGCTCACACGTTCTCAAGCTGCACTGTTGCGCGTTGCTTTTGGCGCATCATACACCGTGCCGCTCCAAGTTTGGGGCTTGCACGGTATCAACTGAGAGAACAGTGCCTGGCACTCCCCTTGGCCAAACTATTCGTAGTGATTGGCGATTATATACTATGGCGAAATCGCTGCAGGGCCGTAGCACAGAATCGCAGGCTACGTATGCAGTGGCCCTTGCTTTCCTTCTTCAGACAACACCTCGTGACCTTTTTGGAAGGCGAGTTGGCCCTTTTGGGTGAGGAAGAGTTTCTTCTGCGACATTGGTCTACCCGGTTTATTGAGGTTCCGAACAAAAGGGTTATTATTCATGCCAGTTTTCCAGACTTGTGTCCTTAGGGATTTTCGTTGTAACAATTGATTTTGGTGTTACAATTGAGTGTTAGTGCGGTACAGTACCCGTTGTGACATAAAACCAACCCTGTTTTGTATATTGCTGCATTCTTGAAGCGAATGTTTTTGTATAATTGTTTTCCTCGCATGTTAATCTTTGGTTGTAAGCAACTCTAAATTGTTGTATGTTAATCTTTGTCTACAATCAACTTGAAACTGTTTATGTGTTTCTGTAAGTGTTTGTAACTGGCAGCTTTCGCG
>CM023449.1:56319483-56376983 GCA_013339765.2 Haemaphysalis longicornis | reverse complement strand
CGATTCACTCATACGTCAAGCTCGACTTCAATCAGTGCAGTAATGAATAAAACAGTCATATGTCTGTTATTTTTCTCTTAACTTCAATCATGTGACCCAGCAGCTTACTAGGAGGAGTGTGGACAAATGCCATGCATTGGGTTCTCTTTGTCATGGAGAGGCTTGCACTGCCCTCTTATGTTGCGGTTACGCAAAACAAATAATTTTTATTTTATTGCCAAACATAAAAGCAAAATACTGCACGTTATTTGTATGCTCCGTGAGCACTGACTTGGAAACAGTCGAAAGTATCATTTCTTTGGGGAAAAAACATGCTTTAAACCGCGCGTCATGCGAAACTACGACTGCTGCAAATTCCTGGACATTTCGCGGCGCCGAAGGTCGGCGAAATTTTTTGCCCTATTTCGCGGCAAAAGCAGCCGCCATTTTCAAGCTGTTACGTAACATTACGTCACTTTTACGCAGGCTGAAGTTGCCAATGTGTGACGTGGTCATTCTCGCCAACTGTTTAAATTACGTCACGCCTTCTCAGCCAATCACAGAGAGGGCGTGTAATACAAGCAGTATTGTTGTTGAATAGCGAAGATAGGTCTACATTGTCATGCCCGGTGAATTTGGTCTAGTTTTTCATTGCCGGCCAAGAATTATGCGCTTTCAGCAAAGAGAAATAAGGCAAACATTTCGAACTGTTAACAGTAAACGTCATTGAACGTCAAAATGACGAAACCACACACACACAACCGCTTTGTAAACCGGAAGCACATGAGCAAAATTGAAAGCCAATCAGAAAAGACTTCCGGCAAATTCGCCAGTTCCCTGTGCAGTCGAGAATAGGGCCCCCATCTAAAAATGGTAGTTACCAACTGGAAAAGTTTTCGAGTCTAGCGGGAACTGTTGCATTACAGCTGGTAACTGTCATTTCCAGCGGAAGATTTCCAGCCTAGGCTAAAAATGCTGCCTTCCAGCGGGAAATGGCATTTTCCAGCTGACGAGAATTTCCAGCTTAGCATCACATGTTGCATTCCAGCTGAACAAAAATTTCAGTCCCAACTGTAATTTGATTGAAGAAATTTGGCAGTGTGTTTGGCCTCAACTTCTTACCAGCTGGAAATGGCAATTCCACTTTTGGTCTTTGAAACGGCCAATCATTTCAGTTTTTGTAGCGCACGCTACACTACGATACCTCTGGCAGTCTTCGCGGGGTGACCGGTTTTGCCCTTGAGCGCTAGAGGTCAAACCACCACCACCTTCCGCAAGCACCCGGCACTGCGCAGCGGTCCGATGGCGGGGAGAGATACGCGGCAGGGGAGAGATAGGCGAGGAGGGAATGGAGACGTGAGCGGGACCCGTGCGCGGGTCGTGGCGGAGAAAGGCGAGGAGGTCGCTGCCGCAGAGATAAACGCGCCACGAAGGAATGCCACGAGGCCACGTGCGGCGCAGAACCCTTCTTACGCCCGATTCCTGGCCATTCCCTCACGTGGGTATGTGCCAAGTGACCAGGAACAGCAACAACAACCAGAACCGTGTGCGATAGCGGAAGATGAACATCCAGCTGTGGTCTGTCGTACAGCGGTGAGGATTAAGTAACGCCATGAGGCTAAAAGGACGAAAAACGCTACTGTTGCGTACAACTTCTCAATCTTCAAGTCGTACGAATTAGTGTGAGCTTCCTTCGTTTTTTGCGTGTGTTTTCAAAGAAAGATACAATGCGCAAACATGTAATAAGCAGTTTCTGTTTCACACAAAAAGTCTTCAAAAAGCGACCATAAAATCTTTATCAGCAAGCTTAGTAGTACTGGTTAAAAAAAAATTTCTTCTCTCTTTACGCGCGCCTAAAAATCGCGAAGCTCTACATACGAAAAAAAAATTATCGCGGGCAACGGTGTCGCTGGGCAACATTGTTCAGCCGAGGTCATTTTCTAAGCCAAGTCAAGACACGCCAAGCCTAAGAAAATTTGTTATAGCTACTTACGCACTAAGAAACGAGGCAACGATTAGTTACATCTTTTAAAAGTGCGCTGCATTTAGGCGGGTGTTAAGTCTTAGAAGCCCCTAGTGCCCCTAGGCACAAGTAGTGCGTTCGAAAAACTGAAGTCGCCAATATTAAAAAAAAAAAAAAGCTATGCCAGGGGGCACCCGGGTTTGAACCGGGGACCTCTCGATCTGCAGTCGAATGCTCTACCACTGAGCTATACCCCCAGGGACGCCGCAAAGTGCAACGGCGAAACCCGAAAGTGCCAACGGAGAATATGCTAATTGGATCTGGCTTTTGGAGCGTTTATCTTGCCGCAAGGATATAAGCCCAGACGAAAACTGCGATGTCGCCCTATTGTTCACCTGAAACTTTCGACTTTCGCTCCGCACTATGCAATCTTTGAAGGCGATTTTCAGCTGCATATATGCTTGAAGTGCGGTTTCATTAGGCGTTTATCGCACATCGAGTGTCGAAGTTTACTTTTCCCGTGGCCGCGCAGGTAGGATTCGTTCATTACCTGTCTTGAACACTGCTTGTTGTAAGAACAGATCAGAGACTGTATGCAAAACAGTGCGCTGAAACTGGACCACTACACACACGCAGAAAGGTAGACAAACAACTGCGCTTTTTGTGTGTGTTTCTGCCGTGCACCACTAGCCCAACAGCACGTTTGCCTGTTTTCAAGTTGCCCTAATGCAAGTAAATCAGTCTAATAAAATCTTTTCGTGTACTTTCCACCCGCGTTGGTTTTGTTGGCTATAAAAACGCTGCTAGCACGGTCGTTGTTCTGTAGAAATTATTTTGCTGTTACTTTAGGTAGGAAAGTTCGCTCTGCCCAATTTTTTATGTGCGGAAGGGCTTGCGTGTTCATTATCTTCAGACGGAAGTAGTCCTTAGTACAATGTTCTTATTTTTTGCCCTGAAACGCGTGAAGAGAAGTTAAGCCATGGGGGCATAAGACAGGAGGTTTTTTATTATTTTTTTTTGAGCCGGTAGCTGTTAGCTTCACCCGAGAATGCAGAAAGATTTTCAGTAAGAATGAAAATGCATTAAGAATGAGCTGGGAGTGCAGTTAGATTTTCAAAAATAGCCGCTGTGCGTCCCATCTGGGAATGTCACTGGAGCCCAGAAAAATTCTAGCGGGATACTTGCAGGAAACCCCATGTTTCCAACTAAATGCAGCTGGAAATTTTACATTTACAGCGGGTTTATGGAACCGGAAACCTCTTCCAGCTATAAGTGCAGCCGGAAACTGCAAGATTTCCAGCTGGGAATGCGAAATTTCCATACATAGCTCCCGGCTTGAAATTTATTTTCAAGCGAGATTTCCGGGTTTCATATTCCAGCTGGAAATTGAAACTTTATAGTTCATCTTGGATGAATGTGTACTTGCTTGCGCAGTTAGACCTCAAAGTGTGGCGTTAGGTCTAGCGTTTTATGTTTAGGCTTCAAGTTGAGCCGCATGACAAGCAACGCCACTGTACATCGAGCTGCGAAGGCCCGGTTGACGACGTTGACCTTACAGCGCGACGTTAGGCCTAACGTCAACCGTCGCATGCCTACGTCATTCCCTTCCTCTTCTGCGCATCAAACGTAGTGCGCAAACGAGTTATAGACAGTAAAACACGGCAGGATCCCCGAATTTCCAGAGAAACCCATGAAGGAAGATTACTAATGGTGTCGCTCTAAAATGACATAGGCACTACAGGCGTGCAAGAGCGCTGGGAGCCGATAAAGCTAGCAACACAAATTCGTGCTGTGCATTATTGTAGGACAACTTTTATCGTCATTCTTTATTACCGACCTAATCTCTGCTTACTGGAAAGTGGTCATGATCATAGGCCGAATGTCTTCAGCAAGGTACCTTATTCCGGTTCTCACATTCCTCATCCGTAAAGCCCTCCGGCACTCGTCGTCTGCTTCTCGCTGGATGAACTGCCTTGAGAAAACGTACGCATACTCGTGTTTCTGTCATCACACGTAAACTACCCCGCAAAGGGTACGCTACAAATCTCTGTAGACGGGCGGCTCAACCACTGCCGCGGCTGCCCCAGGGACGCTTCAAGAAGAGGAAAGCAGCAAGACCGGATTGATCAGCCGCTCGCCCTAGCCGCCACGTAACGAGTGCAAACTTGGCCCCGCCTCCGGTTTAAAAAAAACTGCCATAGCTGAAACTATGGCATCGATTTAGAGATCGTTTTAAATCAGACGCTTTGCTCTATTTCATCAGAGAAGCAGGCACTCAGAACCGCTCTTAGTTGTCTCTCCTTCCCACCTTTAGCTGGGAGCTTCTTATCTATTTCATTTCTAAAAATTAATCCGAAGCTTGAATCATGGCAAGAAGGCACCCTATGGAACTCAAATTCATCTGGGGAGAAAGGGGTGGGGGTGGGGGTGGGGAGACGTCATCGTGAGCGTCTAGAAAGGTTTCCCCAGGAATTGAATTAAGGGAGTGTGTAAGTCTCTGGGGGAGGGGGGGGGGGGGGGGCATAGACAAGCCAGAAGCGAACCGGTATAGTCATGGCGCTATTAAACAGAATTCCGCGTTCTGTGTAAAAAAATGAAAATGAAATCCCTAGCGATTACTATACTCCTAATGCGAAATTTGTGGGAAGCGCGGGCTGCAGTCTTCGCGGTCACGGCGTATATCTTCTGCGTCTCAGGAAGTGATCGCGTGATCAGCGACCGCACTGCGGCGCGCGCCTACCGTGCTGTTATCTCGCAGCACGTCTCCGCCACCGGCGACCATGTCGTTGCAAATCGTGTTTGAACCTCCCGCGCAAATGCCACGTGGTTCGTATGAGCCACGCACGGAGTAGTAACCCCTGCCGAAAGTATGAGGGGGAGGCAGTGAGAGAAATAGCGCCATAGCAGCGCGTGCCGCCCTCCTCTTCACCGAGCGTCTCGTGCGGGCTCAGCATACTGCACACTTTCGCCACATTTTCCTCCACCGTTTCTTCATGCCTTCGCTCATTCGGTTACGACTCAGACGCCATCGCCGCCGCCAAACGGCCAAACCCAGTAGCGGCCGCCAGGTGCTTGCGCACTAAAGAAAGAAAACAAGCGGGGGAGGGGGGGGGGAGTAGGAATCAGAGTTGTTGATGATGCGACGCCGCACGCACCAGGATTAAGAACGTCATGAAAAGGCTAGTCACCTTCCCTGATTCAAGTGGCTAATTGGAAAAATTTCATCGCGCTTGAGTTAAATCTGTAGCCGCTGAGTTTAAATCCCCTGAGGTAACTCTACCCTTTGTTGGGGGAACAAGACTACTCGCATCATTACTCCAGCAAAACCAACTGCAGCGTCATCAAGCGGCAGCGGTTTACAAACAAAACAAAAAGCAACCCGGGAGCCTCGCAAAATGGCGGAGAAGGTAAGCTCACCCTGAATATGGAGCAAAAAGAAAGGATTGCTACTGTCGCTTTCGACTGAGCCATTTCGGAGCTTACCATTAGCGTCTCTTTCTCCCAGGCGCCACTAAGTTTCGTTGGCTTTTTCAAAGCGGCAAGCGTGGCGTCAGGGCTGAGACGGCAGTGTGCGGAGTGCTTGGAAAGGTTTGCCATGGCATTTCTAAACGGGTCTTGCGAAGCAGTATCAATAAACAGTGCCGATTGCGGATTATGCTGAGCGCGCTCGCAGCCGAAGCGTGAAAACTGTAGCACGCCGAGTAGTTGAAATTTGTTTACACACGATCGAATGTTAGCGTTGCGCAAGTTCATAGTCTCGGCGGTTTCCACGGCCTGCGGCGCCTCGTACACATTGGCGGGTGAAGGAAAAGCTTGTGTGGTTAGTCGCACGCAGTAGCTTGCTCGGTGGTACGGGCATTACAAACATGAAATGACGGATACGCGCGCTTGAAACTGGGACTTGATTTCGTTTAGCGCACTCAAAAGACGAAAAAAAAAAATAAAAAAAGAGAGAAGCCACCCGTCCCGTGGTTCGCGCTCGGGCGGCGTCGAAAGGTGTTTGATGACGACGCTTCGGGTTGCGTGTTCCCCCCGGTGGCCTTTTCTTCGACCCTGCGTCGTCATAGCGAAGTCATGATTGTGACGACGAGCGACACGTGACTCAGTGTACCGGTAGCGGCAGATACGACACCGCTACAGATACCAGCCAGCTATGTGGCCTATTTTCTCTTGGCGTTGACAGCACTTGCCGCCGCGTGTTTTTTTTATTATTATTATTTTCACCCCCCTCTCGCTTCCTCAGTCGCACGGCTTGGCCGCCTGAAACACGACTCTTTGAAATCTGAAAGCGCTTTTTTTTGTACCGTTTCATAGCGAGGAGCAATTAAGTGCCGGCGACGGACAGTGCGCGGAGTCCGTCTAAACTATTCTGTTGCCTACCGGATGGCAGTCTCTCGGGTTTGTTTAGGGTCGCGGTTTTTTTGTTGTGTGTGGTTCGCAAATCAAACGACTACGGTTTGCAACGCTGGTGTATATTTGTCGGGTTCCAAGTAGACTTTGCAGATGAGGGCGTATTTCTAAGCCGTTAACGCAGTAGCAATTAGAGAGTTTTGTTTGTTTATTAGTTTCGCCGATCCTGTGTCGGACTGGTAACGCTTGTCTCGTTACGAGCAGTCATCATAGCGCTCGAGAATTCGTGTGATTAATGCGTCGAGTAATGCTCCGAGACCACTTTTCTAAACATAGTGCACAATATGCTGGCAGAATATTTCTCAACATACATCAAAGTCTGTGAAATCAATAATCGTTCCTCTTGTTGCAAAAAATAACGACGAGAACAATTAGGCAGAAATTGCACTAATAGCTTTTCATACGTCTGCCAATATAATGACAGACAGAGTAGCAGAAAGGACAGTAAGTTTTCATAATGCCCATTGTGCACTAAGAGCAGGTGGTCAGGTTGACGGGCTTTCAGCTTTTGGTGCAGGGCATAACCTGTCAAAGGTGAAGAAGTTTTGTTATTGTCCAGCTATTCTTTCAAATTTCGAGCATACGCTCAGCTATGTAAATTGTATCTGTTACAAGATACACATTGTGGAGTCGCAGTCGGAGTGTTCGCAAATCCTGCGCATACGCCATTAGTAGCATTAGTGAACTGCCTCAACTGCAACAGGATTCGGATTGGATATTGTTGGGTGATGTCTTGCGGCTTGCAGGTGGCCGTCCAGGAAATGAGAAGCTGGACTTGTCTCAAGCTCCTGCCTGTCGTCTGGAGGTGAGCCACTGGTTACGAGAGTAGCTAGCTTCTAGAAAAGGGGGTTATTATTATAATAGAGTGCCACATCGCAGAACTGCAGTTGAATTCGTACAAACAGCTTATTCAACTGATCTGGCTACCCTCTAAAGTAGTCAGAGGAGGTCTTACCTTGAATGAATATCTTACATTAGGGAATATTTCGCAGTTGGAATATTGATGTTACAGTGTTAGAATGTGGGTAAGCTTGCCTGCAACTTAGTTGGAACTACTGGCTGAATGGGATGCCACTGAATACACGGGCATGGGTTCTGTTGCCAACCGCAGCGGCTGTTGTAATGGACGGTAGAAAACAAAAACGGGCGTATGTTTGAAATTTTGGTGCACATTGTAGAACCTCAGGTGGTGTGAATTAATCAGTAGACCACGCTAAGGCACCCGTTACTCTTAGTGTAGCTTCTCCCCCCAAAAAACCTAGACTATTTGAATTTTTTTTATAGTTATTGGCTAAGTGCGTCTGAGGGACTATTGTTTATAGGCGAAATTTTGCAATCGGTATAGCAAAGTTGAGAAAGGAAACTAGACCAAAAAGAACAGCCAGAAATTGAGGGCAAGCAGTCGGGGCCGAGAGGGTGCTGTTATCACCATTATTGGAATTATTTCTTTTGAAGGGAACAGTACATTGCAAATTCTAGATTGTTCGGTGCTGAGGGCTCTTTCTTGATTTATTTTGTTTACTTACTTGGCAATCCGGGAAAGGCCTAATGATGTTGGAATAACAATGACGTGAATACATTAGCAGCTTATGCAGCATTGCTTCTTCCATCTGGCGGGCTACCTGTTAGCACTTAAATTTTGGTGATTGCTTTTGATGATTGGCAAACGTCTGCAACAGAGTTCTTTTGGCTTACTAAGACCACTGTTTTCTTTTGTTGCATGTTAGAACAGTTGGACCTCGTTATAACGAACACTGATACGGTGCATTATCAGCTACAGTGAACAAAATATGAAGTTTGGTTGGCCACGCTTTATTTCAGTGACATCTATTGTTTTTATTATGAAACCGAAACCGCCAGAGCCTCGTAATATCTGTTGCAACGAACAAGTACTTGGTCCGCGTGAGGCTCAAAACTCCAAAGCTAGCATAAAAAAGCAAAATAAGGAGTTAAAAGACAACATGGCTCTTTTTTTAATCGTTTAAAAAAGTTGCCAAAATTTCGGTTGTCCGGCGCAACAGCGCATGTGGCTGGTCCGAAATAAGAGCGCAGGCCTGTTTTGTAAAACATAAAAGAAACTTTTTTCTGTTGTAATGTCGCGTTCCCATGTTTCCGGCCCATTTTATTTGAAATGCCACAAAGGGACAGGTAAGGATGACCTTGTTTAAAGTGGGTTCGAAGCCTAGAATAATGCGTTATTGTATCTAAGATTTTTTCGCGAGTCAGATGCCGATTTGTTAGAGCCAATTATTACCTCTACTGTTACATTGAATATTGGACATAACAAACTGATTTGCTGCCCCGATACTACTTTGCTATAACGACGTTCGACTGTGTGTGATTGTGATCACTGGATTTTAACTCTTCGAGGGTCGAATTTTTTTGAAAAAAACTTTCCCTGGTGGTCAAATTAGTTTATTGCGGATTTAGAATGTACAAAATGTCTAAAGTCTAGAATAAATGGTAAAAAATTATCAGGAACAGTATTTTGGGGTCAGCATCACTTAGAACTGAAAAATGTTCAATAGTATTTCAGAGTGTGGTATTCCTTGAAACACAGGTCTACGCACAGTGCCTTATCCCAGTCTGCATGCATAAAGCGCATGTCCGAAAATGAGCTGTCTTCTTCTTCTTCTGAAGAAAGACTGTCTTCCGATTCAGACTCGGTGAAAGGAGCAAACTCAGAGTCAGAAGAGTCATCGCGGTCGGTGTCATCAGAACGGGCAGTTCGTTGGGCCGTATTGCCGCTTTGCCGTACATCTGAAGAACTCGAAGGCAACTCAGTAAACGAGGAGAGCGAGAATAACTCATGCGCGCCAGTGATAAACAAGCTAATAGCAGCGCCAATATAGATAGAAGTCAACTTCCGCCGGCCCCGCAACGGAGTCTCCTAGTAGGTTACATCAGTTCCAAGCAAGGAGGGCAAGAATACCTAGTGAGCGTGGGTAATAAACAAGATAAGAGCAGCGCCAATATAGATCGAAATCAACTTCCGCCACCCCTGATAGCGAGCGCCGATCAAGTTTCGCGCGCCTCCGATGCGATCACGTGGCGAAACTGAAACCACGAAACGCGTTGACACGTACAGACGCCTAACGCGCCGAAGCCAGAGAGTTCTGTTTTTCACCGCAAGAAGGTAGCACAATCAAATTTCAAACACTTCTTGTAAGTCCCAGGAGGTGGCAGCACCTCCCAGGGAGCATGCATCGTTAATATGGCGCGAAATTTCAAACGGATGCTCGAAATCGTACCCGTACGGCAAAGACCTTGCGGGACGGAAAACCGCCGCAGTACACGTACGGAAAAACCCTCAAAGGGTTAAGGATAAAAATGTAAATCTTAAAGGCTCTGGGAGTATTGACTCGAGTGTTTTGATAACGGTCGCTGTTTCAGTTAATATTCAACAGAACCAAGGCGTAAATACATTACCATTTGCGGTTTGAATATAGCAGCCAACTCAATAGATAGCTTATAGATTAATCAAGTTTTGTCTCAGTGCTGTCTAGACTTAACACAGCTTACTGCACTTGCATTTGTAGCTTTAATGCTGCTATGCTGCTGGATCGGAACTCGAGCACTCAGTATCACCTATCTGGAAGATTTAAAAAGAAAAATGAACATCATACGTGTGGGTGCATTTTACCGTTAAATTTATTTGTTTTTGGTGTAGTACTCAGCTTGTACCCTCAGTGTAGTACCCCAGAGTTGTGGTATGTACCAACTAGCTTTCTAAATTGGCTACGTCTAATCTCACGGCTAGCCGTGAGAATTACCTCCGGGAAGAGTTCTCACGGGCAGTTTCCATAAAAGCTGGCTGCCTAAAATTTGCTGAATAATATGGCGTCCCAACGTAACCTAACACAACATAACCTCACTCCGAACCTAGTGTGACCTAACCAAACGCATCATAACCTACCCAAATCCAGCCCAACTGCAACAACCTATCTAAACCCAGCCCAATGACCAGAGAAACAACCAATATTGTACAAAATTCAACTCATTCTAGGAGTCCTATGCGTCGATCTCTTGATATAGTAAAAAACCAGAGTAAGAAAGTATTAACAAAATCACGATTGACCAAAAAATTCTGAAAGCTAAAAAAGACAAAAAACATCGCAATGCCGGACTCAAACCTGAGCCTTCTGGTTTAAAGTGACAGTGCTACAGGGGCAGCTGCAAACACGGCTTTTAGGGAGTATTCCATAGAATCTCCGGGTAGCATGCTTATCCAATAAGAGGTGACTGTCGTGAGGAAATTTCTGATGGTAATTCTCATATTGCCAGGATAATAGACGCTACCTTCTAAATTTTCTGCCTCGAAAAAAAAAAGAGAAAAAGAAAAACGAAAACCTGTCTTCTTTTTGCCGTGCTGGCCTTCCTCTCCACTCTGTGTTTGCAAACAACCTCCCCCCCCCCCCCCCCATTACCAACCAGCGGAATGCTGGGGGCTGTCCAGGATCCAAACAGAATCCCTTTGCCATCAAGACCACCACGCCTACGAGGAGCGTGGCCGACAGCACGGAGAACAAAGGTGAATGGCCGAGCGCTTCCGCTCTATTTCTTCGCTCTCCTTTTCTTTCTCGAGGACAAAATGCAAGTTTGGCTCATTAGAACGATGGCTTTGCCTTGATAACAGTGATGTCAATTTTATCGCATGCTTCAGACAGTACCTGTTGCGGTGGCTCAGTGGCTGAGGCGTTGTGCTGCTGAGCACAAGGTCGCGGGTTCGATTCCCAGCCGCTGCGGCCGCTTTTCAGGTGGAGGTGAAAAGCAAAAACGCCCGTGTGTACGAGATTTCGGCGCACGTTAAAGATCCCCAGGTGGTCAAAATTATATTCAGAGCCCTCCACTACGGCACGCCTCATTGCCTGCATCAACCCTACAATCAATCAATACTTCAGACAGTTACAGTCTAATACCCCTGCCACATGGCAAATCTAATTTCATTCAAAGTGAATGACATTAGCTAGTGAAATTTGGTTTGGTTGTGCGAGTCTACGCGGCGAAACAAATGTAATTTGGGAGTGATAGCGGTGACGATTAGCGAGCTCGCTAAACCGCAAAATTGTATTTCAAGTGCATTTCCAATGTTTTCATACATACGATCTTTTTCAAATGTAACAAATGATTATTTTTTAAAACTAAAAATAAGACAATCACCGGTTTAGGTGACATCTGTAGACATCATAAGCCGAGAAAAGTCCGCAGAAAATCCGTTTAGGGTAGCACGCGCATGGGGGATGAGATTTTCTTTTTTGTTTGTACTTGTTTGCCTTTATTTATTTGAAAAACAACAGGGGGGGGGGGGGGGTAAAATATAAGCGTGCTAACAGTTTTTAGGAACAGTATTCTTTGGTTTGTTACTGAACTTTTTTTTCTAGTAACATGCAGGTGCTTTCAAGGCTACTCATTTCGCTGCTGAATGAGCTCCTGAACCTCAGTTAGCCACTAATTAGCCACTAAATGCCATTCACCTCAAATGCCATTCGGTATTCTCGTGTAGCACCGAATTAATGACATTTAGAGCGAATGACAGTTGCTCTAAATGTCATTAGATCTGCCGTTTGACAGGGGTATAACGCACTTATAATAACCTTGAAATGCCACAAAAAAAGTCGTCATTATAACCAGCAATTGTAAAAACAGGGTTGTGCAGAAAAAGTCACTTTTGTGTGCATTTGGTGGTTTTTCACCCGATATTTACAAAACAGAAAGGTAACTGCACGGCCAACCACCCATGCGTGGGCCAACTGACTCCACGGTGCCCCTAGGAGAGACCACCGTCTTTCACATATGAACCACCATCTTTCACATAGGAGGAGGTCTCTGTATCAAACCCTTGACTTTGTTTCCTCGCTTTTTTAACAATCGGTGCGTTGCATAAACTAAACTGGCATTGTTTTCTCTGTTATTTAATATAAGTAATCAACAGTAGCCTAGAGGATCCCGTTTTCTGCGACGCAGATCTGGTTTAGTACAGACGGGGTTGAAGAGGTGGCCCCTGCCTTTCTTATCTCCTGGTTCAGCTGACGGCAGGAGATAAGAGGGGCAGTCAGGAGGTCTCTTCCTTCAGGGATAGCAAAAAGGCACCAACTTTTGCCGAGTGTTAGGAAGATAGGAAATGCCACAACTTAATTAATGCTTAAAAGGTCATGCTTGGTCACCCACAATGCACCCATGATCTCTCACAGACCTCCAAATACTATATTTTACGTAGGCGCATACCGTCATTCTCAATCGTTATAACCAATTATAAGGAAAACGACCATTGTAATAAGCGGTTTATGTTACCATATAGCATACAGCAAGGTTGACGGTGCCACGGCTGTTAATTGTTACATCCAATATACAGTAATCCCTCGATATAACGAAGTCAGCAGGACGGCCAAATATTTTGTTATAAGCAGTGTTTTGATATAAGCGACAACTTGAGAAAAGCTAGAGCATTTGAGCTTTAATTGCTCAACAGCTGTGGGGAATCAAAGCACAGTGTATTCAGTGAAGCAAAGCTTTATTCAGGTGCAAAAAAGGCAGCTAGCTTTGGCTGTTTGAAGTTCTTGCTGGGCGTGAGCAACCGCTGCTCCAATTTGGCGAAGCATTGCATGCTGCTGCGGTCACCGCCCATAAAAGTGGCACTGGCAGTGAACACTTCTATACGGGCCTGCGTACGTCACAGAACGTTATGAGGGTTTCGCCCTGGAAAGCACTGCAAGCGCAGTGGCTTGAGTTTGAGGTTGTGTTTGTGGTTGGACTGTAATTGGTACATTTAAAAGAAAACATACGAATCACTCTGGCGATTTCTCTATGACGCCACAGAATCTTGTTTGTGCGACTGGTGGCCACTGACCGAAGCAAGCCCTCACCAAGAAACATGACTGATAACTATGTTTTTGGTGCCGGCCCATTTTACGCCACTGTAGTGTGAAATTTGAAAGCTCTTCATTAATTCTTGCGCCTTTTAGGTTAACGGAACGCCTTTCATGGCTGGAATGGAGAGGCTACCGAAGGCTGCTTCTTTTAAATAGAACAAAGCTGTGATTTCATCTTGATGGCCCCTCTAAGAGTCCCATCATGCTGAAAACCGACAATTTTGTGTTCCTGCACGGGAGATGGCTGCTGCTCTAATACCCGTGCCACACGTGCACGAAAAATGACATTAAGTGTTTAAGGCCTTAAGATTCCGAATGACATTAATTGAGCTGGCCGTGCTACACGCAAAAACGCAAAGCCATATAATGTGTTAGGCATGATGGTGATAGTGACCAAAAAGAGAAATGCACTCGTATTTTAGAAGTTGTTAACGTGGAGAAAAACCTCTTGCAATCGTTAAAAATGTTTTTTCGTGAAAGAAAACGTTTTGAGAAATAGTGTTTTTTGAAAATTGGTGTGAGCCGTTTCTGAAAGTGACTTCAGCAGCTGCCGTCGCCTGCCAGTGGTAGCCAAATCGGAAGAATTCAAAACGACGAGTAACATCACGTTCTGCCGTTTGCCACTGCTTTTAGTGAACTTCGTCTTCTTCAAAACTTCGTCACCAAGATTGCACAAAACATCGTCTCATTTCGAAGTTCGGCTACGTTTTGGCGTCAACACTCCGGTGCTGAGAGTTTCGTTTCATTTGGTGCTCATCGCGTTCGAGAATAGGCAGATTTAAGGCATTCGTGAAGGCGAATGAGTTGTGCGAAACTCCTCAAACCAAAAATGACATTAGAGCGAATGGCATTAGATTTTTGCGTGTAGCAAAGAATTAATGGCATTAAAACTTAAAGCAGTAAGCACTTAATGTCATTTTCCGTGTACGTGTGGCACGGGTAAAAAGTGTCAAGAAAAAATGCATTTGAGTTTTTATGCGAATTGAACCCTGTTGAGTTGGTAGAGCACGTCGCCAGTGCAGCAGAAGTGAGCCTAGTGCGTGCAGCGCTGATGTATCACGTGACAGGTGATCGCACGTGAGGAGAACTGATTCTGGGAAAGTGGTGGTGTGAGGTGGCACCAGTTTGCCTGTGGAAGTTTATTTGTGCCGAAATTTGAATAAACGAAAGCTAAGAAAGAGAGGCAAACACGATTTATACCTGTGCCACACGTACACGAAAAATGGCATTAACGCCTTAAGTTTTAATGCCATTAATTCGCTGCTACACGCAAAAATCTAATGAGCCGTTAGTCATTTTTGGTTTGAGGAGTTCCGCACAACTCATTCATCTTCACGAATGCCTTAAATCTGCCTAGTCTCGAACGCGATGATTACCAAATGAAGCCAACGAAACTCTCAGCACCAGAGTGTGTTGACTCGGAAACGTAGCTAAACTTCAAAATAAGACAATTTTTTGTGCCCTCGTGGTGGCGAAGTTCTGATGAAGGCAAAATTCACTAAAAGAGCGGCAAACGGCAGAGCGTAATGTTGCTCGTCTTGAATTTTTCAGATTTGGCTATCGCTGGCAGGCGACGGCACCTCCTGAAGCCCCTTTTAGAAGCGGCTCACACCATTTTTTAGAAAACACTATTTCTCAAAACGTTTTCTTTCGCAAAAAACATTTTTAACCCTTCTAAGACGTTTTTCTCCATGTTAAGCACTTCCAAAATATTAGCGCATTTCTCTTTTTGGTCACTATCACCATCAGGCCTAACACATTTAGTGCCTTTGCGTTTTGGCGTCTAGCACGGCCCACACAAAAAATGTCATTCATCATCTTAAAGTACATGTCATGTTTTCGTGTATGTGTGGCACGGGTATTAGTAGTAAAAAAGTCGTTGACAAGTTTTGTCAGGCTTTTGCCGTGAAAGCACACGAGCCGACTTTAGTGCCGCGAGCAGTTTTTTTATCTCTGACGAAAATTAGCCCAATTTATTTAATAAACACGTGGGATGAGGCGAAGCAGGGGTAAAAGAATGTTTCTGGCTTTGCGTAGCTGTTAGTGTGGCACCCTGTCGGGAAGGAAGCATTTGATAGGAGAGGGATGGTGGTGTGATTGCGTCATTTTCATAAAGCTGGTCTATGGACTTAGTCAACTACTGCATTGAAGAAGCTAATGCTGCTGCAGTTGTGAGGGATGGCAAAGAAAATGCGGCCGCAATTTCTTGTGGGTTGGACGATTTGTGGCTAACGCTTCATGCCGTGGCAGTCTCCCCTCTTTTTCTTAATTTCCGGAAGTGCGAAAAGTATTGCTAGGGTACTTGTTAGAAATTGACCTGTGGAAGAGGAGCAGCACTGGAAAGGCATTCGTTTGGTGTGCACTTCGTGCGGGATTACATGGCCAGGACTACATACACACCACAAGTGCGACTGTGATTCTGCTCCTGAATAAGCTGGTCAGGTTAGCGTAAAGCAAAGAGGAGTGTTAACGCTTTGGAATCTCACATTTTATCTTGGAAGTTGCGTTATCTAAGTCTTGTCTCCCTCTCTCTCCTTTCCGTCTTGTTCAGAAACCAAGCCCATCGTTGCACCACCCACTTTAGTCCTTGGTGCAGGTGAGTGGATGCTGCTGCAAAACCCTTCTTGAGTTATTTTGTTTCTAAAGAAAATCACAAAGGAACTGGTTGTAAAGTCGCACATGTAAAAAAGGGGAGTTTGCAAGTACAATGAATTAGTCTTCTGCGTTGCGATTAAACTTTAACTTTGTGCCTTTTTATGTTCTTTTTGACTCGCATACACAAGGGGTGTAGCCTGACCCATAGGGCATTGCTTATTAGGGGCAGAGTCCCTTAGGGGCTAGGGCTGTTGGCATGTTGGGCAAGTTGTCGTAACTGGCGTCCCTTGTAGTCACGATACTAAAACACTGGGACATTTGTTTATGCCTTGCTCTAGAATGTAACGCGTACTAAGAAACACCAGGGGCGGTATTCTTGAGTTTTGTCCCTTTTGCGTCCCTTTCAAAAGTGTCCCTTTTGGCGAGCCCTGATTTGCTAAAAGCAAACAACCGGAAGTGACGTAACACAAGCGCAACAAACCTACTGCCAACGCCCACTGCATAACCGGAAGTACGTCACGAGGAAGGGGTGCAAAAGGGACGTTTTCAAAAGGGACAATTACGAGAATACCGCCCCAGGACACTCGTTTATGCCTCACACTGGAGCGCTTCGCAACGCATACTAAAAAAATATCGGGACGCTCATTCACGCCTCACGCTGGAACGCTTCGTGCTTCAAAGACAAGGGACTTGTACAGCAAAGCTGTATACCTCTACCCCCAACGGTTTCATCTCTGTTGGCAAAAACGCCAAGATGCCAAGAATACACTTACGCACTGCATGCTTCGCCCCTCCCAAGGTTTCACATTAGTGGAGATGGCCCGGGATTTTTTTTTTTCTTTTTAGGATTTGTTTAGAATACTACTCTGCCTGCACGCAAAGTGAATTTTATAGCCTGAGAGGTGCCGTTTACTGCCTCCACTTGCAGACAATGCCTGCGCAGTATCGTCATCAGGAAGCCGGATAGTCCTTCGGCCCTCCGCCCTGGCTTTCCAGGCTGAGAAGCTCAAGCAGGCGTCGTCCGGTAAGTGATGGCTTGCTCCTGTCGACATTTATACAAGGCACAAAAGATGGGACAGGAGGAGTGCCACCCTTTCTTTCGGGCCGGGTTAAAAACTGAAACTGGTTCGGCTCGGCATACTTGTAAAGTGCAACGGTTAAAGGGACCCGCAACTTTTCAACTTTTTTGTACACCTGAAATGCTTTCAGAATGTACCCAACGTGCACATCCAGGGGCAGTATTCTGAAGTTTTGTCCGTTTTGTGTCCGCTTCAAAAGTGTCCGGTTTGAGCGTGGCTAAAAGTGAATACCCGGATGTGACGCAACTCAAGCACGGCGGAGCTAGTGCGTTGGGCCGCGGCTTCTCGGAGCAGACGATTTGGGGCAGACGATCTTTCGTCGCCTTGCTGTTGGCTTGCTGGCGGAACAGGAGGTCAATAAGTAATGTTGACCTGTTCGAAATGCCTGCTGAAACATTCTGCCTCTTGAAGAGAAAAGCAGTGGCCGTGCGATGAGTTTCGAGACTAATGTGGCCGGTGGCACTGTACGGGTTGTGTTGAGGATGAAGTGACATGCGCCCGTTGTTTCTTCGCTACTGGTGGCTTTTAGTCAGTGATTGGTAACAAAGAAATATCGCTGTCGCAGCCCTTCATGAAGCCGCGGCATCTACACCGTCGCCATCACATAGTGAAATAAACGATCGTCTGCGAGCTTGATAGCCGCCGAGCAGACGACCGAAATTTCACAAGCACCCGACATGGAATTTATGGACTTTTATTGGTACTTTACGAATGCACGTACCAGCTTAGCATTTGTAGACTTGACGCGAAGCAGAAACGTAGCTAACAAACGAAAATCTCAACCATTCACATTTTTTTTTTTCACTCGAAGAGTACCACAGAAATCCCAACACCATAATGAAACGTCGAGGCTCTTGGAAAAACTCGCTTCAGCATGCTGCAAGTGCGGC
Organism: Haemaphysalis longicornis; assembly: GCA_013339765.2. Lineage (NCBI taxonomy): Eukaryota > Metazoa > Arthropoda > Arachnida > Ixodida > Ixodidae > Haemaphysalis > Haemaphysalis longicornis. Next base: position 56,359,198 of record CM023449.1, on the reverse strand, counting down.
GATGCCAACCTGCGTAACAGGTTATTATCTTGATACGCAGTCATTGGCACGCACATAAAAATTGTGGTCCAAGCGCTAAAAAACTGAGCAGTCGTACTGTTGTTTAAGCTTTACTGCCACAGGAAACAGCTGACTAGCTGCCATCTTTCGACATTCGTCGCTTTGTAGCGAAATTTTTCAACTGCATCATAAAAAAATTTGTTTACATTTTCCAAAGACGTTCAAATAAACTCATGAACGGTTGTTTAAAATAGCTTTAGTTGTTTAAAATGTGTTTGCGAAAACAGTTGAGCAAAAGTCAATCCAAAGCCACATACAACTGGAAATACGTTACGATGAAACGTACCGTATTTTCCGGTCTATAAGTCGCACCTTTGTATAAGTCGCACCCCCCTCAAAATGACAGTTTTTCCGGAAAAAAACGTATATAAGTCGCACCGGTGTATAAGACGCACCGGTGTACAAAGACGCACTTTTTAATTAGGTAAACTCACAGTGAATCAGATCGTTAGAAAGAGCGGCGAAAGTACATGGTTGCGGCGGCCGCCGCCTATCAACGCATCGCACGCTGAGGAGGGGTAGACACGTGCATCTCCCGTCCGAAGTCTTGACAGAAAGTTCTCAAAAATGGTTTATTGATACACAAAGATGGCATGTACTTACAAACGGCGTTAGGCAAAACTATCGAAGTCTTCTTCCTCAGACTCGCTAACAAACAATTCAGCAACTTCAAGTGGGAGTTCCGCCAGCACATCGCTATCACCCTCCGACTCACTGATATCTTCTTCGCCAACATCGTCACCACTCGCGGAACGGATCATTCCGGCCTTTATGAACCCGGCTACAACTGCTTTTGTAGAAAAGGAGTTCCAAGAGTCGGAGACCCATTTGGCCACCTCTCCAAACATCGCGCGTCTCTTGCGTGCTGTCGTAAATCAGCGCAATAAAGGTGTCATGGCGGACGGAAGTGACGCGACCGGAAGCGGCCTGAAAATCGAAACTTATCAGCAAGCTGTCATTTTAGAAATTAGCAGCACGTTTACCTCCTTCAGAGTAACTCTCTGTGATAATTTATAAGCTGCATTTTATTTTTGCTACCGAGTTTGATATTACTTTGAATTTATTCTGAACTGTAGTTACTGCGCATGGCAGAAAGTGGCGCGCGGTTGTCGCAAGCCATTATCATTGTTTTAGACTGGAATAAACTGTAATTATTTGATTTAATGTCCTGAAGCAACATATGGGCTATGAGAAACACAACGGTAGCGGTGGGCTTCGGATTCATTTTGACCATACAGCTGTGTCTCCTAACGGGCGCTGCCCACGCGTGGCCGCCGCGAACCGGAATTCTTCCATACATAAGTCGCACCGGTGGATAAGACGCACCAACGAAAATTTCAGAAAAAAACCGCGACCTATACACCGGAAAATACGGTATGCAAAACAGACGTTTTCAAAACAGACAAACTCCAGAGTACCGCCCCAGAACTTCGAATAGGGGTTCACGAAGTACCTCAGCCAAGTATTGCTGCTCTATGCCTGTCAGATAAGTTAAAATAACTTGCTCAACAGATTTTTCTCTTTACCGGTTTTGGCATTGCTTGTGCATTTGAGTGGTGGCACGCGAGCTATATTGCTCCTATTGGCTGGCTTCCTTTCCGTTTTTGCAATGAAAGTATTCAACAGACTCTTTAAAGAAAATTGTGACAAAGACAAAGCAGAAACTGGAATATGCATCTGCTGCAATGAGCAAATCGCGCAGTACCACTCTGTACTGGCGGTAACTTTAGCTTAGACAGTGCTTTGAGGCATGAAGGAAAGAGCAAAGTCTTTTATCGGCAGTGTTGCAGGGTCCCTTTAAAGAGGACTGCGAGGAAATGGGGGAAGTTGCTCATTGTCTGCCACTACAGCATATTGAGGTAGTGTCAATGCACGGGAAAGCACCCTTGGAACTCAACTGCTCCAGATTACGGCAGTTTTATTGATGGAGAAGTCGTGCTTTGATAGACGGGGAGGTCCCCAGATCCCCACTATTATTGACGGAGAAGTCGTACTTTGATAGATAGGGAGGTCCCCAGATCCCCACTACTATAGACGGGAGTGGGCAATCTTAGCTGTGTTGTGGCCTGATAGCAGTGATGGTGGAAACAGACCTTATAAACCATTGGGGACTAGAAAACTGGATTTGCTTCACACATTCAAAGTTGTTCAAAAGTGGTACAGCTTCCTATTTCCCAGCGCAACGCATTCAGTTTCTTGGGTGAGGTGCACGAAATGCGTCGATAACATCGTGTAAACACAAAGCAGGCCTACGTCAAACCCAGAAGAGCGCAGTCCTAGACATTTCAGGCCTCCTTCAGCTATCCCTCAGTTGCAACGGTGGTGTACTATCAGGGCATGATCGCACTTTTTTGTTGTTGTTTCTCTAAAGATGAAAAAGAAAGAGTACTCAGCCAGCCTCTCTTCTTGCCACCTTTACCGGTGAACTAACGCTCTGTATTTTTCTTAAATAACGAAATGAGGGATTGTGTGAGTTGAACTACACTAATGTACACTGGGAGTTGAACTACACTAATGCAGCCACTGGCAAACGTTTGACTTTTTTTTTGCTTCAGCGTTCTCCCAACAGTCCCCTGGCGGGCTGTTTGAGATTATCCCCCGGGATTTTCAAAATTATTTCGTAGTGCGTGGCTTTCCCCAAACCTCTCAGTCCTGCTGTAGCTTCGGCGCGTAAAACTCGAACCTCAAGTTTGAACTTTCGGTTTCAACTGCCGCACGGCCAACGTGAGCGGTTATTGGCTCGCAGATGCAGGGTCGTCGGAGTCGAAGGAGGGCGCCTCAGCAACAGCAACCACCAAAGACCCGCAGCAGCAGCAGTCGTCGAAAGACCCGCGAGAGGTTTCCTCCACCTGCGAGTCGAGCGGCAGCCCAGTCACAAACGGCGGCGGAGGCCGGACGACGGGTCGCGCCAGCGCAGAGTCCGTTGTGGAGGACGACAACAGCGGCAGTGCCACGGCTTCGAGCAGCGGGCGGAACAACAGCAGCAGCGGTGGCGGCGCCGAGGGCACCAGCGGCTTCGGATCGGCTCTGGTCGACTTGAGGAACGGCACGTCGTCGTCGGAGCATACGACGGCGGGGCTTGGTGGCGGAAGCGCCTTTCTCAGCTCTGCTGCGGATGACGCGTGAGTAAAACAGCATGGTAGTAGCCGACCGTTTTGTCCGGCTCCGATAATTCGGACTTGCTGGGTATTTTGGACTAATGGCTCACGGATTTTTCGGACTGCTCTTTAATTTGGACAATTTTTTGTTCCCCTCCAGGTCTGAAAAATCGGTCGGCTACTGTATAGGACCAATGTATTCCCTCTTGAAATGGTGGGGGTTTTACGTTAGATCAGTGTTGTGGTTAATTAAATTAAGACTTCTATTGCATGACGACGTGATATTACGGTGCTTATGGATTAGGTTGTTGCTCTTGAGACAACATTTTGTACCGATACCTGTTTTGTGTTTAGGTTTATCTATTCTATATTCTGTTCTGTATTCTGTATCTATTCTGAGTTTTGTTTCTGGGGCCTCAAACTTGCAGTTGGGATGTTTTGGGTGGACTGCTGTGCAATTACTGAACCACAGTTGGTGTTTTTCGTAAAAGAGGATGATCTCTTGGTGCTGGCTAGATAACCTGCGAGTTGCCATAAAAATATCGTGATGCTTCAGTAATCACCATTTAAATTAGGATTATGATGTAAGGGTTGGTTGTGAAGAAGTAGGGCACGTTAGGGTGAACTGTATAAGTTAAGGGGGTGTGTGAAGAAAAAAAAATGCAGGTTTGGTTTTATTTAAAAGAGTGCTTTGTCCAGTAACAAGTGGTGCCAGTTTTATTGCAAACTTCAGGCAAATTATCGCGATATCAAATAAAGTATATGAAGCTGTGGTGACTCACCGACTGCTTCCTCACTAAGACCTTATGACTTCATGCGTACTTGTTTGTGTAAACTTGCGTCTTATTATCATTTTATGACTCGCCATTGGCTGCTGCGACGTCCCCTCCCTCCCCCCTTCTTTCTTTATTTCTTTCCCTTTTTTTATTTTTTTTTTATTCCGACTTATATGGACATTGAATTTCTAAAAGTACGCTTGCAGTGCCTTGAAAGCCCTGGGAAACCCTAGAATTTCCGTCGTGTATACCAGTGTGAACCCTGATGCAACGCTGCTAAGTAGCTGGTTACTGCTGCCCATCGACATTCGATGTCAAAGACGGTGCAACAGTCCGTGTCTGGTGATATTTTTAGAAGTGAACCAAGTACACGGGTTCTGTGACACCATTTTCAATATGTCTGCTGCGGGAATTTGCATTTCATTGTTGTGGAAGTCGTCTGTGATTCAGTAGTTTAACGGACAAATTGCATTTCATTGTTGTGGAAGTCGTCTGTGATTCAGTAGTTTCCCCCCCCCCCCCCCCCCCCCCCCCTGTTGCAGAATCCACTCGCCCCCAGCGCCGCCAGATGGGTTTGTCTTTGGCCAGAATCTGCGAGAGAGGGCAGTGGTGAGTGAGCTCTTTTTTGCACAACCTACGCCCGTTACAGCAGTCCATTATGATCTTTAATCCGGAAAAGAAAAAGTCCTCTGTATCTGAAGTATGCAGTATTTGAACGGTTGGGGAAGGGTATATGAGCGTAAAGTGGGAACTTTGATCGGTATTGCATATACATGCTGCCGATTATTTGTTTGTTTTACATGCCTGCAGCATCTCTGCACAGCTTTCATGGGGGGTAACGAATCGCCTAAGGAGGCACATGGGGCTGATCAAAAACTTTATTTTTACATTTATGATAACAAAAATTGGGGGGAATATGCAGTGTTTCATTCTAATTGGAGATATCAAATTTGTTTTTTTGTGTAAAACGACTATGTTCAAATTTATACGGATTTTTATATTTGATTTTTTTGAGAGCCTTTGTAAAGCAACTGCTAGAGCGATGCAGATGAACAAGGTGCCAGTGAACTGTGCACAAATAAATGAGTGCAATAAGACTAACATTATCATTCTATCTGGTCTGTAGCAGAAGTTACGACTGTTTGAAGTTCGGGCCTGGAAGTCAAAACCGGTCATTCTGGTTGCCACCTTTCCGTTATGAGCGGACTGGATTCCACGTAAAAAATGCATAGGGACCAAACAAACCAACAGAAATGGCCTGTGTTTACCGGAAGTCCGCCGTTGCCAGATCCGCTTGGCCAGCTTGCATCTTGAACCGGTTTCTTTTATTCTTCCAGGGGTGAGACAGCTGTGCATATTGCACAGTTTTGATACAAATTTGTTTTCCTGTGCCGGGCTGCTCCAAAAGCTTGAAAATTTCAAAAATTGCGCCAAACTGCTCCAAAACAGTCTGAGAGGGCTCTCTTTTTAACACTCGCATCAGTTTCGGTGACAGAAAATTTTCCAGCTCCCTCGTGGTGATTGTGTTTATAAAGGTTTAATTGATTGATCAATTGCTAGAAAACCTGCATAAAATTGTCCCCGAGATTCTTTTTTTTTTTAAGTCATAATATCGGGTTGCACATGTTATGTTCTGTGAGTTTTTAAAGTTTTCAAATCGAAAACCATTCCGAAGTCCTGTAGAAAAAATACTTATGTGTACTGAGGGGACAAAGTACTTGTGCAAGTTGATGAAAAAACGGCTATTTTCGAAGTATCTCTGGAACGACATTACTGGGCGCCGCCATCTTGGTGTGGTGAAGATAGGAAAGCATAGCCTCCGGGCGAAGCAGTTGCTCGTGGTTCAGGCAGAGTGCTTTTCGCCAATTTCTACTGTGGTTTTGGTTATAAGGGCTGCTGGGTTTACATTTAGTCGTTTGATCTGTTGCGGGAAGTTGCGCAACTCGAAAGATGGGAGGGAGTTCATCAAAAACAACGTGGTGCCTGTGAAATCTCCATGTTTCGGTCTTTAGTGTGAGGCGCAGTGCGTGGTTGAAGTGAAATTACGGACTCATTGCGGCGTTATAAAACGCTGAGTTATTGCTGCCTTTGACAGCGAGCTCGTGAGCAGTGGGAATAGAATGATCGACACTGCAGAAGTGGCAGCGCAGGCTACACCACCGCAATATGTTCAAGCAGTGACCGATAGCGGGACGGACTATTATTTCACGCTAGTAATAATGGTTCATCCATTTGAAGTGAAATTGAATGCCAAGAGGGGGGTGGCTAAACATACCAAGGTTACTCAAATTATGAACTTAGTGAACGTGCACCTTGGGAATAGAAAATGGAGGGCTGGTGGGGTGCGATGACTGTCACCGCGCTTTGCGCACCTTTTGCCATGGTTCTACACTTGTGCGTAAAGCTGAATCTGGGATTGTAAAAATAATAATTTCAGCATTCACATAATAATTAAAATGCCTTACGATTGCTTAGTTATGCTTTTTTTTTCATTGTTTTGTGATATTTTTAACGGCACTCAAAGCTATCTGTGCATTGAGCCAAAGAATGTAAAAATGGTTTGTAAAAAGGTAGTGCAGTTCGTATGTTACGATACTCTGGTAGAAAAAACTTTATTGAAGGTTGTTTCAGTGTTATGTACGTTCAGAATGGATTAAAAAGTGCACTTTTCCAATCTGAAATGCCAAAAATTTGATTTTTTAGGCTCCTAAGGTGACATAATAAATGTCGTTCTACTCCAAATGTAGGTTCTTCTGCTCCAAAATCAAGATTTTGCTGCTCCAAAATTTGCTGCAAAATCTCATTCAGCTGTCTTACCCCTGTTCTTCTAAAATAAACTCAGTGAACCTTATGTCCTGCTGCTTTTTTTTTTTTTCACTAACTAGGAATATGCATTTTTTTAGTTAGTCAAGTAGTTCTCATGATAAATATTTAGCCACTTTAGTGGAACAATAGGCAGAAATGTGTTAATAAACTGTAATCTTCATACTTTCTAATACCATGAATACTGGTGAATACAAAATAGGAAGCATTCTTTCTTCTTATTCTTGTTCTTCTTTGTTTTTTGTTCACATATATTTTAGAAATTTAACCTCATCTGTTTGCCTGAGTTCATTTTGTACCTCACATGCATTTTAATGATTGGGGGAGGGGGAGGGCGTTGGATATTTATCGGTGACTAGCTTGGCAACGCGCTTTCAAAGTGTCTATGCCTTTTTGTTTTTGTTTTTTTAACGCATCACACTTTTATGACATGGGCGACAAACACTTTGTGCCACAGAATTTCGACGACGGATCGTCGGACTCGTCAGTGCCGTCGTCGACGGAGCTGTCATTCCAGCGGTTCCAGCAGGCTGGCCAGAGCAGTGCGGGGGCTTCCGCTGCCGAGCAGCCAGCCGACCTGTCGTCCTCTGCAGGTGACTCCACCGTTGCAACCATGACCGTTCCAACCGTTTATTGTACTTACCCAATTGTAACGCCCCCCCCCCCCCCCCCTTCCCCCCCCCCTTTTTTTTTCCTTTTCCCGGAAAGATAGGCCAAAATATCGCATGCACGTTAAAATCGGATACGAAACCGAAACTGCCGAAACAGCTGAAATTTCGTCCCACCCATCGCCATCTTAAGATGGCGCCAAAGCTTTTAGCAATAGTTTTTCGGATCTAGGCTCCTAGGCTTTTCTATTGGCGTTCGCACAAATCGTCAAATTATTCCACTTGCGCGCTTGATAACAGCGTTGGGAGCAGCGGCAACGAAGGTGCGCCGCTTCCACGGCTTACGAGTGGCTCCCACGCATTCACAACGAGCGGTTGGCTGAAGCGTGCGCCTCTGGAGAAGCTCGCGGGATGGGCGTGCGAGGCGTGGGCCACGATCCCATCGACCATGGTTGAATGTTTGTTCAGAAGTGGGGCATCGTAAACGCTCTTGACAGCACCGATGACGAGATGTTGCGGTCAGCGGGAGGCAACAAGGAGCTCTCGGAGAGCGATGAGGAGTGAGATGAGTGAGATTACTTTGGGAAATAAATCGCCCGTTTCTCTCGCATTCGTTTTTCTTCCTCACAAAGTTCCGTGCGCGTTACAATCGGAGGTGCAAGTTTTTTCGGTTTTTTGCCTGGAAAAATCGGGTGCGCGTTAGAATCGGGGGCGGGTTAGAATTGGGTAAGTACGGTACCGTTATTTTTAAGTGGCTGCATTGTGAGGTACAAAAAATAAAAGTGCGAGCCTTAGAGAGTGTGCTGCGAAGGGCAACAGCTGGGTGGTGTGCGCGGCGCTGTGCGTGTAATACGAGCTTCCTGGAAAGGTGAAGATATACCGGCGGGGGTGAACAGGAGGCCACAAATTTTAACAAAGTTCAATCAATGGACAGTCCAACTATGCTCGGGGACAACTTTAAGAACGACAACGGAAGTTGTCCCTGCGCCGCATCAGCGCAGCCGGCAGTTAGGTACTCCGCACGGCGCTAAGCGTTACCGCGAGCATTTTGAACGTGACACGAGTCGTTCCCGTGATCTTTCGCACTTTATCAGATTATAAATTCAGGAAATTTTCAGGAAATAAGGAGATTTCAGGAAATCAGGAAATGCGTCCCAAGCTCTCTTGTGGAAGCATGGATTGGGCCCTTGGTTGTGCGATTTCAGGAGAGACCACAGCAATCAATACGCTCACGACTCCAGGCACACGCGAAGCTATGGGTTTTCTCTTTGGCCGATGTCACAGAATATCCGTCACTTGGAATGTGGATGGGATCAACACTGACGGCATGCTGCACAGTAGATATCAACTTCACCAGCTGAAGGAGCTTCATGGAGCACTTTTGTGTGTTAAGCTTTTTTGCTGGATGGAACTGGCCGGCATCGTGGGCAACAAAAAGCTGACGAGCACGAGAAAATGCAAAGAGCTGTTCCATTCATGTGAAAGCTGTCGGAAGTGCGTAGCAGTGATTTGCCATAATGGGCTGTAGCGCCGTTCTCCGCTCACTGCTATACCACCCAATGCATTTCCAATTTCCCGCCTTTGCAGTGCTCGCGCACCCCCTGCCTGAAACTGCACCAGCAGAAGTTCTGTTCTTTTTGTGCTTGCTTTTCCTCCTGCACGTGCCAGCGTTGCACTGATACTTTTTATATAGTCATAAGCGGTTGAAACTCATGAACTACTGGCTCTTGTCGTTCTTTAACGCAAAGAAAACTGTAGACACATTTGAGGCAAAATACGCATAATTAACTCTTTTGTTACCACACCTATTCAAATCGATCACCGGTGATCCATGATTTATATTGCCTTTTTCGACGTGTTGTAGTCGTTTCTCGAACACCTAATGCGGCAAGTGGTTAGTCTAGGCACCGCACTTTTAGAATCAGTTTAAATTTTCCAGCTCCGGTCACATTGAGATTTTTGACGGCATTTTTTGAGAGCTGAGGTGAGTGTGTTTTTGAGGAAGGGGGCGTGGCTGCTGCGCTTGACGAAAGGCATGCCGCTCGTGGTTAGGCGGCATTACCATAATATTTTTTTGTCGAAAGGCTCCTGGCAAGTCAAGTACCAAATAATGTTGTCAGCTTTGTAATCCGACAGCATTGATAGGTGGTAATTACTTGAGTATGACACCAGCTATTCACTAGTGATCTTTGGTTCAAAGAAAGGGCAGCTTTATTGTGCCAAAGCTTATTTCTGATGGTCCCCCGCATGTTTAGCAAGTGTACCTGACATTTTCAGCCAGTTTCCAGCAGTTACGGTTTCGCTTTTGCGTTGCAAAATTCATATTTGACGCTACTACGCAGTTACCCAACTACAAGCTCATTTTCCATGGCGCCTCCGTTGCCCGCTACTGTTCCTCAAAACAAGCATGCCGCTCGTGCTTCCACTTTATCCACGCCTTACTCCTGCAATAACAGCTTCCGCTGAAAGTCAAAGGATAACATCAAGTCGTCAGGTATCAGTTCAGACGAGGAGAACGCTTTCAATTGGTCTTGAACACCGCCAGCTGTTCACCGGCCAGTTTCGGTTTCATACGAGGTTATTTCCGGAAGTCTAGTATTGCTTCTTAGTAGAACTATCTACAGTCTAATCCCGCTACAACTAAGTCCGCTTCAACGAAATTTCCCCTTCAATAAAATATTTCCAATTCCCCGTCAGCTAGCCATAGAAATAAATGCAACAAAGTTCTCACCACAACGACCGTTTGTCTGGCTTGCTATCGCTTCAATGAAATTTTCGATGATTTGCGCATGGTTTGAAAAATTATTTTACTATAAAATAAGCATAGCGCCAGGTATCTGTAACTTTTTATACATTCAGGATGCTTAGTTTCACCGAAAACATGCGCGGTGCACCCACACTGCCACCCCAAAAAAAAAAAAACTCGTAGGGGGACGCGATTGTTTGATGGTGATAATGATGTGGCGGGTCGTCTTTACATGAGGCGCAAGCCAGGTTCGCCAAGCCGGAGCTGTAGCCAATCCATATCCAGTTTAAATGGCGCGAATGTGCTCTGCTGCTGGCGCAGCGCTGTCATGTATGTGTTGTGAGCAGCTGTCCTTGCAGTTTTCCTTCTACAATTCTTCAAAGTCAAAAGCAAAAATAATGTTTTCGTGTTTAGTCTTGAACCCGCGTCATCTTATCTTAGTCGCGAGCGCACGGTCGCTTTAAATGCATGCGTGCGTGCGCGGCTTTCCAGCCAAGGTCAGTTGCTGCCTTGCCTAGTCAGAAGATAACCGAGCCGTGCTTGCCACAAGCGAGATGGGGGCTTCCAACAGCCTGGCAGCTATCTGCAATTAATCAGCGTGGTGGAAACGCCTTGTTGTACAGCAATACGCTTGGCACCTGCATTTCTTCATTTCGTCACCTCTCTCCTCCTCCTCAGTATCCTGCTCTTTGAGTGCTGTCAAAAAAAACAGATAACCATTGGCATGTTTGTTATCTGAATAAACACAACGTTACTGGGTGTCACTCCTTTTTCTAAACATTGTATTATGCTGCCAATGATGAGCAAATATCCGGGGCTGTTTTTCTTGCCCTTCCGTGTGGTGTTGGGGCAGATTTCACCTCAACCAATTTTCGCTTCAACGAAATTTTTTGCACGTCCCATCAATTTCGTTGTAGCGGGATTCGACTGTGTTCTGACAAAGTCTCCAACAGCCGTGTATTTGTTTCTTTTCGAAATTATTAGGTGGTGCTGCAATGTAGTAGGCTTGTAGTGCTGAACTCGCTTCATAGCACGACGGTGGCTTGGTGAAAGCTTGCTGGGCACGATTCTAGTGCATTGTACCTTATTCCTTCAAGCAGAGCTGCCATAGCAAGTCAGAACATGATAATAAACCGCAGCTTAAAGCTGTGACTGATAAGTGATCATCAGAACGTCAAGAAGTATCCACCAAAAAGTTTGGTTTTCAACTCCAATTGGATTTTTTCGCATCGCTTGCTTGCCTTCAATGTTGTGCTGGTCATAATCATTGACAAGGTGTTTTTACATCACGTGGGGGCTAATTGGGGCCTTTAATAATGTCAAACCACCAGATTTATCTTGGACAACCATTAAAAATAGCAAAATTTGAAAGAGTGGTTGGGCTTCACCACAAGGCACGAGCACTACGCTATATCTGACAAATTGTACTGCACTACTCAGTTTTTTTTTCTGGGACGGGTTTTTGAAATGTTTACCTACAAAATGTATATTCTAAATTTTTTTCTACTTCTGGTGGTTTGTTATACACAACTTACTTTTTTTTTATTTTTTTGACGCCTGGACAAAAATTTCGAATTCGATAATTTTTTTCGCAATCATTATTTATGAAAACATTACTAAAATTGGTGTCGTTGGAAAGCACGTGAAATAATCCGCATTTTATGCCACTGCAATGTGTGCCTAACCAATATGTTTAGCGCAGAAAAAATGCTTGTTAGACCCCTCAAAATTGGTCAATTTCCCGCGGTAACCAGGAAAGAGTTAACCAGCAGTGCCCGCGTTAACTTAGTTAGGAACGCTCGTTGGGCTGGTTTTTGCGATAGTAAGCAAAAAGAAGTGGCAGTGCAACGCCGTCATGTGTGGCATTGAAATGCAAGCGCAAAAAGAACAGAACTGCCGCTGGCACAGTTTCAGGCAGGGGGGCGCGCAAGCGTTGCGAAAGCAGGAAACTTGAATTGCATTGGGTGGTGGCAGTGAGCGGATAATGGTGCTGCAGCCCAGCAGCCCATTATGGCGAATCAATGCTCGGAACTTCCGACAGCTTTCACACTGAGTGGAACGGCTTTAATTTTTTTTTGTTGGGGGGGAGGGTTCTAATATTGTACCTGTCCTTCGTGTTTGTGCCACATTTGGTTGGAAGGAAGCAAAAAAGGGATGGGACACGTGACTACGATTGCGTAGTAGTCTCCCCATTGTCCAGAGGGGCCCGTCCTCAATCTCGCTCTGCGTTTTTTTCCCTTGCAGCGAGTCGGCACGCCAAGAGCTTGACAGAATCGGCCGAGGAGTACCAGTCTCGGCAGGTCAAGCGGACGTACGACGAGGTCGCCGTCGTCACAGGCGAAGAGAACGAGTCAAACGTGCTGCAGGTAGGCTCCCCTGGCCCACTGCAAACTGTATCTTGTTTGTGACCTTGGTGGATTCAAATTTATCGTGTCATTCAACTGCACTTTCAAGCCGTGCGTTTCAACTGAGATCATTGCAATTGTTGCTCAGTTTGTGTAAATTTTGGTAATCTTGCCACTGTAAAGTTATTTACAGCGGTGCGGTTTGACAAATGTTTCACTTTGGGACACCAATTGAGTGAAAAATGTCCGAAGAATTGAGTAATTGCAGGAATAAGCAACTTTCTTTTTCGCAGTTTTGAAGGAGCACAAGGCTAGGCAAATCTTTTTGAAGTGAAGCTTTCTATCCCAGGCGAAAAAAAAACAATTGGAGGCCCAATTGGACTTGTCGAAAAACACGATTGGGCCAAATGGAACCATTTGCATTTTCAAATGGTTCCATTTGAACCAATTGTGTTTTCGGCAGGTCCAAATGGTCCTCCAATTGTTTTTTTTCTCCTGGAATGCCTCGCTGACGGTGGCGTTGCCCCGAAGCGCACTGCAGGAAAGCCAACTTCCTTTGATGACGATGATGATCGTGGGCGGAGTGAAGGGTGGTTAAAACCCGAAGCTTTCTTGAGTCAACAGCCACTGCCTTCAAAGTGGAAAGTCGAAGTGCCAAATCCCAATTGTTTTTCCCGAGGCACACTGCAGGAAAGCCAACTTGCAAAGTGGGTTTTCACAAAGCACACGAAATGCCTCAAAAAAAAAAAAAAAAAAAACATGCTTCTCGTGGTTGGAATTGAACCTGGGTCCCTCGTGGCCTGAAGCCAATGTCTATCAGATCGCACCGTTCTGACACGGTCGAAGCAGTCTAGATTGTGGACTTTGACCTTTGCTCAGGTTCCATGAGAGGAAGCTCTGCGTTTTAAGCATCTTTCTGGTAAGGGGGACACTGCTCTTAAAACAGCTTCCTTTAAGGGGAGATGCGCGTCGAAAAATCGCGTTTTTCGCGGAATTTTTCAGTTTTGAGATTTTACCTGTAAAATTATCTTTGTACATTCAGCTACGCCTACGCAAAAGATCAAGGCAAAATTCGAACGAGAAGTTAGTAAAAAATCAATTTTATTCAGCCACGGTGGCTCGAGAAAGTGCTAGTTTCGTCGCAAATCAGCAACTTTCGATCGTCTGCATCTCGAGAATGCGGCGTCTCCCGCCATTGCTGTTTGCTTGGAGAGGTTGAGTAAGCCTTCGTTTAGCCCTACAGCACCTCCCTCAGTTTCGCATTTTGGCCCAAAATAATAAAAAAAGGCACGTTTTGGCGCCTGTTTCGAGCATTTCTACTGGACATTTAAATCACGTGGTGCTCTAGCGAGGCCGCCATTGGCCTACACGGAGACGTTGCTGCGGTGAAGCACCGAAGCCTGCATCCATCCTCGACTGTGTACGGCGACTCGATCGAAGTCTGTGGCCCTTTTCCTGCGTTTTTCAGTTATTTCGTAATGAACGAACCGAAAAAGCGCGATTTCCGAGCTCGGAAGGCTCGGGCGAAGATCCCGCACCGAGTGCGGCGTCGCAAACCTCTACGGAAAGTGACAGCGGGAAGCAGCCGCCCGACGCCTCCGGCTAGCCCTAACCAGCACAACGGCCACTCGGACGAAATCGACGCCGCGCTGAACTTTGTGAGCGCTTCGGAGGTGAAGATTGGACTCTTCGAGAACGATAGAGCAGCAAGCGATCGGAACTCTGCGAGTGCTGTGATATGCGATAGTCAGTGCGCTTACGGTGCTGATAAGCGGAGCTGCTTGCCCAGCGTGCCACACCTGTACCCTCGCGGTACACTGAACCGGTCGAAAAACGGAAGGGTCTCTCGGCGTTTCTTGAGTTGCATTGTGCGAATAGTGAGTGCCCTGAATCGGTACTTTCTTCTGTGCACACCTCGAGCCGTGTTGTGCCTGGTGACCTTGCGAATGGTGCTAGCGGAAGCCGGGAATATCGGAGTGGGAGCTCCCGCGACAGCTTTGCCGTGAACGTCAAGGCAGTGGTAGGCTGCGCGCGCGATTGGCATCGGGCACGAACAGCTTTCACGTTTTTGCGCCATTCTTGGCTTGCCGACGCCGTTACATCACAAGAACTTTATTGCAATCGGCAAGAAAGTTCATGCTGCGGCCATGAAAGCCGTGGAGGAAAACATGGAGAAAGCGAGAGTTCACACGAAAGAGATGGTCGGCAGCAGTGATGTTGCCGTGATGTTTGATGGTACGTGGCAAAAGCGGGGCCACAAGAGCCATAACGGCGTTGGCACAGCTGTGTCTGTAGACACTGGCTTGTGCCTCGATTTTGAGGTTCTCTCAAACTTCTGCCTTGCGTGCAGCCGGCACAAAGACATCGGGAGCGAAGAGCAAGTGTGGCAGGCGTACCATAGCCCAGTTTGTGAGAAGAACGTTGACTGCTCCTCTCATGCTATGGAAACTGAGGCAGCAGTGCGCATATGGACGCGGACTCCCTCATATGAGACACCGTTGCGCTTCACTACATTTTTGAGTGATGGGGACAGTAAAGCCTTCAATGCCGTCTTTGAGGCCAAAGTGTACGGTGAAACATCCATCGTGAAGGAAGATTGCACCAACCACGTGGCCAAGCGCCTGGGCACTTCAATTCGCAAGCTCAAGACTCCTCTTCCACGTGGCGAGAAGTTGAAGGACGGGCAAATACAGAAGTTGCAAAACTACTACCGCATAGCCATTCACCAGCAACAGGGGCAATGTCCGGGAAATGTATCGTGCCATTTGGGCATCACTTTTTCATTCGAGTTCGACGAATGCAGCCAAGAGCCATAAATTCTGCCCCGAAGGAGTTGAATCATGGTGCAAGCACCAGCGGGCGGAAGCACTTGGAGAACCCGCGCCAGACCACACTCCGCTTCTGACAAAGGCACAGGGGGAGGCTCTGCTGCCTATATACAGGCGTCTCACGGAAAAGAAGCTTCTCACCCGCTGCTTACAAGGGAAGACTCAAAATGCAGCAGAGTCCCTCAACAGCAAGATCTGGCTACTATGCCCGAAGACGAAGTTTGCGTCCAAGACTGTAGTGGAAACTGCAACTGCCATCGCCGTTTTGTGGTATAACTGCGGGCATGGCAGCTTTGAGCAAGTGCTTCAGGAGCTTGGTATTCTGCCACCAGAAGAGCTTGTTGTCCTGGGAAGCTCCCGTGACCAGAGGAGAATGAAGAAAATGTCCGTCCGCCAAACCGCTGAAGCTCGAGCCCATCGCCGAAACCAGGTGAAGAGAGCACGTCTCACGGACTCCATTCGGGAGGGTGCTGAGGGGCAAACGTATGGACCAGGGGAGTTCTGAACAGCTGTGCTGTGTTTGAGACATATTGCTCTATTTTTGCAAGAAATTTCATGTGCTTTCATCATGTTTTTGAAAAATACAGATGTTTGAAACTTTCAAAAGCATTTTTCTCCATTTGTACTTTTCAGCATTTTTTACGTTTTGTGCACCACTTTTCAGGTACTTCAAATGGTCAGATCTGGATGAAATTTTGCACACAGCCTCTTCAAAGTGTGTAGAATGTCGATATCTATATGCATTTTAAATATCTCTTATACATTTTTTGAAAACAATTAAAATGTTGACTCACAGCACACAAAATATATACTTTTGGTAGTTCCTGATTTTTTTTACAAATATAGGAATTATTTGAATAAATTTTAAGTAGTATTTGACATACTACTTTACCTAAGCCAGCAAAATGAGCTATTGCAGGCTGCTCTAAACAAACATTTATTATGAAAAAAGATATGCACAAAAACCCTATATTTTGCTCTTGAGGGCTGTCTCACACAAAAACTAATGTAGCTACATAAGAACTAAGCACATATTTGGAATCAGCATTAAAAACTCAATCTATGACCAAAGTTTCATAACTTTAGGTATAATATTAAAGAAAAAGTGTTTTCGAGGAGCATCTCCCCTTAATTGTGAAGTAAACTGTGAAATTTGTCAATCAGTCTTACTGCTTTTTCCCCACTTATTTCAAATGTGGCATTATTTTTTTAGTAGGCTCAATTAGTTCCCAAGATAATTAGAGATAACTAGCCATTTTTGGAGGACAATAGACAAAACAGTGGTTGTCATAAAACGGTAGTCTTTATATTTTACAATACTAGGAACCCTGGGGAGTGCAATAAGAGAATCAGTGCAGTGAGAGAGCTCATTAAACCTTGGTGCCACCAGTGGCAAGGAACCATTTCGAATGCCCAGTTCAAACACCAAAGTTTAATGAGCTGTAAAATTAATTCCAAGTGGTGCATCAAAAAATCTATTCTCTTATTGCCCTCACCAGGGTTCATTGTATTGGAAAATATAGAGATTACAGTTTTATGACTAACACCGTCTTGTGTATTGTTCCTCCAAAAGTGGCTAATTATCTCTAATTTTCTTGATAACTAATTGACTGACTCAAAAAGTAATGGCAAATTTGAAATCAGTGGGGAAAAAGCAGCAAGTCTGAGAAATTTCAAAGAGTTTACTTAAACATTAAAAGAAATTGTTAGTGTTGTGACCGTCCAATTACTGTGCACGGTGATTTTTGGGGCCTGCTTGAAATGCAGTAAATAATAACTAATTTTTCCAACTTTGTCGGAGTGCTGCAATTGTCGGGAATGATGTGGCAGCCCTATTCTGGGCACAAACAACAAAGGGACTCCGTTGGGTGCTCTTGAATCGTCAGGCCCGTCGGCCTGTTTGGAATTTTAGAGAGAAGGTATTTTAAGTGCAGAGCACTTTAGGGGCCTGCCTGGTCATCGTAGCTCACTCGCTGGACCCAAGGAGAGCCACATGGTGTTCCGCCGTGCCGGCTGTCGTCGCGGCGTAACCCAGAGGCTTCGAAAGCCAAGTGGTTTATATAGTCATAAGCGTTTGAAACTCGGGAACTGCTGGCGCTTGTCATACATCCCCTTGTTGTTTAGCGCAAAGAAAACTGCAGGTACATTTGAGGCAAAATATACGTAACTAACAGGCAGCGTCCGCGTTCATTTAGTTAGGAACGCTCGTTGGGTTGGTCTTAATGTTAGTAAGCGAAAAAAAGGGGCAGTGCAACGCTGGCACATCTGGGAGGAAAAGCAAGCGCAGAAAGAACAAAACTCCCGCTGGCGCAGTCTTCAGTCAGGGGGCACTGCGAAGGCGGAAAATTCAAATTGCACTGGGTGGCAGCAGTGAGCGGATAACGGTGCCACAGCCGATTATGGCAGATCACTGCTCTGCACTTCTGATTCACATTGAATGAAACGGCTTTAATTTTTTTTTCTTTTCAACCTGTAGGGCATTCGCGAACTGAAGTGTGTTCCCCCT
Source organism: Haemaphysalis longicornis (assembly GCA_013339765.2). Taxonomy (NCBI): domain Eukaryota; kingdom Metazoa; phylum Arthropoda; class Arachnida; order Ixodida; family Ixodidae; genus Haemaphysalis; species Haemaphysalis longicornis. The sequence continues at coordinate 56,341,408 of CM023449.1, read as the reverse complement.
GTGCAGATCAACTGCAAGCTGTTCACTTTCGACAAGGGCACGGCGTCGTGGCACGAGCGGGGTCGCGGCAACCTGCGCCTCAACGACCAGGAGGTGGACGGGGCACTCCAGTCCAGAATGGGTGAGTGCACACTCTGAATGGGGTCGGTGTATTTGCAAAGGATGGGGCACATTTTCGAAGAACTCTCGAGTGGTAAACAGAGGGCTACCTCTTCCGTCATCAAAGGGAAAGGCACTGAGCACCTTGAAATTGGAGAGGGGTGGTTGTAAGCGTGTGGAGGGGCTTCTTTTGTCAGGCGATGGACATTGAACAGGCGTAGATGGTGACGACGACGTCGACGTGTGTCGCGGACAGCCTCTGATATGTCTGGCTATCTTTTACAAAATGCCAGGGCATTCCGCCACTTTGTAAGCCTGCTGGAAACAGGTGCTCTTGTGGCGTCCTTTGTGTTAGGTGGTGGACGGGGGCTTTTCGAAGGGATAGTGTGCACATATTGCAGCAGGTTTGTTTTCTTATCTTTTCTTTCTTTCTTTCCTTTTTTCTTTTTTGGTGTAATCAAGCCTACTCAACCACTGCAGCCCTGCTCATGCTAAAGGAGGCATTCATCTGACGTCTCATTTCAGCCAAACGACGGCACGTGAAACTGTGCACAAAGGTGGCCACAGTGTACAAAACACCCCGTGTAACTGTTTAAAAAAATGCTCCGTGGGAAGTCGGATCCTTCCTCATGTTGTGTCATTAGTCCGTACAGGCTTCTCTAAAGCTTGATGTGTTTCGAGGGGAGTATTCTATCACAGGGACTTAAATGTGAGGCAGAGCTTTGGTTATAGTCCCTGGAAATTTGACTAGTGTGCCATTCAGTGCCTTCAGTGGGGTCCTTTTGGGGATGTAAGCCTTGGGCAGACAGCACACCGGCCAAGTGCAGTGCCCTTCTCAGTAAACTGGCCCTTTTTGCTACTGAGACGTTTTTCTACAAACTAAGTGGTTGATACCCTTTTCTGGAAATATTGTTTCTTTGCATCCTTTTTTAGGTTTGAATAAATTTATTGAGAGACGGCGTTTCGCAAGAAGAGCTTTATTCGGTTGCCGAGCCCAGACCTTTGTCCGCAGTCGAAGCGAGGGGATGATGATCATTTACAGATGATAATGGCGATGGGTGCGGGGATATGACTAACCGGGAAACACACCCCTTGGTGTCCACAGTGCAAGTGATGATGGTGATGATGCGTTTGGGCATAATGTCCGGCAGTAACGTCCCTATGCTCACATTATATAGGAATCTTAAAACTGAGCACTACTGTTGACGCCTCTGATCATCTGCCCACCACAGGGGGCAGACAGCTAAAAGCGGCGTGCGAGCAGATGACGCTAATTTTTCTTTTTTCATTGCTAGAAAAAAATAAATCATGTGAGAAGTAAGCAAACAGGTGAGTTTTGAATAGAAATTTATTAGAACAGCAATTTGATTCTTAAAAGGTCCTCAGTGGCAAATGCGGTGATTGCAGTGGAAGGTGTACTTAGAGGGCGCCACGGTCAACTTGTGGGCTGTTTCCCGTGCGCTTTCATCGCGGCGGTGACTCACTGTTGTAATGCAAAACTTACCCGGACGGCAGACTAGGGACTACTCTTCTAGGGAGTACACTTTCGTTAGGCTTTCCACAGTGTTCCAGTTGCTGGCCTTCATCGTTCCCTCCCCCTCTCTCTCCTTCTCCCCGTTCCCTGCCTGCTGAAGTGATGCGGACCCAGGGCAGCCTTCGCGTGATCCTCAACACCAAGGTCTGGGCGGGCATGGTTGTGGAGCACCCCAGCCCCAAGACGGTCCGCACGACGGCCACGGACCCCGACGGCATCCGTGTCTACCTCATTCAGGTGGGTCGTCACCATCATCATCATCACCACCAGCCTGTCTAGGCCCACTGCAGGGCAAAGGCCTCCCCCGTGGATCTCCAATTACCTCGGTCCTGTGCGAACTGCGACCAACTTATCCCCGCAAACTTCTCGATCTCGTCTGCCCATCTAACTTGCTGCCGCCCCCTGCCACGCTTGCCTTCTTAGGGATCCACTCTGTTACCCTTACTGGCATACGGCTATCTTGCCTTCGCATTACATGCCCTGCCCACGTCCATTTCTTCCCTGACCCACTCCGCCCTCTTCTTGTCCCTTAATGTTACACCTATCTTTGTTATATCAAGTACTTCGTCACATTGACATTTGCCAATAAGTTCGTTCATCCTGAATTGTGTTTGGTAAATTTGTAGTGAAATAGCACAGCTCCCCAAATACAGGAACCAAATGGGACAAGCCGTGTTTTACTATCAACTGAAATGTATTGAAGAACAGCAAACACATGTACACTGTGAGCGTGAAGCTCCAAAGCCTGGAAATTCATTTATTTCACCTTCACATGATCACCCTCGTCAAACACTTCGGGTTAAACTTTTGGGCACCAGTGGCAAGGAACCATTTTGAGTGCCCATTTCGAACACTGAAGTTTAATGAGCTGTGAAATTAGTTCCAAGCGGTGCATCAAAAAACTGATTCTCTTATTGCACTCACCAGGGTTCATAGTATTGGAAAACAAAGATAAGAGTTTTATGACCAACACTGTTTTGTCTATTGTTTGACCAAAAAATAGCTAATTATCTGTAATTATCTTGGGGATTAATTGACCAGCTGAAGAAATAATGCCATATTTGAAATTAGTGGGAAAAAAAGCTGCAGTAGTGGCAAGTTTCACAGAGTTTACTTGCCAATTAAAAGAAGTTGTTTGAAGACCAGTGTGTTCCCTTAATGACACTAGTGCTAGCCAGCACAGCTACGCTTCCGGAAAAGCTCCCAAAGCAGGAACAATGGAAACACAACGTACGAAGAAAAAAAAGCATGGCGGGCCTGGATCATTTTTTGCAAGGGGGAGTGTTGACGGCTCACCCTGCACAGCACAATAGGGAAAGCGAGGTGAGGGAAGGGAAAGAGCCGCCCGCTGCCCATGAGCGGGCAGAACAAAACCACTTCGAGGGATGTGCTGGCGAAATTTCTCCTCGGCCCCTAAGGGAAAGCCAACCTTGGAGGGCACTTCTGCGGCATTTCTCATTCAATAAATTGGTTGTTGCTAGTATTTTTGTTCGATAGAAGCGTAGTTATTGATATATATTCCATTATAAATGTACTGTGTTCAGAAATAGTTCGATATAAAGGGTAATCCAATGTAAACGGGTCCGATAAAGTCGGGTTTCACTGCAGGAATAAAAAACGCAAACTCTTCTTTTGTATGACCTTACAGAGGCTTGACTGTCTGTCCATTGCGCTACGCGTTGCAAGCATCAGACGATTATTCCAGTTAGCAGCGCCTCTCAAATTTTTCGCACCCGAGATTACTGCAAGGTCCGTCCTCGAAATCACTGCGCATGTTTCCGTTTTCCAGGCCAACCCCAAGGATGCGGAGCAGCTGTACAGCGCCCTGGAGTGCCGCGTGGCGTCGCTTAAATCGGCAGAAGACAGCACGAGTCCGTTGCCGACGCTGGCCACCCAGGGGCTCCCGCCTTCCGCGGACAGCTCGTCGTCCTTCCCAGAGTCCGCGGGAAGCGCGGAAGAGGAGGGGGCACCCCGTGCCAAGCGGCCGCGGCTCCAGGAGTCCGACGGAAGCAGCCTCCCCGACAGCAGCCACGGCGAGGAGGACTCCATCCCGACGGCGGAGTGCGAGAGCAGTGCGGAAGACAAGGGATAGGCTGGACGACGACGTCGTTGCGTCGGACACTCGTTAGATGGCGAGGCGTTGGAGACACCGCCACTGATTTGTGCTTTGGGCTCCCCGGCGGTTACGTTTTCTCTCCGTTTGTAATTCGTAAAACGGGCAGCAGCGAAAAGGATGAGAAATCAGAGGCAGAACTCTCGTCCTTTCTTGTCGAAAAGGGTGTAGTCAGCAATGTGGCGTGAAAGTGGTGCCACTGGTGGTTGCTTTGGGCTCCCTAGCGGCTATTTTTGCTGGTGATGCAAAGGGTAGCAGACAATGGAGAAAACGCATCCTTGTGTTGAATATTTGTTAGTGGAAAGCAGAACGACTTCTTTGATATTGCAAAGATAACTGCCTTTGTTTTTAGGCAGGATGTTTTACTTATTGATTTTCTTGTTCGTGGTAGTAGACTGGCCTGATTTTATAGTGAAGGCTGTGTTGTGTATACGAATAAAGTGAAATAAGAGGGAAATACATGCTGTGGAAAGTTCTTTTTTTTTTCTTTTTGCTTGTCTCACTTTTTTCTTTTTCTTTTTTTTTTTTTTTGCATTTGTTACAAAGGCTTCACTGTAGATTGGAATGCTGGGTGGGCAGTTTGCAGTTTGCCTACCAGTTCAAATTAAAACCCACACAGTTTTGAGAATCCTGGTATAGGCTACTTGTTTTTTTTTAGATTTTTGAGATTTGCTTGCCTCGAATTAACTGTACCATAGGCATGTCATGATGAGTGTAAATACTGTGCCCAGAATAGAGGTGGACATTCAATTCATTGAATTCTGTGGGTTTTTATGTGAACATTGTTATGAAGGACATAAAGCACTGAGTTTTTTTTTTTTTTCCTCTTTCTCTCTTTCTCCCCTTGATGGGGCATTTTGAAATGGCTGCTTGTGTCAAAACATGGCTCCTGAAAACCGTTTGCCCATTATTCGAACGTTTGTGCGTTCCCGGTCTGGTGGACATTGAGAATGTCTTCCTGCAGTTACAGGCCTTCTCTGAAGTGCTGTTGGGGGGCCCAAAGCACGAAAGGCAATCTTCCCTTAACTTCTCCGCATTGTTTTGAGGTGCAGTCATGTGGCTGTAGTGTAGTTGCCCTGTTTTTGTTTTGTTTGTATTTGCTTGTTTTTATCTTTGTCCCCACCACTTTTTCTGTAACCCCCTGTAATAATTATCCAAAAGGGCTTATTACAAGCATAACTTTATACCCACTGTGTGGGCACATTCAAAATGTTTGCCAAACAAAAGTTGCTCCTTCTTCCTTTTTTCCTTTCCCAGGTGTTGCAAAAAGCAAAAAGGCTTAGAGTGCAGGAGTTGTCCATGTTTTTTTGTTAGAGTGCAGGAGTTTTTCATGTTTTTTTTTTATGTGAAGTGTTAAACCGAATTGTTGACGCCCATGAATTGCAAGTTTTGCTGCGACGTCCTCTGGGCCGTCTTCAAGCTTTACTGCATGCCTTGGAAAGTCATTGGCTTGGATCGACTTGACTCGGCTACGGGCTGGTTCCAGCTTACTGGCTACTAGCTGGAATGCGGTCTTAACTGCCCATTTCTTATGAGAATAAGTGGGTTCTGCAAGTGCAGCCAAACTGTTTTTCGGCTGCGGCTATGACTTTGGATATGGATTCGCGGGGGTCCAATCGGAGTTGTATAAATTTGAGCGTATTTAATGAACTGCGACTGTTGTCACTAAGCTTAGCTACACCTGGTTGCTACCAGACGGACGACGTTGTCTTTGGCTGGACAACTTTTGTGAAAATTATAAAATCACAGTTTGTTCTATGGGTAAACTTTTCTGAAGTAAAGGCTGAAAGTTGGTTGCTTCAGCGAACAGAAGTGTTCTCAGTAGATTTTTTTTTTCTTCATGCCTCATCCTTTTAAATCGGAAATAGCAAAAAGTTAACAATTGCAAATTCTGACCTGAGAAATCTTTGGCTTATTTTGCTGTTCCATTGAAAAGCAATAGGATTGACTGTATTTTTTTTTTAACCACTGTAAAAATGCCGCACTGCTGCGGGTGTTGTCACGTCACCCATGTCCTGGGGTGAAAAAGCATTGCAGGACACATTTCAGGGTAAAAAGCCATACGGTCGGTTCGTCTAGATTTTGTTTCAGCTACTTGATTGGACCAGTGATGTATGTTTTACCTCTTTTCTTTTTTGCGGGACGCTGCAAGTTTTTTTTTTTTTTTTCTCGCGTGGCATGAGACATCTGTATAGCAAACTTCTTCTGTAGTATGAACACATTGTTGCAAAATAAAGCGGATGTGACTCGATGTAAGTCGATCATTTGTGTCAACCAGCCTCATTCTGAAAGCACAGTGGTTTCATGAGTCAGTGATCATTTGAGAGATTCATGCTCTTAAGTCGTCGCCACCTGCTGAAGTGGCTTAGTCACTTGGGCATTGGGCTGATGAGCTCAAGGGCATCGGTTCGATCCTGGTCACAGTGGCTGCTTTTCTCATCGGAGCAAAACGTGAAAGATGCCCGTGTGTCTAGATTTCGGCGCATGTTTGTAAAGCTTTATTTTGCACAAAAGTTGTGGTTGCATCACTCATCGCCGGTTGGCCAAAATTAATCCGTAGCCCTCCACTACAGCACGCCTTATAGCTTGGGTGTAGCTTAAAGGGGCACTGACACAAAATTTTGAAGGCGAGATAACTTCGGAGATAGATTTGTGGGAACACATATACATCGTCTGCAAAATATCAGCAGCGAATACAGCCTAGAGCATATTTAAAATAAATTTTAAAGAGTGCGAAACGCAACCGAGCAGCCAGCAGAGGACCACGTGCAATCGACATCCCGAGGATAGTGTGTAAATAAACAACATCCAAACACGTCACGAGTTTGTGTTTGCCGCTGCCGCACTTTTTCGCCGGCTCGCCCGGCTCGCCGCTCCAATCGGAGGGCCGGAGGGCGGAGCTTCTGCTCGAGAACGAACGACCCGATCGTTGGCGGCGGAGGCGCCGTGATTTCGTCAGCTCGTCGGGCAGCTGGCCGCGAAACAAAGTTCTACAGCGATTCCAGGCACTCTGTTTCTATTACTGTTTATTACCATTGGATGCGAAAATGCGCCGGAGGCACGCAAAGCCCACTGAGCTAGCCGCACGGCCGCGAAGTGGCCCAGGCCGGCGCAGGTACCTCGAGTGATAGCTTGTTACCGCTGCACGAAATTGTCCCCAAGTCCCGACCATGGTGGCTTACATGAGGAGTTAATGATGCGGTGGCGGGTTGCCTTAAAAATTGTCATCTGCACCGCTTACGAGAGCGGCACTCGAATAGCCGAACACATCTGTAGGCGGACCTGTAGGCAGACCGGCCGGCTGCTCCCAGCGCGCGTCTTGCCACCCACCGTCTCGAGCGTCGCGCTTCGTTCTTTAGCCGCGGTAGCATTTGCACTCGCAGCGCCTGCGTCACATCCACGGTCGCTTTTTAATTAAGCGCCTCACGAGATCAGTACGTGGGGGCGTTCGCAGAAACTGCCGTCGATACGGATTCGACAGTGCTACGGCGGCTCTGCTCTGCGATATCCCTCCGACGGTCACGTGGTCAGCTTTGTTCACACAAAATCCACAAAATCCATCGTTTCGCGGCACTCGCTGAAACCGAAACTGCGACTGGCCGCATTGAAAATGCCTCTAATTAAACAACCGTCGCACGCTGAAGCAAATGAGGTTTCTACAGGTTATAAGTAGGTCACTAGCTACTTATCGCAACAAAAAAAACAAGATGCAAAATTTTTGTGTCAGTGCTTCTTTAAAGGAGCCATGAAGAGACAATACAACTTGGTGTAATTTGAGAGAACTAGGATTCAGTATCTCACTCAGCTCCATTACAGCCACAAAGGATGTCTTTTTAACGAAAAAAAAGCAAGAAGTATTTAAAAACTTTCAAATTTTGCGCCACAGTGACATGTTATGAGCAAGAATGACGTCGTACGGGCCAACAATAAAAATTTGCAGTGCGTTAACTGCATGTTAGCATTCAAGTGATGCGGTCAAATGGAACTAGAGGCCCCATTACAGACGCCCAGTCATGTGTCGTCGCGACAGGTCAGTTAGGCGGCCGCCAATCGCACAAACAAGGTTCCGTGATGTCAGAGAAAAGTTGCGGGAAATTGTCTAGGGGGTCGCGACTGCTTCACAGGTTTTCTTTAATATCTCCGTTATTTGTTCGAAGATTGCAATGATATTGGTATCATTGTTATCGGGACTAAGCAGTCTTTCTAATAAACCCAACTTGTATTTTGTCTTCATGGCTCCTTTAAGGAGGGGCACACTTAAAACAACTTCCTTGAATTTTAAGTAAACACTGTGAAGCTTGTCAGTCTTGCTGCTTTTTCTCCACTTTTTTCTAATATGCCATTATTTTTTTGGTCAATTAGTTCCCAAGATAATTACAGAACTAACCATTTTTGGAGGAACAATTGACAAAACAGTTTGTCATTAAACTGTAATCTATATTTTTCAATACCGTGAACACTGGGGAATGGAATAGGACAAGCGGTTTTTTGATGCACTGCTTGGAACTAAATGTACAGCTCATTAAACTTTGGTGTTTGAAATGGGCATTCAAAATGGTTCCTTGCCACTGGTGCCACCAAAGTTTAGTGAGCTGTAAAATTACCAAGTGATGCATTACAAAGCGAGGTAGTTCCAAGCAATGCACTAGAAAACCGCTTGCTTTATTGCATTCACCAGGGTTCATAGTGTTGGAAAATAGAAAGATTACAGTTTAATGACTAAGACTGTTTTGATTATTGTTCATCCAAAAGGGGCTAATTATCTTTAATTATCTCGAGAACTAATTGACTGACAAAAAAAATGGCGTATTTGAAATAAGGGGAGAAAAGGCAGCAAGACTGACAAGTTTCGCAGCGTTTGGAATAATAGATTGGAATGCTCTCCCCAGCCACATATTTCTTTCAAATGATGTGCCCCTATCAATTGAAAATTTCCTTAACATGTAAAATTTCAGCTGTCTTGTGTTCTCCCCATTTCAGTTGCTTGTTGTATGGCGTTATAAATGGTCTTCTTTTTTTCCAGTTCTTCATGTTTTTCATGCATGCCTTGTATGCAGCTCGGCTTTACTATACCATTGCTTTTTTCCCTTGCGCTGCTTTTATTAGTTATTCTTTACTTTTTTGCTTGCAATGTTAATGTGTATCAGAATATTGTATCTGTACCAAAGAGGTTGTACTAAACTTTACCCCAGTCCTGCTTGGGCCTAAAATAAATAAATAAATAAATAAAACAAATTGCACCAAGATGGTGTGCTCGAGCGAATGAGTCAGTGAGTGAAAAAGTTTTATTGAGCCGGCGAAGTGGGATCGGTTCCCAATTTCAGAAAGCCATGTGATGAGCGGGCAGCCTTCGCTCTGGAGGAAGAACTGTCTGGAAATCCAGATCGCTGTTAAGTCACCAGGTTCTCCCACAGCTCAAAGGTGGGAAAAGTGGATGGAAGAAGGAGGAGCTTGGTTTACGTGCACTCTTAATATGATATGATGAAGAGAGCCAGGTTGTAAGCACAATTTGAATTCGGCAGGAGATTGCGCTGGGAACACACGATGGAGGCCGTCTGGGTGAGGGGTATTCTTCCTCGTAGGAGGTGCTATCTCAGGAGATATGAACGATGCTCATCGATACAGTTTTATCGTAAGTAACATCCCAGGCAAAAATTTGAAGTGGGACCACTTTAAAGTGGGATATCGAACAGGGACCACTTGGCAAGTGGGACCACTTGGGCAAGTGGTCCCACTTGCCAAGTGGTCCCTGTTCGATATCCCACTTGGCAAGCGGTCCCACTTGCCAAGTGGTCCCTGTTCGATATCCCACTTTAAAGTGGTCCCACTTGGTAAGTGGGACCACTTGGTAAGTGGGACCACTTGGGAAGTGGGACCACTTGATAGTGGCATGCTGGAGGCCTTCGGTGCGAAGAAAATCACAGTTTTGCTTAAACGTTTGCACGATTTATTTTAGGCACCCAATCAGAAATTACAACTGGTACTTCTTGCCTTCTCGCAGGTCCTGAATTTTCTGTTACACAAGATCAAAGCAATCTAGAGGGTTAGTTGGTCTCGCATGATTAGGAGGAATGCACTAACAGGACAAACCGAAAGAAATGGCACACCAGACATTGCACTTCGTCCCGCTGTTAATGCATTTCCTTCTAATCATCGTAAAAATTGTATCATAATGTCCCATGAATGATCTGCTTCTCGCTGCTCAGTGGGTCGCTGTTCCTAAAAAGAAAGAAAAAGGAAAGCATAATCAGGCACATGTTTGCATGAAAAAAAAATGCTGCTGCTTACCAATGCTTGTAGCCACTCTTTCAGGGCTAAGCTGCTTTTTAGTTTTGTAAAAGGTAACAAGTTTAAAGCAAGTGCATTTAATGCCTCACAGGTGTAAATAGTACACCAATCTGTCTTACACAGATGAAAATAATCCCATTTCTAGCTTGATTATAGAACCAGAAAGTTCATTTGTCTAGAAGTATCTCAACTAGAATTTTTCTAGCTGAAGTAGTAGCTGCATCCTAGGTAGAACAATTTGCAACACAAGCTGGATTGCTGGAATTTTTAGCTGCACATCAAGCTACAAAATTGGTCTTTTCTTGCAGGACAAACATGATTACAAGCAGGAATTATTTAATTTCGTACTGACAAATTCTACTTTCCAGTGTTATTTTCACCTAGACATTGTCTAGCTAAAATTACCACAATATCTCGCTGGAATTCCATCCTTTCTGGGATGCAATGGATGTTGGCCTATCGCATCTATTGGGTCACGTTACAATAAATCAGAGAGTTTCCAAGACGACGTGGTCACATGGCCACTCAAAAACCGCAGAAATATGAATGCTCGTTGATCAGTTTTATAAAACAGAACAAAAGTATTCCACGGGGCTATCGAATTTCTCGTGCACTCCTTACCTTCAGAGTTTCAGAGTCCCAGAGGTTGCATAACCATCAAATTATTAATAATTAGTAGCAATACAAATGCAACAAACAACACAAAGCCCAGTAAGCGTTGTGAAATCTACACCCCCCCCCCTTCCGCCCCCCCCCCCGTGACTATGTTAATTCCCCGCGAGGCCACATGAGCGCATTTCTCCTTCAATTTCCACGTTTGTGAACTCTATGCCTCTGTGAACTCTAAGACATGCGTCGCGGTATGCGTGCCGTAATCGTGAAGCTCGCCAACAAAGTCAGGCGTCGTTAAATTGCCATACTCGCTCGCCGGCGCACGGCGCGAACTCTTTCTCCTGCCCTCGCATATTAATTTATCGCCCTTCCACTTTGTAAATTCCCATCTATTTAACTACACCTCCTGCGTCCTGATCTCTTGGCTACTTTTCTTCCCGCACAACTCCGCCAGCACCCTGTCGACGCGCACGCTGCCGGGGCGCGTTGGCGAGCGAGTATGGCAGTTTCACGGCGCTTGACTTGGCCCTTGGGTGCCGAGTTTCACGAGGACGGCACGCATATACGACGCCTGCCTTCGGGCCGCAAGGCGGCAGATCACGACGGCGGCAGCCAGTCTCGCGAGCACAATACCTGCGAGGCGCACTGCACGGAATTCAGTCTCGGGTAGGGGGGGAGATTTCACAAAGACTACGAGGCGCCAGCAAACACCGGCTACCGCACGCACGTGCTCATTCACTTGAACCACGAAACGTGGCTTATACTAATAAAAGCGCAGCTCGTTGACCTCATTTTAAAATCTACAATGTTAAAAAGCGTCGGACAGCATCCGGCACCAGACGTCACAGTTTCATTGGGAAAAGAAAGGTACCTACCTCTTAGTACGACCAGTCAAACCCGCACACTTGTCACTTCGCCTTGTGCGGAGATATGAAAGCTTGGAACATATGCCGGCGCAGAAGTTCTTGCGTTTCCCGCAGGTGACGCACTTGCTAATAAACACGATGCGTGGCATCGCAAAGAAACAAAACACGGCGGTTGCACGCTAATATAACTGAAAAGGCGACCGCGCTCACCAGTCTCATCCACAACATACGCCATTTTGTGACGTTTTTGCATGTGTACGAAACTGCCGCCGGGGTTCATGAATCGCGTTAAAAAGGCTAATAAGAGTTTTATTATGGCATATGCCTTGCAATAAAATTATAAACAAATTTTGACGTCGTTTAATTATGTTTAGCCCTCATTTAAGCTTTACAGCTGCAACTTTATCACATAACCTATAATACGACACCAACCGTAACAACTGCCGCAGAAAAACACTCCCGCTCATTTTGCAAATCAAGAGCACTGATTGTAGGCCATGTAATTTGGGAGCAGCCGCTCGCGATAGCATAGCTATTCAATCATTTATACCTCAAGTAGGTGTGCAAAGACAGTCCTCAACTATTGCCGATTACATGGGCTGAGACGAGCGGCGCTATCGCGAGATGTGTCGATGGTTTGCAACTCTCTTTCGGTTCATTTTGATCAATGTACTACACCTGCGCACCTGGCTACGGCAGCAACGTTACGACCGCCTGAAAAAATGTTTCTGCCATACTAGATAGCAGTAAGATGTCTTCGAGTGGAGTGTGTGGTATGAGATTAAAAAAAAAAACGAAACTAAATATAATACGGATTTTTTCTGTGAATATTTTCGAAGCTATTTCCACAGTATGGAAGAAAACAATCTGAAATGGTTATTCGACCGACATTCACATTGGCTACTTCGGGATAAGAGGGTAGTGGGGGAAAAGCTACTTCGGGATAAGGGGGTAGTGGGGGGAAAGAGGGGTTATGACCCAAAACCAGTGTTGTAGAAGCAGGAGATGTGCTGCACTTATACTATTTCACCTCAAGGGGGACCTGTTCGGGCACCTCTTTGAAGCAAGTGGGACCAGTTCAGCTTCCCACTTTGAACCAAGTGGTACCTGTTAGGGGACCACTTGCAAGTGGTACCACTTGCAAGTGGTCCCACTTGCGTCAAAGTGGCACCATTTCAGGTCCCACATGGTGGCAAGTGGGACCACTTCAGATCCCACTTGGAGGCAAGTGGGACCACTTTGGATCCCACTTGCAGGCAAGTGGGACCACTTTGAATGAAGTGGGACCACTTCGAAAACCACTTCAAATTTTTGCCTGGGATGAGCTCCTTACTGGAGGCGCAGGGTTGCAGGAAGTCCCAACAGATGCCGAGGGCTAACATTTGCGCTTTTACTGGTACATCTTCTCTTTTACATTTATGATATATGACACCGGCTCCTACGGCAGACGCGTAATTGCCGAAGGTGTCAACAGATGGAGACCGCTAAGCGAACGCGGGAAAACTCAACTGAATTTTACGTCCAAAGGGATGCAGATTAAAAAATCTCGCTGGCCTTCTTATCCGCTTGTTAGGAAAAAATCCTGAAATTAGTTTTTGGGCAATCAAATGGGCAGCATTTTCAAGAAAAAACGACTAGGTGATATCAACTGGCTGTGTGTTTATTTAAGAATGTGTAAAAACACAGTGTTTTCTCGAAATCCTGCTTGCCTCTATTGGGAAGGTGTCATTGAAAAATGGTGTAGAACAGTGTTTAGATACCTGAGTAAGTTGCCTATCTCAACAAAAAACAGTTCGATATCTGAAATGGCGGGCGGTAAAAAAATTAATATCTGAAAAACTATTTTACAGCTTTTCACTATCCCCATGGTGGAAGTTTTTGAATTTTCAGAAATATTGACCTCCAACACCGTAATCAGAATGTGCCCTTGAAATCGGTAGCCGTTTGAAATAGCAGTTTGGCTAGACGTGTACATAACCTGTTAGGCCTTTTTGGCTCGTCAGCCGTGTAATTTGTAAAAAAACAGTTTGGCCCTTTTAGCGGCGTCGCAGGGCGAAATCCTTAAAAATGGTTCTGTGCATTTGTATGAGTAACATATGCTAGCAAAAATCAGTTGGATAACTCAATCGGTGAAAGATTTATTTGAGAATACTTAGGAAAACCATTTTATTTCCGGAATGCGGAATCACCTCGCTAGTGTAGGTTAGGGAAAAATCCAAAAACGACTTTTTATGTATTCTTAATGGCTACATATATCAACAAAAAGCGCTTCGATATGTGAATGGGTGACCGAGAAAATCACAAATTCGCGAAACCACAATTTCGCCCTAGCTTTTCCGCGGTTAGGAGTGCAATTTCTGAAAAACCCGCCTTAGTGAGCACCTACTCAATGACGCAAATAAACTCGCGAAATTTGAAGTCTCCAGATCTAACAGTTTTGGCTGGGCGTGGATGCGTCAGTCAGGGAGTGAGTGAGTGAGTGAGTGAGTGAGTGAGTGAGTGAGTCAGTCAGTCAGTCAGTCAGTCAGTCGGGCACTTCTTTTTATAGGTATAGATGGAGGCATGACAAATGAGTAGAATATATGTTTCCCCATGACTGTAAGCAGTAATTAAGATGGCTGTGAACAAATTCATAGTATAGAGATATCAGGATATGTTTCTGAAAATAGCTTCGAGATCGGATTACTACGCGTATGACAAAACCAATTTTTTTTTGTAAGTGGTTTCACGTGGAGATTAACTTTCAGATGAGTGTCGAGTAGAACTGCGAGGAATCTTACTGTGCTTGACACAGGAATGGCGGTGCGCTCAAAGCAAAGGCTTGGAACTGAAGCTGGATGCCTATTAGAGGTATTCCATAATAAATATTTAGTTTTTGTGGGGTTTATCAGGAGTGCGTTTTTATTACACCATACTGCAAAATTTTCGAGTTTCTGGTTTAGCCATGCAGTTAGGGCGTCTAGATTAGGATCACCTGTTTACATTGCGGTGTCATCAGCGTAAAGCATACAAGTTGTGTTATTTGGGCACGTGGGCAAGTCATTAATATTCATTAAAATTCATATTCGATATTCATACGCAAGTCATTAAAAAGGAGAAGTGAACCTAAAATTGACCCTTGCAGAAAGCCTGATTTGCAGTTATAGGTCGGGGAGTTGTGTCTAAAAGGCGTACCACTTGTGTCCTGTCTGCTAAAAAGCTCCGAAAAAGTCTTAGAGGTGGCCCACAAATTCCTAGTGATTCTAATTTAGGAAAAAGAATCTTACTATTAATGGTATCGAAAGCTTTAGTGAAATCAATAAATACCGCTCCAGCCCAGTGACCTTTGTCAATGAGCTGTTTAATCTTATCTGTAAATTCTATAAGCGCTAGTTCTGTTGAAAGACTGGGACGAAAACGAAACTGACAGTTGGTTAGAATGTTTAATTTAGCGAAATATGCTCTTTTAAAATATTGATTATGCTAGAAAGTACAGCGGACACGTCACGAGAAACCTTTCAAAGGGTAAATTAAATCTAACCCAGGATCAGTGTTTTTAAATTTGAAATTACATTATCGACTTCGTCAGCTGCGGTAGGACGCAGGTAAAAATTGTGGGGACATTTAGGGAGGCATGAAACATTACTAGCCTGAATTACATTCAGTTTAGAAAAGAAAGTGTTAAATGAGTCAGCAATGTCCATAGGACTCGGTAAAGTATGCATGCCATCGTTAATTTCAGTTATAGAGGATTGCTCGTCACCCAGCTTAAGGAATTCTTTGATTAGTTGCCAGTTTTTATGGGTGTTGTTTCAGTTTTGAGGAATTTTATTTTGGTAGTAGTTCTTTTTAGCTTGTCCAATCCCTTCAACACTTATGAGCTTTGGGAGAGCGCCTTGGCCACCTCTTCCCTCGACGTACAGCGCAAGTTGGTGGAGAGGGCAGAAGATGAGGCCCGTGCCAATGGACTCCTGGAATGAGGAGGCCACCCTGAAGTCTCTTTAGTAGGAAATAATAAAATTTTATTCTCTCTCTCTCTCTTTCTCTCTCTCTCTCAACGTTGCATCGAGCGTTTGCGAATGCTTTTTATGACGAATTTTAAGAGGAATATTGAAGGGCCGAGCTTTTACTTTCTTGTAAAGGTTGTGTCTTATACGAATGCTGTGTTGGAGACTATGCGTTGTCCATGGGTTCCTGGGGCAGAGTATCGCTTATGGATGGGAGTCAGTGACGTGCATAGATTAATTGATTCTACTATTTTAGAAGGGAATAAGTTGAATGCAGTTTCTGGGCAATGTTCATCCAACACGTCCCTCCAGTCAATAAGGGATATGATTTCGGTAAATTTACTGGAGTCAAACGAGTGTCTTGTCTGATTTTTTATACTGGGTACGACTTTCGAGCAGTAAGGAAAATAGGATAATGGTCTGCGATATTAAAGTCGACAATTCCAGGAACTTGAGGTGAATCTAAGTTAGATAAGATGTGGTCAATAAGCGTGTGCGGACCATGTAGCATGCACCGAGCCGTTGATTGTATTAAAGATTTAAAACCATCACCAAATCGCTGATTGTATTAAAGATTCTAAACCATTACCAAATCGCTGATTGTATTAAAGATTCTAAACCATTACCAACGAAGCAGTTAGAGTACTCTGAGCATGCGCCACCTGTTACGTCAGTGATGTCACTGGTTATGTGGGATGCGACTGAATTTTTTAGTAGGGTATTCAGCTGGTGTATGGTGTAGTACATGATCGCATTAGCGACTTGATGCGTGATTGTGTTCATGTAAA
Source organism: Haemaphysalis longicornis (assembly GCA_013339765.2). Classification (NCBI taxonomy): domain Eukaryota; kingdom Metazoa; phylum Arthropoda; class Arachnida; order Ixodida; family Ixodidae; genus Haemaphysalis; species Haemaphysalis longicornis. The sequence goes on along the minus strand of CM023449.1, from coordinate 56,325,122 downwards.
GACGGCAAGATCACTGACCCCCGAGATTTAATAGACGTGTCTATCCGTCTTCGACCCAGTTCGACCCTTTGGAACTGCCACGCTTTTTTTAGAGCCAATGCCTGCGCGAACAGTCGCTTCTTCTCGGGAGGCACTGTTTATTAATTTTTTTTTTCAATTTGAACAGCTCTTCTGTTAAAATACGCCGAACGCTAAAGCCACAGATCGCTTCTTTGCGGAAAAGGACGCCTCGGACAAGAGCGTGAATAATTTTTATGTCCGGTCAGAGTGCCAAGAGAAGAGAGACAACGCTGTCGAGAGCGGTTGGCCGGCGGTGCTCAGTCCTGGGGCACGAGAATGACGACGAGCGTGGACGTGTATCCCGGCATGCCCCTGAGCAGCAGATGCTGCATCTGGGGCGCGAGGCCGGCGCTGGTCACGGGCTGCGACATGACGATGGGCGCCGGCAGGCCCGGCACGGAGGGGGGGCTCGCGATGCCCTGCACGCCCGGCGCGCCGCCCTTCAGGGTCTCCATGGCCTGCAGCAGGGGCTTCGACGCTCGGCTGGTGGGCAGCACCGAGCTGCCGCCGAAGGCGCCCAGGCCGCCCAGGGTGCACTCTGCAGTAAAACGGCGGCAGTTGGCTCGACTGTTGATCGATTGATCGATTGATGATTCATTCATTGGATTCATTCATTCATTGAATGAATGAATGATTGATTGGTTGATTGAATGATTGATTCATTGACTGATTAATTGGCTAATTTTTAATTAATCATTCATTTAATTAATAATTAATAATTTAATTAATTAATGATTGATTTATTGTAGTGTTTAACGCACCGACGGTTCCCAGATGACGAGGCGCGCCGTAGTGGAGGGCTCCGCATTAATTTTGACCACCTGGAGATCTTTCACGTGCGCCGAAATTTGGGACACACGGGCCTTTTCGCTTTTCGACTCAGAAAAGCTGCGGCCGCGCCGGGAATCGAGCCCGCGTCCTTTGGCTCGACTGTATTGCGCGGATAGATGTAGGCGGAAGACATGTCGGTGAAGACAGCGCTTCGACGGGGACGAAAGAAGGACAGGACAGTGCAAGCGCTGCACTGTCTTGCACTGTCTCGTGTACTGTCGCTTGTCAGCGCTTGTATTGTCCTCTCGTATACTTGCAACAGCGTGTAATGTAAGCACTTACAAGCGCTTACAGTAACAAGCGCAGTAGAAGTGCTGACAAGAGCGCACAAACAGAGTACAGTGCAAAGGCAGTACAAGACAGTGCAGCTCTTGTAATGTCCTCCTTACAATCACCCAAGCGCTTGTACTTGTGAGACGAATTTAGACAGTACAAAACGCTGACAAGAGACAGTATGCAAGACCGTCAGCGCTTTTGCTGACCTCTTTCGTCCACGCCCCTGCGCCGTTTTCAGTGACATGTCATGCAACACACTAGCCAAAATTCTAGCTTGAGGCATGCGGAAGCCATAGTACGAAAATAGCAGCAGGCGGTTCGATGTCGCGACGTTTATGTGACATTGCATGTCACATGGCCACTACTTTGCAATGCGCGGCTATGCGCCTTTGTTCTTTCGTTCGGCATCCCACCGCTGATGTATATAAAAATTAAAATATCAAGCTGTGTACCTTTTCCTGGAAGAAACTGCGTGCTGTGTGAGTGTCCTTTTTAATTTGTATATGGGTACCCGCCTACAGCTTTGCCAAATCCAGGATAACCAACTACTGAGGCGCAGTAGCTCCTCGCGCTAATCTCAAATTCAGCACGTGAAACGCTGTTTTTTTTTAAATTTCATATATACCTTCATCTACTGAAGTAATTACCGTATGGTCGCGTGCATAACCCGCACCAAAGAATGCAGAAACTTCAGTGGCAAAGTAGGGGTGTGAATAATAAGCGGGGTTTTTCCTTTGTGCAGCTTCACGGCAATGCACGTTGTGCCGTGAAGATGACCTTGTGTACAACAGGGAAGACCGCGGCTCAAGTGATACTTCTAGCGAGAGCCGTGACACTCAGTGAATTGCGACTTTCGCCTTGCTGTCAGCGCATTCTACTTGCTAAATATACGCTTTTTCTGTCTGCATCGTATGTGCTTGAGCAATAGCTTTGGCGCAGCCTTTCCTGTATCATATGTGCGGGCACTACGGGAGGAGTTTTTTTATTTTCCGGCGGGCTGAAAGTGGGGGTGTGGATTAATGCAGGCGCGGGTTATACGCGCGAAAATACGGTACTGAGAGTGTGCAAAAACGTTTTACACGATACTTTGTAGGAGATTGCACCGTGTATGAACGCTAAAACGTCAGAGCACTGTGGGCACATAGACTAGTGCGCGTAGCAGCGTTTTAAGTCATCCCCAGACGTGTCAATTTGTCTCGCTCGATTCCTTGGTCACTAGGACAATATCTAGATGCTAGTTGGGCTTTAATTTCACTCCCTGATGCGTGTCGCTTCTTTCTATATTTCAAGGCGTGCGTCCGTTTTTGTCCGTACAGTCTTGTCGACAGGGAGACGCTATGAATGAGACGGATGCAGTGAGAGCACACAATGCTTTGTCTTCAGTGCTGAAGTCGCCATAAGGGAGCGATACTGAGCTTCAAAAATTAAGTCGAACAACGAGTTTACTGTCGTACTGCCTCCACCTGTACTACACCGAAGCTGTGCTAATATTTCTGGGGAGTTGGACAGGATTACAGCCGGACATCGGACGAACAACTCGACACAAGAAATTAAAAAAAAAACTGGTTGATTCTTCTACCATAGGAATCAGTAAAACACGAAAGAGAAATGTGCAGCGATACCTGCAGATGAGCATGATTTGCGTAACGGCGGCTGTCTTGTGGGTGCGCTTGGCAAGCGACGCCCTTCAGGTGGGTCGCTTCGGCAAATGTGCACTGGCGTCATTTCGGTGACGGATATGAGGTTAGTGAAATCTTGGGGTATCGCGGCGTAAAACACTTTCTTGTTAAAGTATAATACCCAGAAATGAACAACCCGAAGTAACACGTACTCTTTAGTGGCAAAGGTTGCTTCCCCGCAATTAGGTCCTCTGTGCAGGGGTGCTCCCTTTACAGGCCGCTTGCTTTGTTGTACTGGCGTCCCTTTAATGACGGATATGACGAAGTGAAATCTTCGTGCACCCCGGAATAAAACACTTTCGTGTTCAAAATGAGTGTGCTATAGCCGCATTTTGGCTGAAATCAGCGAGCCGTTGCCGGGTAGATTGGTCCTCTGCATGTTCCCGCAAAAGCAGGCCGATTGGTCCGGAGGTTCATAGGTTTCTGTTATCATAGGATTCTGTTTATAGGAAACTGTTATCATTGGATTCTGTTATCTGCGTGGAACAACTCGTATCTGTGCTCCGAATCATACACCGCCCAGATCGAATATACTGTTGTCTTCCTTTCTAATACCAATATTAGATTCATGGCACTCTCTTTGCAGCGATAACTGTGGCCCCTTTCGTATTGTGTTTCCGCGGATGCCCGGGCTGATCCAATTTAGGACGTTTCCACGCAGTAGTGAACACAAGATGCGTGCATTATCGGTGTAAACTTTCCTTTTAAGGACGAGGCTAACCTTACTTCACCACTTTTTTAGCTTAGGCTACTTCCTCCCGAAATCTGTCCGTCAATCCGTAATGCTTACGTAACACGATTTGCTTCTTATCTGTATAAATTTGGTGATTTTGGCTGTGACATTTCTGTTCTACTGAGATGATCATAACTACTGTGATACTAATATATTCGCTTGGCTAATTCATGACTTGGACATATTCCCGGACTGACTACGTGTGACTATGTTGGACTAATTACCTTCTGTGCCATGACTGGCGTCACGTGGTACATATGGCAGTTAAGCTATGGGTACTGAGTTTTCATTCTGGCTGAGTTATGCGTAGTACGGCGGATACGTCGAGCGGAATGTGCGGAGATGAGAGGTCGTGACGGGTGCCCATGCACGACTGAATAACCCCGCAAAGGCATCTACGTATAAGGGAGCCCCCGCACTAGGCAGACCGGGTACCGGACAGGGAAGAATCAAAAGAGGAGGGCACTCACGCGACTTTTGCGGCGACAGCCCCTGGCTGCTGGCCATGAGGCCAGCGCCGAGAAGCCCCACCTGCGGACTGGACGACAGCGAGGCGGTCAAGAGGCTGCCGCCAAGCTGGCCGCCCGAGCCCTGTCCGCTCAGCATGCCGCCCTGCTGGTTCTGCAGGGCGCTCAGCAGGCTCGACTGCTGTCCGCCGAGTAGGTTGGAGTTGTGCGAGCCAGCGCCTCCCCCGAGCAGACTGCTGAGCTGGTCTTGCTGCGACAGGCCGCCGAGGGCACCGGAGCCGCCCAGCGAGCTCTGGCCCACCACGCTGGGCATGCCCTGAAGTCCCTGGCCGCCGCCCGACAAGGCGGAACCCTGCACCAGGCCTCCAAGGGAGCCCTGCGGCTGCTGTTGCTGCTGCTGCTGCTGCTGCTGCTGCTGCAGCAGGGCAAGTTGCAACTGCACCAAGTGGCCCTGAGGCTGTACGCCAATGCCCTGCTGCGTCTGTCCTGCCAAGCTACCTTGCGGCAGACCGCCCATGCTTCCCTGCTGTAGACCGCCCATGCTTCCCTGCTGTAGACCACCCATGCTGCCCTGCTGCAGACCGCCAATGCTGCCCTGCTGCATTCCGCCGTAGGCTTGCTGCTGCATCCGCTGCATGTTCTGCAGCGTCGGCAGCGCGACCGACGACGGGAAGATGGGCCGGGCGCCGCCGCGGTTCAACCTCTCCTGGCTCACGTTCAGGGTCACGATGGTAGAAGGGCAGCGGCCGATACCGCCCTGCGACATAGCGCCCGCGGACTGCTGCGGCTGCTGCATGGTGCCTCGGAAAGGGGGCGAATTTTGGGCCTCTCGCTCGTCTCCCCTGAGGCTGTCGCGAGCGGGCTCGGCAGGCGGTCTCGGAGATCGCAGGGCCCTTCTCGACTACCGCTGACTTGCCCAGGACGAAGGGGGCGAGGCTTGAGAGGCTCGGACTGCGAGAGGAAAGCGACCCGCCGACCGATGTCCAGCGAATCTTGATCAAAAGTGACGGCGCCGCGTGCACGCGCCTCGCGGAGGGAGCATGCAGGGGTTACTTCATCTTCCTTGATGGCCGCCTCTCGCAATGGACGAACAAGAGTGCCCCCTTGCTTTAATTTTCTTTGACCATTGTTGTTACTGTGGGCTTACTTTCTTTATCTATGTGATTTGTTGACTACACCTTATCATTGGACACCAGTTCCCCTAATGGGTATGCGCCAAATATTGGAAGCCATCATCTCTCTCTCTTTCTCTCACTCGCTCCCTCACTCGCTGTCTCTCGAAACGATTTTAAACTTTCAGTGTTAGACGGTAGGCTTTTTGAGTAAACCCTCATTTGCGCGCAACGCGTCTCAAGGGGACAGCTTCGCGTTCACCATCGCCATCGTTAGACGGAGGGGTGCATCATTTTTGTCTTTAGACAATTCCGCTGTGCTTAATACCGCTGAATTCGATCGTATGCGATATCGTCTCCCACGGGCGGCATAGCTGTACGCTTCTCGAGCCCTACACACCATCCGCTGACCCCCGAAGGACTAAATGAACCATGCTTAATAACTGATGATGATAATAATAAATGATGAATGAAGTTTCTT
>CM023449.1:56160601-56319383 GCA_013339765.2 Haemaphysalis longicornis | reverse complement strand
AATTTGTTGCAAAGCAAAAAAAAAAAAAAGCTCCTAAGACTAGTGTGCCCCCTCAAGTGCAGCAGCAGAACAGTTTGTACACATGTAACTGCTCTAATGAATTTCAATTTGAATAGTTTCTTGCAAGCAGAATGCTTGTGCAACAAACACAACAGTACCTTCACGAAAGATGCAGAAAGCCCTTGATGCCACAACAAAAAGCCTTTGATGTAAATTGTTTTCGTCCAAGCTCTTGTTGCAACACAAACAAACTCGCCTCCAGAAGCCCTTGGCCGTCATTAGGCTCCTAAAAAACACCAGGACTGACAGCAGTCCCTACTGTATTTGGCCAGTTGCAGCCCAGTTAGAAGCCAGAGGCAGTAAGAAGGTGAAGTGGCACTTTGTTTCTCAAGTACAGTGAGGGGAAAAGATGTGCGAGGGGCACACACAGTTCTTCACGGCATTCCAGCACACACAGACGCATCTTCCCGGCAACTCATCGGCTCTCCAGCGCCTTGTCCCTGGCGATGACCGACTCCTCGAACTTGATCATGAAGGTGGTCCCCTTGTACCAGTGGGCAGTCACCTTGGCTGGCTGCAATGGGAGGAGGAAAAATGGGATGCATGTTTGATTAATGGGACCATGCAGACAAAACAAAAGTTTGGTTCATTTGAAAGACTGCCTCCTTAAAATCATAAAACTTATGACACCACTTTGAACGCACACTTCGCTCGAATGAGCTATATAATTAGGATAAAAGGGAATGGCCATGTGACCTACTAGATCATTTCCCACAACAGAACTGTGATGTCACATGCCCAGCTGTGCAATTGGCCGAGGCCGGCAAAAGCAAATGCAAATTACCAGCGCTTATAAGCTTGCCAAACGAGCTATTTGCGCTTACATTTAGGGCACATTCTTTTTATAGCAGTAAGAACGGGGGGGGTAAACAGTGCAAGTTACAAAAGTGCACGTAAACATAGAAGTATCGATGCATACTGCCGTTGGTACTGTGCACACCATGATGTTTTAGCTGAACAGCAATGCGGTGCTTTGGGGTTGTCTCAGACGACACTGGCCTATTGGCGTAAGCAACAATGTCTCATGTAACCATATTTATCAAGTGAACACCATGTTTCACGAAACGATTATTTCTACCTTAACAAAAACAAGCCAGGTATGAATACGGCCAAAAACAAAGGCAGAAAACGGGCAGCCGCAGTATGGTGGCGCCATCTAGGTTGACTCGCGGTAAACAAAGCTCCCCAGCACATTAGACATCATTGCAGATGTCACGAAAGTAAACGTTTTGGCGGGAGGGGAATCAAAATTTTAACTTAAATTGATTAATGTGTCAGTGAATAAAGCATTGTTGGCTTCCGGACAAGTGCTGGGGGCCCTACAAAACACGAAATCTTTTGAATAAACAAACTTGTATTTTGTCTACATGGCCCTTTTAAGGTCGTTACATTGATTAGGGGTGTTCGAAGATGGCCTCCGCGATCTCTCAACATCTCAGTTTGTCAAGTGCACCAAACCAACTTCATCCACTAGTGATGACATTCTCGTCATCTTGCCCACCCATAAAAAAATGACAGGGCAGCTTTTGTTTTGCACATATATAGACCCTGTGGGGCCAAGTAGGCAGCGAAAATCTACAAAGACTTGCTTTTAAGAAGACTCCTCAGCGGTGCTTATGCATGCCCTGTGCGATATATGAACGCTTGCGAAAACAAACCATGTGCAGGCATCTTTTCAAGTCACGCGTGGCTAGGCACTCCCACCTTCTTCCCATGCGCCTGGTTTTCGGCCATTGGCCTCATATGCATTGTTTACAAATGTGATGTTTGTCTATAAACCTACAATACATGTCTGTTTACAAAAAGGAAAACTTAGGCACTGACCTAGAATACATGTTTGTAAACAAAGGGGAAACTGTAGGCATTCACTGCCAAAATGCCCACAGTTTTAGAGCCATCGTTATATTGAGAGCACTGACTTCTGGCACTAATGCCCTCAATGTAGACAATGCCTGTTGTATTGTGGCAGATTATCTGACTGCTGGCTGCATCTTGATTGTGTTTGCTTTCTACGTTCCATTAGCTGCACGCTAAGAAGCCTACATTACTCTTTCAACAAGAGCCCCTCCACGTTTGCTGCACTGTACTATTTGAATCTTTCGAAGAAGCATTTGTTCATTGTTTCTGGAGAACAGTAAAATCAACAAAAAAGTAAATCCAATACTAAATTTAGAGAGTTTCAACTACCAAGAATATGGTGTCTCAAGAAGCCTGCAATCTATACCTATAAAAAGAAGTGCCCGACTGACTGACTGACTGACTCATCAACGCCCAGCCAAACTGTTAGACCTAGAGACTTGAAATTTCACGAGTTTATTTGCGTCATTGAGTAGGTGCTCACTAAGGCGGGTTTTTCAGAAATTGCCCTCCTAACCAAAGAAGAAAAAGGCGAAATTGTGGTTTCGCGAATTCGTGATTTTCTCGGTCACCCATTCACTAATCGAAGCGCTTTTTGCTGATATAAGTAGCCCCTAAGAATACCTAAAAGTAGTTTTTGTATTTCGCCCTAACCTACACCAGCGAGGTGATTCCGCATTCCGGAACTAAAACGGTGTTCCTAAAGATTCTCAAATAAATCTTTCACCGATTCAGTAATCAAACTTATTTTTGCTAGAATATGTTACTCATACAAATGCACAGAACCGTTTTTAAGGATTTCGCTCTGCGACGCCGCTAAAAGGGTCAAATTGTTTTTTTACAAATGACACGGCTGATGAGCCAAAAAGGCCTGGGAGGTTATGTACACGTGTAGCCACACTGCTCTTTCAAACGGCTACAGATTGCAAGGGCACATTCTGACTACGGTGTTGGAGGTCAATATTTCTTAAAATTTTAGAAATTCCAATATGTAGAGAGTGAAAAGCGGTAAAATAGTCTTTCAGATATTAATTTTTTTACCGCCCGCCATCTTAGATATCGAACTGGTTTTTGTTGAGATAGGCAACGTACTCACGTATCTCAACACTGTTATACAACATTTTTCAATAACACCCTCCCAATAGAGGCAAGTGGGATTTCGGGAAAACACTGTTTTACATTTTCCTAAATAACCACCCAGCCAGTTGATATCTCCCATTCGTTTTTTCTTGAAAATACTGCCCATTTAATTGCCCAAAAACTACTTTCAGGATTTTGTCCTACCATGCGGATAAGAAGGCCAGCGAGATTTTTTAATCTGCATCCTTTTGGACATAAAATTCAGTTGAGTTTTCCCGCGTTTGCTTAGCGGTCGCCATCTGTTGACACTTTCGGCAACTACGCGTCTCCCGCAGCAGCAGGTGTTATATATCATAAATGTAAAAAATAAGATGTACCAATAAAAAGCGCAAAGCTTAGCCCTCGGCATCTGCTGGGACTTCCTGCAACCTCGCGCCTCCCGTAGGTAGCCCCTGTTACGTATGATAAAGCTGTACCGATGAGCATCGTTCATACTTCCTACGAGGAAGAATAACCCTCACCCAGCCGGCCTCCATCATTTGTTCCCAGCGCAATCTCCTCCCGAATTCAAGTTGTTTTTGCAACCTGGCACTCTTCCTCATATCATATTAAGAGTGCAAGCAAACCAAGCTCCTCCTTCTTCCATCCACTTTTCCAAACCTTGAGCTGTGGGAGAACAGCGATCTGGATGTCCATACAATACTTACTCCAGAGCGAAGGCTGCCCGCTCATCACATGGCTTTCTGAAATTGAGAACCACTCCCACTTCGCCGGCTCAATAAAACCTTTTTCACTCACTGACTCATTCGCTCAAACGCGCCATCTTGGTGCAATTTGTTTAGCGACAGTTGGAGTAAAACACCGAGTACCAGTCGTTTCACATTACCGCGACGCGCCTGCAGTAGGAGCCTATGTACGGATACCACGCAGGCGCTCCCGAGTGTGTACCACTTCCCAATGAAGTAGCCTAATATGGTGACTAACAAATACCAGTTGCTGTCCTTATTATAATGCACCACCCGGGCACCGCCGGGTACTAACGCTAGTCACATCAATATGCACAAGAACGTCTATTTTGGACACACAACCAATAAAAATCCCTCCACCACTGATACTTCATCGCTTTTGCCATGCTGAAAACAGCTAATGAGATGGAACATAAATGCAGAACGACAATTTAAAGCCCCCCCCCCCCACTTGTTCCCGCCTACAACCCCCTTAACCATTTAGCTCTAAAAGTCGTAACTTTCAACACAGCACGAAAAAAAAAGTGCAAAGTGAGAAGAGTTGCTCACAAAGTTGCAGCCAATCAAGATGGCCTCGATGATGCCAGCTACGAATGAAGCGCAGTTGAGGCTGCCTGAAAAGCAATAGTAAGAGATGGGATAAGGCAAAGTGGCTCACCACAGCCCTACAGCAACAAATTGGCAATACTACTACTCCAGCTAAAGTCAGGCTGCGGCCTTCGCTGGCAGTCTGTCCGACGCCTACAGCCTACAGGCTGTTCCACGCCTACTACAACGCAAGAACAAGAGACGCAAGTAACCACTCAAACTATTCGACTGAAACTGGCAATTTAAACAAACACACCTAAGTATGGTGAACAGAGATTCAGAACAGACCTTCAATTTTAAAGCAATATCGGTGAAAATTGCAAAATTTTAAGAACTCGAACATTACCCTTTACAATGCCATATCTTCAAAGCATTGGCCTTAACTTAAATTTCAACATCAAAAAATTTGAATTGTAGGTCCGGAGCTCTCCATGCCGCAGTGGAGTGCTCCGGATTAATTTGACCACCTGGGGATCATTAACGTGTGCCGATATCTCGAACACAGGGACGTTTTTGCTTTTTGCCTCCGTTAGAACAGCAGCTGCCGCGGCCAGGAATCGAACCCACATCCTTGGGCTCAGCAGCACAACGCCTTAGCCAGATTAAGATCTGATTAACAATTTCGTTACAAGCATTTACTAGACATGAACTTTTTCTCGTAACCATAATTATTCCCAGTTTAACTCATTTATTTGTTACTAACAAACACTGCTATTATATTGCAGTGGTTACAAATATTTACATAATTTTATGTTTGTAACTCTGCACTTACATACAACAACATTATACAAAATTCAACATATTCATTTCTCAATGTAATGGACTGAGGTTCAATTAAAGCGATCTCTCAAGACCCACCAACCCTTTAGAAAAAATACACAAATGTACTCTTCGCCTTATTGAGAAAGACTGAATTACTAAGACAACATTACGAATTACGAGTACAAGAACATAGTTGGTTGTTCTTGCACTCAATTTTGTTTGTATACTAATTTGCACATTTGTTTGTACGCCACTACACTACTTGCTTACAACAGAGTTTGATATCTTCCAGAAGATGCATTAGTACCAAACGAGTACTATGACTACTGAAATTCCGCAACACAGGTAACACAAGCAGGTGATAAAATACAGAAAAGTCTTACCCCTGTCCTTGGGGACTGAGATGAACTTGATGACTAGAGGCTCCTTTTCAATCAGGTAGTCTGGCTTGCAGTCAAGGTAATTCACTGGTCGCTATTCAGCCCAACAGTACAGAGGTTTAACCCATAATTTTCCATCAACGACAGTTTGTTTGTTCTGAACAGTTCTGAAGGCTGTCAACAATCTTTGCATTCCAATCACTTTGATAACATGATCAGCTAGAGATAACAGCTCTAGCGGTTCTAGAGATCAGCAGCTTCTATTCCAGCTGCGTTGTTTCAAATCTCATGCGCCTTACAACAGGCAGTCAGCTTTTATTTACTAATGTGAACACAATGAGCAATTTAGATTAAGGAATCACCCAGTGGAGTCAATAACAAGCAGTAGAAAATGCAACACTTTAATTAACCTTATACTTAAGCACTTGTTCGTAACAAGAATAACGCTTCCCCCGGTTTCGAAGAACAGTTCTGGCGTTGCGTGTAACCAGGTTTTGTAGGTATTGAAGCATTAAAATTCTTGTCAGCTGAGAAGAATTGAAGATTGTGTTTCAAAGATCGTATCATTTATGATCAATTTTCAAACTTCATGCTTTAAAGCTTTTAGGCTGGAATGTGCACTCATCAAGACGTCACAAAATGTTTGGTGTTAACCAAGCAGTTCACAGCAAGTGAATTTTTGTGCATCTATGCATAAGAAACAAACCAAACAGTTTTTCAACCACTGCAGCTAACCAGAAAGCTGGACTCGCGAAAATTCTGCGATACAAAAACTGGCCCAAAATCAATCAATACGCGTACATTCCCTGCACATACACAGTGCTCATACAATTAGAAAATGGGTGGTGCTTCAATTTCAAGCATATTAATACCAACATGTTACCATCTTTTCATGTCTTTTTTGCTTTGGAAAGGAGGTTGCCTAAAATAACACCAACATTGCAAACATGCCACACTGCTTTACGTAACAAACTTGCAGAAAGACTTGCAGTCTATGTTATAATAGATATATGTAAGAGGTGCATGTAAGTGATACAAATATGTGTACATACATTTAAATACATTCACGCACATAATTAAGATATATAAACTGAATACATCTGGTGAACAAGTCTGTGAACTTGTACAGAAAGCTTCAAATAACAGCGAAATTCAAGAAAACAGCCTTGTTTAGGAAAGTTTCACCTTTGCCAAAACCAGTGAGCCCTCCTACAATGCGGTCAATTTCTTTGATAAGCCAAACAGGTAGGAAGTGCTTCTTTAGTCACCCACAAACAACACAAAAAAATAAATTCTCCATTTCAACCCACATGGCAAGCCCTCAGTCAATTCTGCACTAATACAATGCGCAATTGAATCACATGGCTTGCAGACTAACTGAATTAAAATAAATTTCTGCCCATTTAAGTAATTCGCACCTTCTAACACGGTGGTCGCACAATCTTTGTCCGAGACCGGCTCAAATGAATGCACTGAAGGTGCTTTCGTGAAAAAAAAATTTCTTTCTTATTGTTTTCTTTTTCACTATCATTTATTTACTTTATTGTTGTCAGATTTTACGTTCAATCACAGACTGTAATTCAGGCAATCCCTTTGCTGTGTTTCAGGGATGCCTCCTCAGATACAACGAATTCCCGAATTCGTCACTCCAAGTTCGGTTCACTTGTAGTCTCTTACTACCTATACTTTCAAATTGAATGTTCGGTCTAACGCAGGATGCCTGGTCACTCATGGTAGTGCTAACTGCCTTTATACCTGCAAACAAGAAATGCATCCGCTAATGATTACCATATTTGCACGATTCCTAACAATTTCCCCCCCACTGTAAACACGCAGTTAAGTTACCTAGGAAAATTTTAAACAGGAATTTGACACTGATTCTACAGGACAGATGTCGAAGACATGGCACTGCATACCTAGCCAGAAGACAGTTTATTGACGCCCACAACTGCGGCAGTAAAAGTACGTATTCGCACGATTCTAACACGCACCTTTTTTCGTTAAAAGTAGCCTTAAAGTTTTGCGTGTGCGGTTACAATCGATCTCAAAAGCCGAAATCAGCTTTCAATGTTGCCCCCTTTAGTTTTAAATGCCAGCAGGAGCTGGAAAAGCAAGTTAATGAAGCACAAGAATTTTGCTGCCGTAGTTGCTGTACGTGAAATAAAATGTCTTCTGCCAACTGCGTGGTGTCATGTCTTCTACGTCTGCGCAGTAGAATTGGCTTCAAATTGTTTTGTCGAATTTTCGTACGTAAATTTACCCTGCGCGTACAATCGGGGGGCGCGTCAGAATCACGCAAATGCGGTACCTTGTGCTTCATAAACTTGCTTATCCAGCTAGCACTGGCATCAAAACTGCAGTGGAGAACACTGAAAGCATTTGTGCAATTTCAAGTGCCCTCACATTTATCATTTCAGGCGTGATGGGTTGGGCGTTGGTTCTTCATCTGCTTCATTATGAATTCTACTGAGGGGACTCTTCAAGTCCGCCAAACCATCTGTTCTCGGGATTGTGAAGGTTTTCGTTTACACCAATCGCGCACTAGCGTCTCCTGGACGTGGAATATGCATGACGCCACTCGGTCCCCTTCGCTGCTCTTGGGAAGAAAAAAAAACTCCCACCTCCCCTCGCGGAGAACCCCTGTGTAGAAGCGAACGCATAGGGGGTTCACGTTGCAGCGTTGGACAGCGGAGGAACGGCGCTGGAACGATGGGGCGGAGCGGCGCAGGCACCGCGTTTTATAGCGCTCATAACGGTGAGGGGACACGCCGGCGCCAGTTGCGTCTGCCCGCGGCTATGACGCAACACAATCCAACACAATCCACTTTAATGCAATCCAATCCCAATCCAAGCCAATCCAATCCAATGCCCCTCGCGAGAGAGTGTTCGCTATCGGAGAGGAGAGGGGGTGAGCGGCGGAGAGCGCAGCTCACGCGGCGAGGAGAATGGGGGAGGGGCGGACACCGACAACAACGCCGACGGCCGGATGCGGGGACAAGGCGAAGTGAATGAGATGCAGTCGCATCTAAAAGTTACCCTGCACTTCAGGATGCTTTGTAGTGACACCTCTTCGAAGCTAAACGACTGACTGAGGTGCTAATTGCGAGAGGAGCAATACGTGCAACAGTTGGATAAGGTATGCCTTTTGAGGAATGGTGTACGCCAAAATTTACTCACGTGATGTTGACAGATTGTTTTGTACTGCGTCTAGGTAGTTGTATGTTGGGAGGAGTCACCGTATTTTCACGCATATAACCCGCCCCTGCATATAATCCGCACCCCCACTGACTTTCAGCCCACCAGAAAAGAAAAGAAAAAAAAAAACCTCCATGTTACTTGAACATTGATACAGGAAAGGCTACACCAAGCTCAAGCAACACATCACATACTATGTAGACAGAAAAAGCGTATATTTAGTAATTAGAATACACTGACTGCAAGCCGAAAGTCACAATTTACTAATAAAATTCAGTTGTTAGAGTGCGCTCGTCCTTGCTTTTTCTTCCCTGTCCTTGAATGTTTTGTGCAAGCAACTGCCATGGAAGGCTCTAGTCAGTGTTACGGCATAGGAGCTTCACGGCACAACGCGCATTGCCGTGAAGCTGCACTAAAGGAAGAACCCCGCGTATTATCCGCACCCCGACTTGCTGCTGAAATTTTTGCATTTTTCGGTGCAGGTTATACGGGTGAAAATACGGCAAATGTCTATGGGGATGCTGCGGTCTCTCTGTAGCCGATTTCGGTTTTAAGCCCGATTTTAACGCGCACGCAAACTGGAAGGCTACTTTTAGCAAAAAAAAAAAGAAAGAAACGCACGCGTATAATTGTGCCAACTCGGTAATTCCGCATTGAGGTTTGCTATCTTGGTCCTACCTCACAAGTAAAACAATTCCATATCAGAAAGCGTCATGCAAGTAATCTGCACAAAACAAACTCTGGGACCCAAGCCATAGCAAAGGTATACACGTCTTCTCATCATCATTTGGCCTGTTCAAGCTTGTCAGCCTCTTTGCCAAACAGCGTCTGCAAATAGAGGAAGATTTAAATACACCTGTCACATCCAAATCAGCCGCCATTTTCCCATAGGCGAAAATTATTTCATTTATTTTCAGGCTAAACAGGCAAGTACCATCACTGTTCCCGGTGGTCCAAACAAAACAGACCACAAAATGCGACCTTCGTGTGAAGTTTGAGCGCGAAAAGAGCGGCGGTTCGCTCAGGAAAATTTTTTAAAGTGTTCCAGTCATCGTCGCAACACTCTGTATACAAAGCATTTTCACACAACTCCCGATTATCTTCTCTCTCCCCTCCCCCCTATTATTTTTTTCAGGCACAGTTCCTACAAGACAGGTGCCAACTGCATGTCGTAATACATAAATACGTCTTACGCTAAGTGTACATTTGCCTCCAACCAGAGGCTAACTTGCCAATAAACTTAACGTTGCATTAGCAGCACACGATAAATTGGTTTGAGAGCCCAGAGGTAAGAATTTAAGGTAAGTAGAGAAGGCAATGAAATCCCCACCTACCCACCAATTTGTGCTTGTTCAGAAATGCCACATGAGCCAATGCACAATATTCAAGAGTGAGCAACCAGGATAGTTTTAGCCCCACAAAGAGTTCAGATGCATGTCATAACATCAGCGAGCATGCTGGCATAGATTGTTTTATCAGTGTGGAACACCTTCACTATACAACCTGATCGACAAGTGACTGACAAGTACGTTACGTGGTACAGCTTGGGCAAGTCCAAACAAACGCTGCCTTCAATTCTGAGTATCTAAATCTGAAAGCACTGAGAGACACTGGGGCACAAACGCAAAAATGAGAGAAACTCTGATCACCTTCCAGACGGAGGATTTAACAAACAGCAGGATGTTGAGAAGCTTGGTCTCCCTCTTGTAGTTCTTTTCGCGCACAGCCAGGAGGTCAAGAACTCTCTGGCCTACGTGGAATCCCAGTTCAGACAGCCTGCGAGCAGAGTCACAAAATGCTCGGTCAAAAGTTACAGGCTCAGTCAAAAAACTTGCAGTAGTAGTGTCGCAGCAGTGGTATCACATTGGAGGATAATTATGTAGCTCTGCACAATGCTGTTGCTAGGCAGCAGCTGAATATGAAACACAAGTATTGATTGATTGATTGATTGTAGGGTACAACGCGCCTACGCAATGCAGGCAACGAGGCGCGCCGTAGTGGAGGGCTTCCGGATTAATTTTGACCACCTGGGAATCTTTCAACTGTGCGCCGAAATCTCGTACAATGGGCGTTTTTTGCTTTTTCGCCTCCATCAGAAAAGCGGGCCGCAGTGGCCGGGAATCGAACCTGCGACCTCGTGCTCAGCTGCACAACGCCTTAGCCACTGAGCCACCGCGGCGGGGTACAAGCACAGTAATTAAATATAGAAGTCAAGCTGCATGAAATGATATTGCTATATCTAAGCTGAATACTTGAATAATCATATGCACTTCTTTGTAGTGTGTGGTAGCCTTATTGGTCTGCACATACACTCGGTACTTAGGCGAGTTCGACATGGATGGTTCGAAACATTACACCTTAGTTCATATAGTTAAAAACTTGTCAGTTTGCTGGTGTAAGGCAGCTGATTTATAATTAGTGAAGTCTCAATTGAGAGCACGTATTGCCTAGAGCAAAGAGGTACTGTGGCCAACTCCCGTTAGTGCAAATGAAAACGTACACATCGTCCAAGTAAGCCCGCATATTTCAATCCGTACGAAATCCATAGCCAAATCTGATGTGCCACTGTGAGTTTATGCCCACAAGCCAGCACAAAAAGCAAAACTTTAAAACTCTCGAGGTTGCAAAATAATATTGCATTCTCACTATGGTAACTTCACACCCTAGAGACTAAGAAGAGGTAGATGCTGTTGTCACAGATTACGAATTTACACTGGGGACACAGCTCCAAATCGACACATTTGCGTATTTCTACGAGTGTGCTTACGATCTTCTTCGGAAGTAGTGATCAAAGCATCAGTCACGGAACTTGTTCGCACAGCAATACGAAGTCCCGCTGGTGTTAAAACCGAACATTGCAAAGGCTTGGAACACGTCACATCCAGCCCTAACTCTTTTTTAACCTGCGCTTGCCGCTCTCTAAACCTTTACGCTGTAAAGAGCTGACACGTGCCGCTCACGGCTTTTGATTGGGCCAAAGGTTACACTTGAAAAGTAGTTGAACGAATAGCGTGCTAAAGTGGCGTGGTGCTTTCACATGTGTTCCCTGCGCATCGCGGACCAGAAACAGTGGGAACGAGAGGTTGAAAAGCAAACGCGCCACTTACTTCGTTTGGAGTCTCGGGGATAGTGTAGACTCTGTTCTGACAGTACTGCACTATTTCGGAAAACAGGAGGCCAAACACGCTGATGTGGACCTGCACGGAATGAAGTCACCGTCACAAAAACATACGATTACCGAGGGCGGATCTGTCGTTACCGAGCGGGCGCGGTTCGAGCGGAGTAGCTAGTCACAACGCGTCGTTTTAGCAAGTTTACGTACGTCGTTTTTGCTCTTGCTAAGCGGCTTGTCCAGAATGCTGATCCTGTTCCTCATATTCGACATTTTGAACACTCTTCCAGCTCAGCCAGCCTCCTAAACCGCAAAGCGCCCGACTTCTTGTTTCTGTTTTCCCCTGAACATCCCCGAGAGCAAAAGTTGGTGATGATAGTGACAAAAGCAATGATGACGATGCTACTCGTTTTGCTGAATCTGCTGGCGGGTCTTTTATTGCTTTTATCACACGGGCCTTTTCTTTTCAAGTTGTCGTGGGCTCGTGGTCGTAGCGTTTGTGACATGGTACCATCAGTGCACACGTACCACATGTTTATAACCACAACGCTCTCATGTCGAGATACCTATGTGTGTACTCCTTACAGGCGTTCTTTGGGCGTTATGTTCTATTTACAAGCCACCGATTCGTTCGCGCTAAAATTTTGCCCGATATTTATGGTCTGTTTTGCGAAAAGAACACAGGTAGCAGCAGCTTCCCTGGTTTTTAGTTTTTTTAACAATTAGTTTTGCCTATGGGAGACAAGTAGGTCGGATTCATTTTTACTGCATGTACATGCACATCTGCTCACTTCGCTAGAAATGTCGTCCACAATCCGATAGGTCGACTGCCGCCCTTGCCACGTACCGCCCCTCCTCTCCACGCTTTTCCCCTCGTTTCTCTCTTCCCATGACAAGCACAGTAGAGGTTTGCTCAGGTCAATTCAATTTTGTCGTGTTTCCAAGTGCATGCGCCATCTCCTGAGACAACGTTACCTCTTGGACTTCTTTTAATGCCACCTCGACAGGGCGTTGGCAACGCTTTAGTATTTTGGGGTCAAAAAAATTTGGGGGCATATTTTCTTATTTTGCTAAATTCAAGAAGCCATGTTTTTGTTTGGGTTGCATAAACTGGCTCAAATAAACACACTTTTCACTGGTTATCTATTCGATAAAGCAATATGATCTTTATAAAGCCTGAAAGAAGAAAAAATACCATGCGGACCATTTGCGGCGGCTGCAACAACTAACACGCAGTGGTGCGTATTCAAAGTCCTCGTATTCAAGTCGCAGTGTGATTGGCAATGTCCAAGATTATTTCAGTTTCTGTTCTGTGCAACAACATGCTTTTGGCATCCGACGCTATCGTTTGGTGGGTATTCTCGATATCTCAGGAATCGGCGTACCACGCTTTCTGCCCATGTTGTTGACAATAGAATGCATCAGATAAGCCTGCCGGCCCTGCTTAGAAATGTAGCGCTCACTAGCCAACGCATACACAGTGGCTGAGTGCCCCCTGTGCCATCCGAGACGGTCAACTGTGAGACGCTTCACCCCCACCTTTGGCGCTTGCTGGGTGTCCCTGTGTTGTACGAGGCGTGTTCACACCAGGCCGAGAGGTAGGCTGATTCGGCACTAAGCCGCGAGGGGTCGGTGTTTACGTCAACACCACGCCAACAAGAACTCTCCAGCACGTCATGTAAGGCTGCACACGATCTGCCAACTTGCTCGTAGAGCATTGAAGGTTGCAGCGCAAAACGGTGAATTCAGTGTAGAAAACTACTTTACGTACAAAAAACCAACTGAATAAAACAAGTCCTATTAAAGATTCGAACGCACTAATGCGACACACTGCCCTCAGTGGTTCAGACGTACCACTCAGGCATAGCCCAGCCCTGTCGCCGTTGGAGTATATTTTGTATAGCCTGTTTATATTATTATTTTTTTTTTAGTTTCAGCATTCCAAGTACCTTACATGACTATTTTTCAATAACGCTTGTGCAGTAAGCGTCCCTTCAATTTCCCAATATTTTATCTTTAGTGATCGCATCCCCTAGGCAGGAAAACGATCGCAAATGTGCAGCTGTGATGCGGGCCGCTGTGCCAGTTCACCCCAGTGCAAATTCGCTTCCCGTACCTTGGTTTCACGCTCTATAATAAAAGCCTGGTTGCTTTTTAATTCCTTACCAATAAACTTTGCTGACTATTCTCCCACCTTATCATTAGGTTAGAATCTTCTTCTAGCATTAGCCAAAGAAGCGTCGCATATAGAGTTTAGTAAGCTAGATACAGTTCTACAAAACTAACAAACTAAAAGCCACATTCTTCCAGGCCAAATCGTGTTGTGGCTTAGTTTCAACTGAGCAAACGAATTGCAAAGAACCGCCAGCTGCCGGCCGACGACTCTGTCGGAGGGTCGGCGAGCCGCGCAGCGCAGTCAAGCCAACCCTGCCTCAAGTAAGCGTCCTAGGAAATGTCACGGGAAATCGGCAAGGAGGATTCAGAGAGGAGGACAGCACTTTCGAACTAATTTTTATGCTAAATAACGTCGTGTAAACGCACCGAGAGTGGTTGAAACGTGGCCTAGGGACTCCAGACTACAACTTGCACAAGTAATACCGCATGTTTACAAGTCCCTTCAGAACCCTTTAAGTTTCTGCGTTTCTTTGCTTTATCGATGTTTCTAGCTGCATCCCCAATTGTTCTTGCAGGAAGAAATTGAGACAAGAACTGAACATCAGGGTGTTAGAACAGAACGAAAACAGCAAATGAAAAATTAGGGGGAAAAAAACGCTATTTTTGGCCGGAACGAAAATGAAATGTTCGTTATTTCGTTCAAGAGAGAAACAGAAAAAAAAAATGATTCAGCTTTCGGTTTCAGTAGAAAGTTGAGGTATTTCAGGATTCATTTCAAGTTCCATATGCAGCGAGGTGGGAGATTGCTGTCACTGCACCTGTCCTGATGCTCAGTGCCGTGTTCCCGCATGATCGCCACGTGCAGATTGCTACAATGCAGACGTCGAGAAAAAAATACAATGTTTGGTGTGATAACAGCAACATACACAACTAGCAGCAGAAACTGCATGTACAGCTACACATTCAATGGAAACAGTGTAGGGCAGGGCTTTCCACTCTGATAGTTTTTAGAATAAGGCACTTGGAATGTGGATGTGCGCCATGAATGTTTAGCAATTTTCTGTTTGTTATCCCTTCGTCTGGATGTATACTCGGAGGGGTTGGAGTACTGATGTCGACCTGTTGCTACCTCCTCTCATACAATCTGTTTTAGTATTGAGCGCAGAGAAATGGTGCGGGGGCATTTTCAACTTGTAACGATAACACCACAACCGTATGAGTTGGTAACAAAGCACACAGCAGGAGTTCGAACTGCCTCAAATTTATTCATAAAACTTTCATACACAGTGTTCAGATCCCAGTCTACGGTGACATACTCAAGAATTGGGCATACGCTGGTTTTCTGGAGGCTTTGAGTGTTTGCACATCACCATTCATACTTCACCACGATGGGACACCCCCCACACGCACACAAAAAAAAAGAACAGCGCTCAAAGATTTATAACCTAGAACAGCGTCTGACTCAAACCTGGGTGCCAGGTTGAGGACTGCCAGGGTGGAAACTTCCAGCATCCTGTACAGCCGCGCCATCAAGAGGTATAGGACAACGAGTGCCTAGGTGTCCTCGGATATTTTTGCGTGCAGTTAATCTATTTAACTGACATTTTTACAAAGAATTAATAAGTACCACTTCAGGTTTTTCAAACATAATTTCACAATTCTCGATTTTCCACGCAAACGCAAAACCGTTATAAACCGTTACAAACTTTTTTTTTTTTTTTCGCTTCGGAGCCGAACCGTAACAGAACTTTTGTTTACGGGACGAAACAGAAACGAGAGCGAAAGCGGGAACAGCAAGTGAAGATCACTTGTGAAGAAGAGTCAGTGGAAAGGAGTCAAAGTGTGGGTGTACACGTGGTACTCCAGCGAGCGCCTCTGGGCGAAGGCCGCGGGGCAGAGGTGGCAGCGGAAGGGGCGTTCGCTCGTGTGGGTGCGCAGGTGTTCGGCCAGGGTGCTCCTCTGCCCAAAGGCCTTGCCGCAGTGGCTGCACTGGTGCGGGCGCTCGCCCGTGTGCGTGCGCAGGTGTTCGACCAGGGTGCTCCTCTGCACAAAGGCCTTGCCGCAGTGGCTGCACTGGTGCGGGCGCTCGCCCGTGTGCGTGCGCAGGTGGTCGACCAGGGTGCTCTTCTCCCCGAAGGCCTTGCCGCAGTGGCTGCACTGGTGCGGGCGCTCGCCCGTGTGCGTGCGCCGGTGCTGCCGCTCCAGATCGTTTGGGGCGCACTGTCTCGTACTTGCACTGCTCGCAGTGCAGCAGCCGACGGCTCGGCCTCGACGATTCTCATGCCTACGGCCCATCCACGTAGGGGGAAGGGACGGTGGTGGAGCCCTGCAATGAAGAGGGAAGAGGAAAAGTTGCATCCTTGCACCAACGAACACAGTGGCAGTGCACTCAGGACAGGAGGAAAAGAACCAGCCACACAAGAGAAAGGAGGCGCCTTTGTTCTGCAAGGCGAGCCTCCGTGCACTGGTTATAACCCTTGGCCTACGTAGACCGGTTATTGTTGTACCACGTTGGTTGTGCCGATCCAATCGAAGACGCGCTATGCTTGTCCACGCTACAAGCGCTTGCGCACTACTGCAGTCAGCTATCCTGAAATATGTCATTTTATTTATCATGCGAGTCACGTTTATCATCTTGTTTACCATGCCAGTTTAATTTGAACTGGTTTTAATCCAGTATACACTAGTTTTGCACCGGTTTATCCATTCTCCACTTTTCTTGCAAAAAAAAGCGCAGTCAGGGCTTTTTTGCAAAGACACTATTGCCCATGCGGTGAAGCCATCTTCGGACAATCTTTTTACACAATTAAAGAAATGAAGGAACGTATTTCATCGAATTAATCGCGCCGTGTGAAGTCGCAATCTTTTTTACAACAATTAGAGAAATACAGGAATGTTATTTCATCGAAATAATGGTACCATTTTATTCAGAAAAGAAAAAAAAAGCTCTAGCATATGAGTGAAAAACTTTTTCGGTAAATTTGGGTACGTTTTGATTTCTTTTTTCAGACGGCACGGAGAGGATTATGTGCATGTGCGCATTGTCTTGCAGCGCAGATGAGCTTTCCTCTATCTCGGTGGCTTGGCAGTCTTTCACTATGGAGAGTTTTTAACTTCGGCGGTCAAGGCTGTTCAAAAACAACCCCAAAAAAGTGCCCTAGCAATCTTATGCAACGGGTAACCAGGAAAGCTGTAACATTAGGTACGTATTGCTTCGTTAAAGTCCTTTCTTCAAACGTTGCATGGTTGTGGTGTTTTTATTTCGTTCCGATTCCTGCCCATGCCATTCCTGATTGCAAGCTGCCTGTTCCTCGCAAGTACGCATCACGCGTGGCCTTCCCTTTTCAAAGTAACGTGTGGTCAGCCTTTGTCAATTTCCTTGGTCTCACTATCATGCCCAGCCCTCCTTCAATTAATTTTTTTGATTATGGTTAGCGCTCGCTTGTACAATGCATTTGCCAAAGAGTGGAAGCAAACTTCAGTGGTAGTTAGCTTTCAGTCTATGTCCCTGCATTTCTTTGCTTCCTCTATGTTTCGAGCTCCTCCTCAAGACTACCTTTGCAAGAAGCACACGGGATAAGCACTGGACTGTCGTTTACTATCAACTGTCGTTTACTATAGAAGGCACCATCACGAGTGTGAAATGATACGAGAGGCATATACACAGCATGCATGCATATCAATTGCGACAAATTGTGATCGCCCCTTTACAATAGGGGCTCGTCTTATTGCTCAGGGTCGGTTTGCCACAGCTGACAGCGTGTGTTCTAACGAAATAAGTAGTGCTCTATTGCTCGAGACCAAACAGGATGCCACAGCTGGCCACCTGCATCACATTTCCCGCACTAGCGTGGATCCACTCTCACATGGCTGGTAAGCGACGATGTGACGACAAAATTATTGCTTGAAAGCCGGGATTCAGTCACAATAAAACAGGGCCCTCTCTCTCCGAGCACCCCCTCGTCGGCGCACTGCGTAGCACTGCTTCGTAATGCACCGCAAATGGGGGCATTGCTCCCTTCTGATCCCGTTGTGCGCACACGCCTCCTCTCCGTCAAAGCGTCCTGCTCGAAGCGTTCGGGAAGGCCAGGGGGCGGAAGAGGCAAGTGCCCAGCCGGCCCTGTGACTGCGCACGTGGTAGTCCCAGCCCGGCTTTCTGGGTGAACGCCCTGGGGCAGAGTGGCAGCGGAAGGGGCGTCAGAGCCGTGTGGATGCGCAGGTGGGCAGCCAGGTGGCCCTATGCGCTTGAAAGGTGTTGCCGCAGTGGCTGCACTGTTGCGGACGCTCGCCCCTGTGCTTGCACTGATGCCGCTTCAGAAGGCCTAGCAATGGAGTCGCGGAGCTGCACTGCTCGCAGCGCAGCAGTGCAAACAAGAGGGAGGGGAAAAACTGAGAGCACAATCACAGCAGCAGTGCAAACAACACAGATGAATGAGCCAGCACGAAAGAGGAGGGGGCTTTTTACTGGTACCAGGCAGCCTGCTCTGCACAGGCCTAACGTTGCCTGGGCCATTGACAGTGCAGACAAGCCCTCCTCTTTCGTGCTACAGTCGGCAGTCTTTCACTGAGGAGTTTTGGAAATTTCGGATCATGTCTAGTGCAAACACAGCAGTGCTCTCGCACAAAAAACATGCACCCATGCAGTGTGTACAGATGAATAATTGGCGAAGCCGTGACGTATGGCCGGTACTTAGTACATGTTACTCCTTATGGTTCACTAAAGATTCCTGCGGGCTTTCTGACCACACACTGTTGGCGTCCCGAAATGCACCCCCACCAAATCGCACTCAATTCGGCTCTTATTGTCACCTTATTGTGGCTGTACCTGCCTCAGCCCTAATGCCAGACTATGCCAGACTTTCCATACAAGCATCCCGTCAAAAACCACCAAACAACAACAAACACAATCAACAAACAAAAAGAACAGTTGCAAAGACTTAGAAACAACAGTGCATAACGTAACTCAGCAAACCATGTCTGCTCTAATTGTCTGGGCCTCTCGCAGTGGTGACCAAGTTTGGCGCAATAACATCCCCACCTCTCAGGCTATCCAGCAGCATCAGATGATGCAAAAAAGGAAAAAAAAATGCAAACATCCTGTGTACAGCGTCTTAACTGTAAAGCGTGCGGTGGGGCTAGCTTAACCAGACGTGGTTCTCTGTATGCTACCACTCAGAGTTCCCTCTTACAGCAGACAATAAATGCTACAACAGCAACAACATAAAAAAACAAAGGCAAAGCAAGCATAGCAACATCTTTCCACCATGATGACAATTATACTTTGATTATTGACCCAAAATGTAGAACCTCAAAAAAAGAAAATACTGCATTCATTTGTTTATAAGTTGACCGCTTTTTTTTTTTTTTCCAGAAATACCACTGACACTACTGAAGTCATCCTGCTGCCACGACCAAAGAAAGTCAACCCATAGTTGTAACCAAAGGGTGTCCATATAAATCATCACCGACAACCTGGCATATTCAGATGGCATTTCATGCACTCGTGTGAGCAAGAAACACAACGCACAAGCAGATCTTCCCAGAGAAGTACGCATATACAGTTGCCAAAAGAACAACACTCAATAAGCCATGTGGGAAACTTGGAAAAGAATGCAGACGCTCAATTTTACTTTTGTGTGAACCCATCCTGTCCTGAACTTCGGTGTATGCATTTTTCCCACATTCTGTGCACATCGAGAGATTTCAGACATGGGGAGTTGGCAGGCTCCAAGCACGGCAGCTAGCACTTCCATAAACTGTAAGCAGAACAGCATGCGACCTCAAGGTCACAAAAAGAACAAGGCAACAACACATTTTAACACTACATGTAAAAAGCCATACTGAGCCACAAAATAACTTAATCAAGAGTGCTCAACTTCAGAAGCTGAACAGTTCAGTGTGATGCAACGTTGTAGCTCAGACGTCTTTCCGAGAAGAGAGCCAACTGAAGTTGAACACATTTATGTCATTGCATTTGTGATGAAGAGGTTGCATAACATGAAGATATCAAGGTGGAAACTCAAGACTCTAGGGATCTTTTAAACAGGGGAGTGCAAGTGTTTACAGCAACGATGGCAATGTGTCGGTTTTACTGATTGATTGGTTGTAGGGTTTAACGTGCCGACACAACGCAGGCGATGAGACGCGCTGTAGTGGAGGGCTCCGAATTAATTTTGACCACCTGGGGATCTTTAACGCGCGCCGAAATCTCGTACGCACGAGCGTTTTTGCTTTTTGTCATCAGAAATGCGGTCGCGGCGGCCGGGAATCGAACCTGCAACCTCGTGCTCAGCAGCGCAACGCCTTAGCCACTGAGCCACCGCAGCGGGTTAGGAGGAGGGGAAGGCCAAAACATCAATGGAGGGACGAAATACGGAACTTTAGGAGGCAAAGAATGGGTTTGGGCAGCGCAAGACGGGAGTGCTTGGAGGTCAATTGGAGAGTGTGGTAAGGTGAACGGAAAGCGTGTGTGGCCAACCCCTAGGACGGTCAGATGGCTGGATCAGGCTGTGGGAAGAGGAGGAAGACGAGGAAGAAAGAGGGGACCGGGTAACGGAAACTGCCCGATCAGTGGTTCGGGCCGGCGTCTTGGATCTCCAGGCCGGCGAGAAGACACGGCGTACCTCTCGTCCTTCGTCCGGAGGAGCGCTCAAACAGCCCTGGTGCCCGGTTGCCTCGCGGCGTAGGCCCGAGGAACTCAACTTCTCAGCAGTCTCGGCCAGTCACCGACGCTGACATCCGAGCCGGGACTGGGGTTTAGTGAGACCCCGCGAGGACATTCTCCAGAGACTTGTGTTTTGCGTAACTGCCTGTCTGTGTGTGTTGGGTGCTGGGAACTATTCGCCAGTCTTTCATTTCGTGATCTTGTCTATGTGTTGGAAATACAATTGTTGCAACGTGCAACGGAGCGAGTCGTCTGGTGCGAGGTCTGGTGCGAGATACTAGTTGGACTCCTGATCATTACAAAAGTGGCGAGCCTGCCAGGATTAGAGAGGAGCCGCAGTTAGAGAGGAGCCTGTTCTTCGCACTCCGGCACATCAAAATTCTTCGCATTTCTCCGGCACTGGATCAAAATGAAAGCCGGACAGGGGCTATATAGCCGGACTGGAAAAAATAATGAAAGCCGGACAGGGGCTAACTACTTCGGCTTGACCGGCGAAGAGCTTCGGAACTCTGACAGAGAGGCGACAGCGAGCGCGATGCTGCTGTAAACTTAAAGTGGAGTTAGCAAAGTGGTTTGCCCAAAGAAGAGGTGAACAGAGAGGCCAGGCGACTTGGCGTCGATGCTGCTGTATTAAGACAAAGGAGGATGAAGAGGAAAGGGATGCCCAAAGAAGAGGTCGTGAGGGAGGATGAGAAGAGGAAGGAAGAGGATGAACAATATGATCAAAAGGAGGATGAAGAGGAAAGGGATGCCGCCCTCACTGAGGGAGTATGAGAAGAGGAAGGAAGAGGATGAACGAAGGATAGCCGCCCTCAAGAAGCAGATCGCCGCTCTGGAGCATCGCCTCGTTCGTCCTAGCATGCCTCGTTCGTCCTACCTATCTCTTCCCGACCTACATCTCTTCCCGTACATGTGCCAGGCTCCGAACATAGCCCCCCAGCTTGTAGCCCAGTGCCAGTTCAACCAGAACTTGACTTACAAGCACCTGACACCAATGACGTTAACGCAGAACAGGGTCCTGAGACTTCGTCCGGAGATGAAATAACGTCACAGGGTTCACTTCGTCCGGAAGCATGTTCAAATAACGGCCCGGAAGACAAGGTGGCATTCCAAAAGAACGCCAAGGTGGCAGCGAGATCACAAAGGCTACCGCGGAAACAAAGAGCCGCAAGAAGACTTTCGAGCTCACAAAGGCTACCGCGGAAACAAAAGAGCCGCAAGAAGACTGCAAAACATGAACTCCGCCGCGACTCCGCAAGAATCTAAAACATGCGTCTGTACTCCGCATAGCCGCGTATCCCAAAAGCAAGATTGTCAAGGGCGTTTTAAGCATTGCAAGACTCGACGTTTTCCTAAGCTGAGTCGCAAAAGCAAATGCCATGTCATGCGCCACGCTGAGAGATTTTCAATCGGCTCATTATTTCGTAGGAGTGTAAGGATGTGCAACCTTTACACAGGATCAACCGCCGCTGTCGGGATACCTCCGCGAAGCCGTGCGCAGGGTAGAACAACTTCACTCAAGCATCCGCGCAAACGGATTAAGATCAGACGCAAGCGGAGGAAAAAGCCACGATTCCGCAAGAAACGTGACATGCTCACCACATGGCAATACAGCCCTGTTCCTACCGGATTAACTATACATACACACTCTACTAAGAGGCGCAGGAAAGGGAATCACGGTGTGTTCCATAGCAGAGGGTCGTGCTGCCCGACGCGGAAGAGGCGCCGAGTGGTATAAGGCAACCGTAGGCTCTTCTGGTGTAGACGCATGCATGGATCTGGAAATGACTCTCAATGACAGTTTCTGGCTGTACATAGCTTTGTGCCCGTCTTCTTGTTCTTGTGGGGCACTTAAGGAGACGACAGCGTAGACTTTTCTCTTTCTGGTGCCGTGCTTGAATTTTGGTGTGTGAACTGTTTCTTTTCTACGAGCTCGGACACGGTTACTGTGCTATATGTCTTTGCTAGATGGATTAGTTTTTTTGACCGCCTCTTCGATAAGGACTGCACTCCACCCTCATCAGCACTCCACCCTCATCAGCGTCTCCAGAATAGAAGAGGGGGGTAGTGTAGTGAAGGGGCTCCTAAGAACTTTCTGGGGGCCAAGAGGGGGGTAGTGTAGTGAAGGGGCCGCCGGTGGTGGCGCAGAGTGGGGGCCAATCCGCCGGTACCGGTGGCGCAACGCAGCGCG
This sequence comes from Haemaphysalis longicornis, assembly GCA_013339765.2. NCBI lineage: Eukaryota > Metazoa > Arthropoda > Arachnida > Ixodida > Ixodidae > Haemaphysalis > Haemaphysalis longicornis. The sequence goes on along the minus strand of CM023449.1, from coordinate 56,296,633 downwards.
CTAGGAAAAGGACAGTCGGAAGCTCGAGGAAGCAGGGAAGAAGAAGAAGGACGTTCGGAAGCTTTCGGAGGCAGCAAGACGGCCACCCTCGTTTCGGTGTAGGCCAAGACGGCCACCCTCGCCGGCTGTAGGCCCGAGGACCGTCGCCGGCTCTCCCGAGCCACCGCCCGGGCTCTGAGCCACCGCCCGGGCTGTCAACGAGACAACGGCCGACGAGACCACAAGAAGGTGTTGCGCCAGTCAGCGTGAGCGGTGTTCCGGTGGCATGGAGCGCGGGCAGCGAGGCCTCGGCATGGCGCAGGCCTAAGCACTTCCGTCCCGCCGCTAGCCATCGGCCACCGTCACGTCCCTGCCAGCGAGAGGGAAACTCCTCATCGATTTCACTAGTCTGCCCCGTCGCCATCCAGAGAAGTCGTCTCCCGCGTCGTCGCATCAGCGATCGTCTCCTCGCGCGATCGGCGTCTCTGAGCGCGTGACTTTCTTCATGACTTTGTGTACTGTCTCCCGCACTTGAATCTTCCCGCATCTAGTTCGCTGGTGTGCTGCAGCGTCTGTTTCGGCTTTCTCCATCATCCAGCTAATATAACGTTGTGTGTGCGTGTGCGAGAACACAGTAGTCAAGTCTCGTGACTTTCTATGCGGCCCGGCCCAACATTCTTTACAGAGAGGTCTTCATCCTATGATGATAATGATCGCGCTTGTTCCTTCAATACATTCGGCATATGTCGGACACACATTTTGATGGTAGCTGGCACCAGTTTACACCTCTCACGTTTCACCACTTTACAAGTGTCCGTAGATGCACCCAAAATTGCCTGTACAAGAAGCACACGAGACAAGCCCTGGACATGAACAGTTGTTTACCAACAGATCGCAGCATCGCAGTGGGAAATTACATGAGAGACATACACACGTGCATTTGCATACATATCAATGGCCCCACATTGTGACTTCCCCTTTCCAAGAGGGGCACATCTTTTTGCTAATGCCCGTCTGCAAAGCCGCAGTGAGTCCTTAAATGGGCTCCAGCGTGGTTGCTTGAGACCAACACAAGATGGCACTGTCTGCCATTCACAATCACACATTCCATAAAAGGGTGGAGCGATTATCACCCATCTGGTGAGGCTGTGATCTGACTATGGAGGAGGAAACTTTGTGTCGGAGCCAAGTGTTCTTGTAGGATAGAAGAGGCTCTCTCTGTGAGCGCCACACTTTTGGTACTGCACACACACTGCTTCAGAGCGATCCCCGAAAAGGGGCCTAGTTTCCTTCGATCCTGCTGGAGCGAGTGTTTGCACGCAGACACAGCCAGGCCCTTCTCCTCCCCTCCAGCGGCACTACTGGTAGTGGCTGTCCACCTTCTCGTGTATCTCCTGTGCGATGCGAGATGCGAATGCCTCGGGGCAGAAGCGGCAGCGGAAAGGCCTCTCCCCCGTGTGGAAGCGCACATGGATGACCAGGTTGGCCTCTCGGACGAAGGCCGCAGGACACAAGTGGCAGTGAAAGCGGCGCTCGCCCGTGTGCGTGCGATGGTGCCTCTTCAGGTGGGCCGGCAACGATGTCACGTAGCTGCATTGCTGGCAGTGCAGCTGCCGACGGCTTTTCTGGGGCCGAGGCTGATGGCTGTGGCCATCCACAGAGGAGCCTGCAACAAGGAAGGAGGGGAAAAACAGAAAAGCTGGGTGCCCTTTCGCTGTAAGACACAAGTTTGGTTCATTCGAATGATTGCCTCGTTAAAATCAAACTGACAACACTTTTACCGCACACTTCGTTCAGAAAAGAAACATAATTAGGAAAAAGGGAATGGCCATGCGACCCACTAGCTCATTTCTCGCAACAGAACCTGTGATATCATGTGCCCAGCTGTGTGATTGGCTGAGGCCAGCAACAGCAAATGCAAAATTAGGCAGGGCTTATAATCTTGCCGAACGAGTTATTTGTGCTTAAATGTAATGCATATTCATTTTACAGCAGTAAGAACGCTGGGGTAACCAATGAAGGTAACGAAAATACACATAAACATAGAAGTACCGATGCGCACTGCTGTTGGTACTGGGCGCACTATGCTTGTTTTAGCTGCGTAGCAGACCGACGCACTGGCCGAATGGCGTAAGTGACGTCTTACGTGACCCTGTTTGTCGGGTATACCCAATGTTTCATGATACGATTACTTTCCACCGTAACAAAAACAAGCAAGGTGCAAGCACAGTCAGAAACAAAGCAATGGTGTGCAACGGCCTACAGTTCAATACAGCAGCGCCATCTGGGAGAACTGATGGTAAGCAAGGCTGCAGAGCCAAATGACACACTGGAAGTTCATTTCAATACCCGCCCTCGTGACTTCATGGCAGACGTCGCGAAAAAAACAGATTTGGCGGGAGAATCAAATTTTTAAAGGAGCAACGAAGTTTTATGTTACACTTTTATTGCTTTTATAGATTAATGTGTCAGTGAATATGGCATCGTTTGCTGCTGGCGGATCACCGAGCGCCCGCTCGCCGCTGGCGGCATGAAGTGACGTCACAGTTTTTGGCGAGCACTGTCGTGTCACTTCTTTTTCCTCTCTGGAGTGATGTCACGCTGATGTCCATTTGCTGATCTCCGCGCACTTCGGCGCGAAATGCGATCCAATTGAACATGTTCTTCGCGTCGCAGGCCGCTCATTTTCAGCCAGGGTATTTTGTGAAGGAAGCGAACTGCATAATATTAACGCCGATTGGTGTCAGTGCTCCTTTAACCTAAATTGTTAATATGTCTGAATTCTTTGGCCGGATACCCTGGCGGCGCTAAACACAAAATCTTTCAAATAGACAAATTTGTATTTGGTCTGCATGGATAAGTCTTTCTTTGGTACTTAACGCAAAACTTTTGTTCTGTCCCGTCTCTCTTGACTCAGCCCACTGGCCAAAAGTTGATAACATTTCATACGGTACAGTCCCATCAAGCAGCAAGCAGAGAAAGGTGCAAGGGGAGAAAATGATAACGAGTGCGCATGCTCGTCAATGGCACATTATGCATTTGCACGCACTGCTTCAAAAGGAGTCTCTGGAATTTTGCGATTGTTCACTTCAAGTTAAACATGCTAGCAACCTGTCACATTTACCCCTTAGACCTTGCAGGGTGGCATCATGGCCAATGTCAGCGATTTGGCTGACAGGATAACGCAGGAAGAACAGCCCTTTGATTGCACTAAAAAGAACAATGTTTACACAATGACACAAGTGCCCTTTAGGCTACACGAATTTAAGACCAGCAGCCGGATTATAAATAGCTATGCAATGAAAAATATGAGTAAAATTGCTTCCGCATTGGTGATAAAGTATCGCATAAAGTAAAAATCTGTCATTGACACGTGGCAATCTTCATACACCATCCAAGTACATCATTAAAACACGTCCACTTAGCAACAGCTGAGCACATCAGACATCCGTGAGATGACAAACACAGCAGCATAGGGTGGCAAACGAAGGGCGGTGAACAAGGATGACCAACAATGGGAAACAACAAAGCAGACTGTAGCAGAAATGAAGAAATGACAGACGCGGCACTTATTGCTGTAACCGAATGTTGCTAAAAGTGTTACTCCATAACGCAAGAACAAAGTTCCAAGCATGGTCTTTCTTCTGGGTTGAACCGCTGTCAGGTACAGCTATGCTCAGGCACTTGGTAAGACCAGGGGAGACCACGGGGAGGAGGCGATTTGACCGCTCGGTCATGCATAATGGACTTGAAGATCATGGCCATGTCACAGTGCAGACGGCGAGCCTTTCAGCACGATCTTTTCGTCTCAGCAGCTCCAGGCTCGACCGGCGAGACAGACGCCTGCAAATATAAAACACAACACACCAAGCCACCTCAGTTTTGCGGAGTCGCGAATTCGTTCTACGTGGCCTTCTTTATTTATACCTGCAGCATACCTACAATAATTAAGGAGAAAAAAATTGAATGTTTGGTGCGATTACAGCAATACACAATTAGCAGCGGCAACTGCACATACAGGAACACACTCAATGGAAGCAGTGTTGGGCAGGGCTTTACACTCTTTAATCGTCTTTAGAAAAAGACGCTTGGAATGTGGATGCGCGCCACGAATTTTCACCCATTTTCTGTTGGTTATCCAAATTTGGGGGTGCTGGAGTACTGATGTTGACCTGCTGCTACCTCCTCTCATACAATCTGTTTTAGTATTGAGCGCAGAGAAATGGTGCGGGGGCATTTTCAACTTGTAACGATAACACCACAACCGTACGAGTTGGTAACAAAGCACACAGCAGGATTTCGAACTGCCTCAAATTTATTCATAAAACTTTCATACACAGTGTTCAGATCCCAGTCTACGGTGACATACTCAAGAATTGGGCATACGCATACAGCACGCTGGCTTTGTGGAGGCTTTGAGTGTTTGCAGCTCACCCTTCCATACTTCACCCCCATGGGACAGCCCCCACACGCACAAAAAAAAAGAACAGCGCTCAAAGATTTATAACCTAGACCAGCCTCTGACTCAAACCTGGGAGCCAGGCTGAGGACTGCCAGGGTGGAAACTTCCAGCATCCTGTACAGCTGCGCCATCAAGAGGTATAGGACAACGAGTGCCTAGGTGTCCTCGGATATTTTTGCGCGCAGTTAATCTATTTAACTGACATTTTTACAAAGAATTAATAAGTACCACTTCAGGTTTTTCAAACATAATTTCACAATTCTCGATTTTCATGCAAACACAAAACCGTTATCAACCGTTACAAACTATTTTTTTTTTTTCACTTCGGAGCTGAACCGTAACAGAACTTTTGTTTATGGGACGAAACAGAAATGAGAACGAAAGCGGAAACAGAAACGGGAACAGCAAGTGAAGATCACTTGTGAAGAAGAGTCAATGGGAAAGAGTCGAAGTGTGGGTGTACACGTGGTACTCCAGCGTGGACCTCCGGGCGAAGGCCGCGGGGCAGAGGTGGCAGCGGAAGGGGCGTTCGCCCGTGTGGGTGCGAAGGTGTTCACCAGGTCCTCTTCTGCCCGAAGGCCTCGAGTGGCTGCACTGGTGCGGGCGCTCGCCCGTGTGCGTGCGCTGGTGGTCGACCAGGCTGCTCTTATGCCGAAGGCTTTGCCGCAGTGGCTGCACTGGTGCGGGCGTTCACCCGTGTGGGTGCGCAGGTGTTCCCAGGCTTCTTATGCCGAAGGCCTTGCCGCAGTGGCTGCACTGGTGTGGGCGCTCGCCCGTGTGCATGCGCCGGTGCCGCTCCAGATTGTATGAGCGCACTGTCTCGTACTTGCACTGCTCGCAGTGCAGCAGCCGGCGGCTCGGCTGGGAACGATCCTCATGCCTACAGCCATCCACGGAGGGGGAAGAGACGGTGGAGCCTGCAATGAAGAGGGAACGGGAAAAGTTGCATCCCTGCACCAACGAACACAGTGGCAGTGCACCAGGACAAGAGGAAAGAACCAGCGCACAAGAGAAAGGAGTGTCTGTGTTGCTGCAAGGCGATTCTCCGTGCACTGGTTTAATACTTTGCCTACGTAAACCAGCTATTGTTGTACCACATGGGTTGTGCCGATCCCACCAAAGACGCGCTATGCTTGTCCATGCTACAAGCGCTTGCGCACTACCGCACTCAAGCTATCCTGCAATATGTCATTTTATTTATCATGTTAGTTATGTTTATCATGTCAGTTTAATTTGAACCGGTTTTATCCATTATACACCCTTCTTGCAAAAAAGTGGTGTCGGGGCTTTTTTGCAAGACTGCACCTATGCAATGAAACCATCTTCAAGCAATCTTTTTACACAATTAAAGAAAAACAGGAGCGTTATTTTATTGAACTAATGGTGCCGTGTGAAGTCGCAATCTTTTTTACACAATTAGGGAAATAAAGGAATGTTATTTCATGGAAATAATGGTACCGTTTTATTCAGAAAAAAAAAAAAAGCTCTAGCAATTGAGTGAAAAACATTTTTTGGTAAATTCGGTATGTTTTGATTTTTTTTTTTTTTTCACGGCACGGAGAGGATTAATGTGCATGTGCGCATTGTCTTGCAGCGCAGACGAGCTTTCCTCTATCTCGGTGGCTTGGCACAGTTTTTACCTTCGCGGTCAAGGCTTGTTCAGAAACAACCCCAAAAAAGTGCCCATGCAATCCGTATGCACGGGTAACCAGGAAAGCTGTAACATTAGGTACGTATTTGCTTCGTTAAAGTCCTTTTCTTCAAACATTGCGTGTGGTTGCGGTGTTTTATTTTGTTCCGATCCCTGCCCATGGCATTCCCGATTGCAAGCTGCCTGTTCCTCGCAAGTACGTATCACGCATGGCCTTCCCTTTTCCAAGTAACGTGTGGTCAGCCTTTGTCAATTTTTTTGGTCTCACTATCTGCCCAGCCCTCCTTCAATTTATTTTTTTGATTATGGTTAGCGCTCACTTGTACAATGCATTTGCCAAAGAGTGGAAGCAAACTTGACTGGGTAGTGAGCTTTCAGTCTATGTCCCTGCATTTCTTTGCTTCCTCTATGTTTCTAGCTCCTCCTCAAGACTACCTTTGCAGGAAGCACACGGGACAAGCACTGGACGTCAACCGTTGTTTACTAATAGAAGGCACCATCACAGTGTGAAATGATATAAGATGCATATACACAGCATGCATGCATATCAATTGCGACAAATCGCAATCGCCCCTTTACAATAGGGGTTCGTCTTATTGCTCAGGTCGGTCGCCAAAGCTGTGGCGCGTGTTCTAATGAAATAATTATTGCTCGAGACCAACACAGGATGCCCCAGCTGCCACCTGCAATCACAGTTCCCGCACTAGCGTGGATCCACTCTCACATGGCTGGTAAGCGACGATGTGACGACAAAATCATTGCTTGAAGCCGAGATTCGAGTCACAATGAAACAGGCTCTCTCTCCGAGCTCCTCCTCCTTGGCGCACTGCGTAGCACTGCTTCGTAATGCACCGCAAATGGGGGCTTGCTCCCTTCTGATCCCGTTGTGCGCACACGCCTCCTCTACGTCAAGCGTCCTCTGCTCGAAGCTCTGCAGGAAGGCCGGGTGGTGGAAGAGGCAGTGCCCGGCCAGCCCTGTGGCTGCGCACGTGGTAGTCCAGCCCGGTCTTCTGGGTGAACGCCCTGGGGCAGAGGTGGCAGCGGAAGGGGCGCTCGCCCGTGCGGATGCGCAGATGGGCGGCCAGGTGGCTTTTCCGCTTGAAGGTGTTGCCGCAGTGGCTGCACTGGTGCGGGTGCTCGCCCCTGTGCCTGCACTGGTGCCGCTTCAGAAGGCCCGGCAACGAAGTCGCGTAGCTGCACTGCTCGCAGCGCAGCTGCCGATGGCTTCGCTGGAGGACAGGCTGATGGCTGCGGCCGTCCACAGAGGGGGAAGAGGGGCCTGCAACAAGGAGCGAGGGGAAAAACTGAGAGCACAAGCACAGCAGCAGAGCAAACAGCACAAGAGGAATGAGCCAGCACGAAAGAGGAGGGGGCGTTTTTACTGGTACCAGGCGAGCTGCTCATCACAGGCCTAACGTGCCTGGGCATTGCAGTGCAGACAAGCCCTCCTCTTTCGTGCTAAGTCGGCAGTCTTTCACTCAGAAGGTTTTGGAAATTTCGGAATCCCAGCTACTCAAACACAGCAGTGCTCTCGCACAAAAAACAATGCGCCCATGCGCTTTGTACAGATGATGAATAGGCGAAGCAGTGATGTATGGCCGGTACTTAGTACAAGTTACTCCTTATGGTTCACTAAAGATTCCTGCGGGCTTTCTGACCACACACTGTTTGTTGGTGTCCCAAAATGCACCCCCACCAAATCGACACTCAATTCGGCTCTTGTTGTCACCTTATTGTGGCTGTACCTGCGTCAGCCCTAATGCTAGACTTTCACGTACAAGCATCCCGTCAAAAACCACCAAACAAACAAAAGAACAGTTGCAAAGACTTAGAAACAATAGTGCGTGGCGGAACTCAGCAAATCATGTCTGCTCTACTTGTCTGGGCCTCTCGGCAGTGGTAACCAAGTTTGGCGCAAATAACATCCCCACCTCTCAGGCTATCCAGCAGCATCAGATGATGCAGAAAAGGAAAAACTGCAAACATCCTGCGTACAGCGTTTTAACTGTAAAGTGTGCGGCTAGACTAGCTTAAACCAGACGTGGTTCTCTGTATGCTGCCACTCGGAGTTCCCTCTTACAGCAGACAATAAATGCTACAACAGCAACAACATAAAAAAACAAAGGCAAAGCAAGCATAGCAACATCTTTCTACCATGATGACAATTATACTTTGATTATTGACCCAAAAGTTTAGAACCTGAAAAAAAAAAAAATCCTGCACTCATTTGTTTATAAGTTGACTGCCTTTTTTTTTTTCCAGAAATACCACTGACACTACTGAAGTCATCCTGCTGCCATGTCAACCCAAAGTTGTAACCAAAGGGTGCCCATATAAAATCATCATTCCCCACAGCCTGGCATATTCAGATGGCATTTCATGCACTCATGTGAGCAAGAAACACAACGCACAATTAGATCTTCCCAGAGAAGTACGCGTGTACAGTTGCCAAAAGAACAGCACTCAATAAGCCATGTGGGAAACTTGGAAAAGAATGCAGACGCTCAATTTCACTTTTGTGTGAACCCATCCCGTCCTAAACTTCGGTGCATGCGTTTTTCCCTTATTCTGTGCACATCGAGAGATTTCAGACATGGGGAGTTGGCAGGCTCCAAGCACGCGAGCTCGCACTTCCATAAACTGTAAGCAGAACAGCATGCGACCTGAAGGTCACAAAAAGAAGAAGGCAACAAAACATTTTAACACTACATATAAGAAGCACTACTGAGCCACAAAATAACTTAATCAAGAGTGCTCAACTTCAGAAGCTGAACAGTTCAGTGTGATGCAACGTTGCAGCTCAGACGTCTTTCGGAAAAGAGAGCCCGCTGAAGTTCAATACATTTACGGCAGTGCATTTGAGATGAAGAGGTTGCATAACATGAAGATATCAAGGTGGAAATTCAAGACTCTAGGGATCTTTTAAACAGGGGAGTACAAGTGTTTACAGCAATGATGACAATGTGTCGGTTTTAGCGATTGATTGGTTGTGGGGTTTAACGTGCCGACACAACGCAGGCGATGAGACGCGCTGTAGTGGAGAGCTCCGGATTAATTTTGACCACCTGGGGATCTTTAACACGTGCCGAAATCTCGTACGCACGAGCGTTTTTGCTTTTCGTCATCAGAAAAGCGGCCGCGGCGGCCGGGAATCGAACCTGCAACCTCGTGCTCAGCAGCGCAACGCCTTAGCCACTGAGCCACCGCAGCGGGTTAGAAGGAGGGGAAGGCCAATAACTCAATGAAGGGAGGAAATACGGAATTTCGGAGGCAAAGAATGGGGTTGGGCAGCGCAAGACGGGAGTGCTTGGAGGTCAATGGGAGATGCCTTCATCCTACGATGATAATGATCGCGCTTGTTCCTTCAATACATTCGGCATATGTCAGACACAAATTTTGATGGTAGCTGGCACCAGCTTACACCTCTCATGTTTCACCACTCGCAAGTGTCCCTAGATGCACCCAAAATTGCCTGTACAAGGAGCACACGAGACAAGCGCTGGACATGAACTGTTGTTTACCAACAGATCGCAGCATCGCAGTGGGAAATTACATGGGAGACATACACACGTGCATTTGCATGCGTATCAATGGCGACATTTTGTGACTCCCCCTTTCCAGGAGGGGCACATCTTTTTGCTAATGCCCATCCACGAAGACGTAGCGAGTCCTTAAATGGGCTCCAGCGTGGTTGCTTGAGACCAACACAAGATGGCACTGTCTGCCACTCACAATCACACTTTCCATAAAAGGGTGGAGCGATTATCACCCAGCTGGTGAGGCTGTCATCTGACTATGGAGGAGGAAACTTTGTGTCGGAGCCAAGTGTTCTGGTAGGATAAAACAGGCTCTCTCTGTGAGCGCCACACTTTTCAGGTACTGCAGACACTGCTTCAGAGCGATCCCCGAAAAGGGGCCCAGTTGCCTTCGATCTCGCTCGAGCGAGTTTTCGTGCACACACGGCCAGGCCCTTCTCCTCTCCTCCAGCGGCACTACGGGTGGTGGCTGTCCACCTTCTCGTGCACCTCCTGTGTGATGCGAGATGCGAAGGCCTCGGGGCAGAAGCGGCAGCGGAAAGGCCTCTCCCCCGTGTGGAAGCGCACATGGGTGACCAGGTTGGCCTCCTGGACGAAGGCCGCAGGACACAAGTGGCAGTGAAAGGGGCGCTCGCCCGTGTGCGTGCGATGGTGCCTCTTCAGATGGGCCGGCAACGATGTCACGTAGCTGCATTGCTGGCAGTGCAGCTGCCGATGGCCTTTCTGGGGCTGAGGCTGATGGCTGTGGCCATCCACAGAGGAGCCTGGAACAAGGAAGGACGGGAAAAACAGAAAAGCTGGGTGCCCTTTCGCTGTAAAACACAAGTTTGGTTCATTCGAAAGATTACCTCGTTAGAATCAAACTGACAACACTTTTACCGCACACTTCGTTCAGAGAAGACTATAATTACGAAAAAGGGAATGGCCATGCGACCCACTAGCTCATTTTTCGCAACAGAACCTGTGATATCATACGCACTAGCTCAGCGATTGGCTGAGGCCAGCAACAGCAAACGCAAAATTAGGCAGGGCTTATAATCTTGCCGAACGAGTTATTCGCGCTTAAATGTAACGCATATTCATTTTACAGCAGTAAGAATGCTGGGGTAACCAATGAAAGTGACGAAAATACACATAAACATAGAAGTACCGATGCGCACTGCTCTTGGTACTCGGTACCTGTTGTAGCTGCGTAGCAGACTGCCGCTTTGGAATTGTCTTACACGACACTGGCGTAAGCAACGTTGTCTTACGTGACCCTCTTTGTCGAGTATAACCCTATGTTTCAAGACACGATTACTTTCTACCGTAACAAAAACAAGCAAGGTGCAAGCACGCTCAAAAACAAATCGATGGTGTACAACAGTCTGCGGTTCAATACAGCAGCGCCATTTGGGAGTACTGACGATAAGCAAGGCTGCAGAGCCTAATGATGCACTGGAATTTCATTTCAATACCCGCCCTCGTGACTTCATGGCAGACGTCGCGAAAAAAACAGATTTGGCGGGAGAATCAAATTTTTAACCTATATTGATTATTGTGTCAGTGAATATGGCATCGTTTGCTGCCGGATAAGCTCTGCCGGCACTATAAAACACAAAATCCTTCAAATAAAACAAATTTGTATTTTTCTGCATGGCTCCTTTAAAGACGATAAGTCTTTCTTATGGTACTTAAATGCAAAAATTTTGCTCTGTCCGCCTCACCCTTGACTCAGCCCTGACACTGGCCAAAAGTTGAAAACACTTCATACGGTACAGTCCCATCCAGCAGGCAAGCAGAGAAAGGTGCAAGGGGGAAATGATAACGAGTGAACATGCTTGTCAATGGCATATTAATGCATTTGCATGCACTGCTTCAAAAGGCGTCTCCGGAATTTTGCGATTGTTCACTGCAAGTTAAACACCCTAGCAACCTATCACATTTACCCCTGAGGACTTGACACGCTGTCATCACGGCCAATGTCAGCAATTCGGCGGACAGGATGATGGAGGAAAAACAGCCCTTTTGACTGCACTTTGCTGATAAAGAAATGCGTGTAAATCACTTGTAAATGTTGAAAACCTAGCTAAGACGGGGCTCTTAGAGAATGGGGCTCCTCGATTTACAGTCTCGGACTCATCGCGGACTCCCCGAGAAGCAGTCCGGCATTCGATTTTCCCATGTATCCCTATGGCTTCGGGGAATCCTCGGACTACCTGTGGACTGTCCGCGGTGAGTCCGAGACTGTAAATCGAAGAGCCCCAATGTTTACATCTGACGTAACTGTCCCTTTAGGCTATAAGAAATTAGAGACTAGCATCCGGATTATAAATAGCTATGCAATGGCAAATACAGGTAAAATCGCTGCCACACTTGGACATAAAGTATCACATCAAGTGAAAATTTGTCACCGACACATGGCATTCTTCATACACCACCCAAAAACATCATTGAAAGTCGTCCACACTTAGCGACATCTGAGCATATCAGAAATCCCTGAGACAACAACCACAGAAGCACAAGGTGGCAAACGAAGAGCAGTGAACAAGGATGACCAACAACGGGAAGCAACAAAGCGGACTGCAATAGATGAGCAACCAGCACTGATGACTGTAGCAGCAACGACACATGCAGCACTTATTGCTGTAACCAAATGTTGCCAGAACAGTCACTCATAACGCAAAAACAAAGTTCCAAGCACGGCCTTCTTTCTGGGTTTAACCGCTGGCACGTTCCTGCTTTGTATATGGCACAGCTAAGCTCAGGCACTTGGTAGGACCAGGGGAAACCATTTGACCACTCGGTCATGCATAGTGGACTTGAACATCATGGCCATGTCAGAATGCAGACGGTTGGCCTTTCAACACGACCTTTTGGTCCCAGCAGCTCATGGGTCGCTCTGGCGAGACTGAAGCCTGCAAATATAAACCAAGACATACCAAGCTACTTCAGTTTTGCGAAGTCACGAAGCTTATTCTAGAAGCCGCTGTGCAGGCCACGGGTGTTTTCACGACGGCTCGCCAATTCTTGCAACAAGCAACTCGAAAAGGAGCTTTACTGTCGAATTAATCGCGACACCTAATGTTCTGCAGACCACAGCACTTTTTCGTGCTGCTAACTCAGAAATGACGGTGGAGAGATATCCAGTAATAGGATGCACGAGACAGGGCATTACTTTACCAAAAGCTCGCTGACGGCAGTTCAGTTTGCGCTGTCGGATTGAAAAGTGCGTATTTCGTAACCCAGGCGTTAAAACGAACCGCGCAGCAACTTACCTTGCGGAAAACGCTAGCGACAAAGACGGCGCAAGTGAGTCAGGGCGATTTCAACGAAGATGAGCCTATGTCGGCCCCGTTTTCCCAGCGTAACCACCAACATGTGGAATGAAGGACACGGAACGTGCGGTGGTAAATTATCCGGACTTACCGCCGCCTTGAGCAAGCATAAGCGAACTGCGAGCATCAGGGCGTTATGGCTGTCACTTGCGCGTTTACCGAACACACCGGACTGTCGGCACATCCTCTGCCGGGAGCGGAAACAATTGGTATGCGTCCAAAACTCGGTTGTACCACTGTCCACTATGTTTGCTGCCTTCTCGTTCATAGCAAGTCAGTGAAACCTGGATTGAAACAAGCGTTACCGCAGGTGGCAGGCCGTAAACTCTTTGAACTGCGCGCCCCGCCAGTGCTTAGATACGCAAACATGTGACTCACCATTTCCGTCGGTGCGCGGCTAGCAACCGTCACAACTGGGTCATTCGATGATTTACAAGACGCTGGCGCAAGCACACACACACACACAAAAAAAGAGAGAAACCTGGCGCTCAAGCGACTAGCGTTGTTTTGAAGCGATGCGGTGTTGGTATGCAAATACGTGCATTCTTGAGTTGGGGCGCCGCTTGAATGGGGCGGGAAACTGTAGAGAACACACGGCATGCCGGCCCAGGCCAAGAATACATGGATTCGCACGCCAACACCGCGTCGCTTTAGAGAAGTGATATCCTGAAGTTAGTTGTCAAACACAGCCAAAGTTATGGTCAAAACATCAAAACCATGATCAAAAACAAAAGCCTGGGCGCCGCCATTGTTGATGCCATCTCGATGCCGTCGATATTGACCATGGGGTTTTAGATAAATATGAAACTAATGAAACTCTGATACCGATATTACAACTTTGCAAAGCCGAAGGCTCGAAATAAAAAGTGGAGTATTTGACGCAAAAGCTACATCGCCTAAGACACGTTGTGCTTTCTCTTTAGAGCGTGTTTTTTTTATAGTGCCAGTCGTGGTGACCCGCTGACTTCAGTCCTTATGTACTTAATTATGCCGTGTTTTTATGGGCGAAGCTCCTTAAGTCATGGGTCTGTCCATTCCATGGAGGAAAGAAAAGCTTAGGAGAGGCCCTGACGTCACACCCAGCGCAGCCGGAAACGCCATTTCTGTAAGTCGAATGGCGGACCATTGGTAGAGTGAACTAGAATACCATTGGCCCTCCATGCCATTGGCATGCCATTGGCGGACTCTTTTTGCCTCTCTCTCTCGGTGCACCTTCTCCGCCTCCTCCGTCCTGTATCGCCTCTCTTGTCGTCTGCATCTGCCAGCGCCGAGCCGGCGGGAATCAGCTGATAGGCAGGTAGAAGGCCGTTTTGCAGCGCGTGACCGTGAACCTAAACGCGCGGTTACACTGTTACACGTCTTCAGTGTGGCCGCAGCAGTTTTGCGAAGCGGCTCGCTCTAACAATGCCGCAATGCTCGGTGCCAGGCTGCAAGTCGCGATCGGTACCCAAGGAATTGGGCGTCACTTTCCACCGGTTAGTGCATCATTCCGCTGACAAGTATTGCTGTACATTGGTGTGCATTCATCCTTTGTTTGCAATCGCCGCCGTTTATAGGTTCCCAAGCGATGGAGAACGCCGCAAACAGTGGGCGAACGCCGTGCGGCTACCGGACTGGAAAGTGCCCAAGTTTGCGTTGCAGTTTCACTGGCAATCCCAGAGATGACTAGTCAATTAAACGGCCGTTCTATATATATAGGTAAGCAGTACTTCATGCAGATTTCACGCTAAAAAATTGTGGAATGTTTTTACCGTTGTTCGCGTGCCTTCGATAGAATTTTTTGCGAAGGAGGAGGAGCAGGAGGAGGAGGCAAAACGTTTTATTGAGTAAAAAAAAATGAGAGGGTGGGTGGCGTCAATAAACTTTTTTTCGCCAAGTTTCAACTTGTCTCAGTGTCAATAAATTCAAGGTGATATCAGTTGAAAACGTTCATACACTAACCTCGCAGTATGAAGCGTTGAAAAGCGAAATCCAGAGCGAGACCACAAAAAGATCCAGATTCCAGATCCAGCACTCTTCCAGTCAACAGACGGACACCTACTAAGGTAATAGGACGATGGAATTATATCAACTGGGAATCTACCTTGTAACAGTTGCAAAAGCACTGCCGCGCATTGCCGGCCTAGCAAACTATATATTGCGGCGGCGATAACCAAAAAATTGAGTTGCGAATCGTTCGGTTGCAAGTCGCCTACGTACTGCACACCGTGTATCACTTCCCGAAAATCTACCAGACGGGTGTCCGCGCGTACGACGGGACGGCGCGTTCACGATATCTGCACTTCAATAGGCGCGTCGTGATCGCGACCGGAGCAATAGCTTGACGCGGTACAAGGTGCACTTGCAAGTAGAAATTAAATGACATATTCACATCGGCGCAGCTGTCGCAACTCGCAGCATCCTTTTCGAGTTCCGCAAGACCACAGCGCAGCAAAGCGAAGCAGCAATCTTTGCAATCGGACGACAAGGCAGGCGCTGCCTTTCCTCCATGACTGGCGAACGGCGGGCGGGCTGTTGCTAGGACGCCGTTGCTAACGCGACTTCCAATGGCCGCCGAAAACACGTGACTTCCTCCACACTTTTGCCAATGCGCGGGGATAGCTGGGGGCCTCTCCTAAGCTTTTTTTTCCTCCATGGTCCATTCCTTGTGTCGCGTGGTACGTTACCGCCGCATGCTTTCGGAGATGTCGCAAAGTGGGCCGCGTTGCACGCGCAAGAACCGGTTGCAACCGGCAGCGCAAACTCGGCACCGGGAGCGCGAGCTTGTCTGTGTTCGCCAACGGAGGCGCGAGCGCACGTGCACTGCGAGGGGGAGATCACGCAAGAGATCACGCCACGAACGCAGGCAGTCGTTCTCGGAGATCGAACGAGACGCAAGGACCTTTGCATCGTTTCCTCTAGTCTTGTTCGGGCACAAGTTCGCCCTAAATAAAAGTTCTTTCTTTACCGTTGTGTCCCATCCTACGTGACAAATTGTGGTGTAGGTGCGGGGTAGTCCTCGATGGCGCGGGGTCTTTCACCAGGTCTGGGCTTGGGAGCATTGACTCCGAAAATAAAAATTGATTTGTACAATGTACGCACACAGTCTTACGTCTTTCTTAATGATGTAATGGGCGAACTTTCACGGGAGAGTTACGGTTACCGATGATCTCCCCCTCTCGAGCTTCGCCCCACTTATCATCATTCATTCCGTGGATATGGCGTGATTTTTTTTTGTTTGTTTTTGCTGAACAATGTTGACAGTAGGTACATGTAGGTACGCTGTCACTCGATTTAGTAGTTTGGAAATGGTTTGCTAAAATGGGTCGCTTACTGTGAGCAGTTGGGCTGACCTTCAACCATGGAGGAAAGAATCCTTCAACAGCTGACGCTAGCTTTTCCTCCATGCTAGCGCAGCACTCGCCATGCCTGTCCTTTGGTGCCTTCAGCACAGGGTGGTTCCGGGTTCCGTGTTAGAGGTGTCCTGTTATAAAATGTCGAGGTGATGGGGGAAACCTGCGCCGTAGTCGGATGTACCAGCTGTGATCAGGACCTCAAGGTGTGGCACGAATGACCATGAGTCTCACTGGCCGCAACTTCATAAAGACTGTCCGTGTGTGCAGCTTTTGCAATGCACTTTTCAACACGGAAACTGGGCGTCGCTGGATCGCCCTTCTCTAACGGAAGAATTTTGTTCCAAGAACATCAGCAAGAGTGTTTTTTTTTCAGACCGTAATGGAAGTATGGTAAGAGTACCACAGCAAACAAATGTTAGAGAAAAAAAAAAAAACTTTGTCCACATAGGATCGCACACCGAAAATGTCCACTGGATGCCATCGTTCCTCACCACCCACTTGTACTGTTCTTCCTAGAGTAACTAAACCTTATTTAGTGACTCTAGTTCTTCCCTCACCTCTTTGTCCTCTCGGACATTACTATGCGAACAACATTTTGTGCTCTTTTTTTCAGTACATTTGCCAAATGGTGAAACAACCTAGAAAGGAGAGATGGCGTCAGTTTATGACTGCTATGCTTCCCCACTCTCCCAACGTTCATAGTTTCCCCTAAAAATTACCCGAACAAGCAACATACGGGAAAAGCACTCAACGCCAACTACTGTTTTCTGACAAAAAGTAGGGTCACAGTGAGAAATGCCGTAAGACACATGCACAGAGAGAGCATTTTGCACACCTATCCATGGCGACACACTGCGACTCCCGCATTTCACGAGGGGTGCATCTTTCTGCAGGTATCAGTCTGCCAAGCTGCAGTGCCTGCTCAAATGAGCACTCTGTAGTGGTGGGCCGGATCTCGCTGCAAGTTGCTTGTGAGCAGCCAAGTTCTAACCCACAAAAACACTTCCCGGCTACAGTGGAGCAATTACCACCCAACTGGTGAAGCGACAATGTCACACCTTTGCTCGGAGCCAGGTCTCATTGTGGGGCAAAGTGGGCTCTCTCTCTCTCTACGAGTGCTGCCCCTCTTGGCATGCTGCAAAACCCTCCTGTGTAACTTTCTGCAAAGAGGAGCTCGCTCCAATCCGATCTCATTAAAGCGAGCATTGGCGCACACAGCCAGCTGCACTACTGGCAGTGGTAGTGCCAAAACTGTTCCCCGTATGTCTGCAGGGGGAATTCAGGCTGCCTGACTGGGAAAACACAGGATTACGGATAAACAGGGAGCACTTGAGCTGTTTGAGGTTGGCAGATGAAACAGTCTTTCTAAGCGAGTGTGCGGAACATCTGCGAAAAATTGCTCGAGGAACCACAGTCAAAGAGCTTAGCCGTCGGGCTAAAGATAATGAAAAAATCTCAAGTAATGACGAATAAACATGCGGAAACAGCACTATTCAGCACATGCAATGAAACGCTTTAACAAGTAGAAGGTTTTTAACTACCTCGGACAGGTTGTCTGTGCTGATCGTATGCCAGAAAGACATCTATCTGATGCAGCAGAAATATGGGCTGGGGTGCACTCAGCAAACACTCCCAAATAATGAAAAGCAATCTACCTCTGTCACTCAAAAGAAAAGTCAACAACCAGTGCATACTGCCGGTGATAACATATGGAGGTGAAACTTGGTGCCTTATTCTAAACTAAAAAGCAATCTTAGGTAAGCTCAAAGGTTCAAGGAATGAATAATGTTAGAAATAACACTCAGGGGCAATAAACGAGCTACCTGACTAGAGTTGACGATAACATAGTCCAAATAAAGAAAAGAAAATGGATTTGGGCCGACCATGTAGTGAGACGAACCAACAACCAATGGAGAATTAGGGTAACAAAGTAAATACCGAAAAATGGGTCGAGAAGAAGGGGAAGGCCAATAACTCGGCGGAAGGAAGAAATAAAAACTTTCAGAGGGAAAGAATGGGTTCGGGCAGAGCAGGACAGGAGTGCTTGGAGGTCAATGGGAGAGGCCTTCGTCCTGCAGTGAGTCTAGTAGACAGCTGATGATGATGAAGACTGTGCTTGTTCTTTCAATACATTCCGCATATGTCGGAGGCAAACTTTAATGGTAGCTGGCATCACTTTACACCTCTTATGTTTCGTCACTCTACGAGTGTTCATAGGTCCACCCCAAAATTGCTGTACAAGAAGGAGACAAGACAAGCCCTGGGCATGAACTGTTTACCGACAGAAGGCAGCATCACAGTGGGAAATTACATGAGAGACATACACACGTGCGTTTGCATACATGTCAATGGTGAAACAGCTCCTTCCAAAAGGGGTGCATCTCTTCGCTAATGTCAGTCTGCGAAGCGGCAGCAAGTCTTTAAATGGGCGCCAGCAGTGGTTGCTTGAGACCAACACGAGACGGCACTGTCTGCCACCCACAATCACACTTCCCGCAGGAGGCTGGAGCGATTATCACTAAGCTGGTGAGGACACGATGTGACCACGAAGGAGGAAATTTTTGCTCGGAGAAAGGTGTTGTTGTAGGATAAAAAAGGCTCTCTCTGTGAGCGGGGGTGCTGCATACGTGGCTTCATAATGATCTGGAAAAAGACTCCTGCTGCCCTTGGACCTTGCTGGAGCGAGTGTTTGCGCGCAGACACGGCCAGGCCCTTCTCCTCTCCTTCAGCTGCAATACTGGTGGTGGCTATGAACCTTCTCGTGCGTTGTTAGTTGGATGTGGCGTGCAAAGGCCTCGGGGCAGAAGCGACAGGGAAAGGGCCTCTCCCTCTAGTGTCTGCGCGCATGGTGGTAGATCAGGTTGGCCAGCTGGGGGAAGGCCGCGGGACACAGGGGGCACTCGTAGGGCCTCTCGCCCGTGTGGATGCGCAGGTGGGTGGTCAGGTAGCTTTTCTGCAAGAAGCACCTGCTGCAGTGGCTGCACTGGTACTCGCCCACATGCATCATGCGCTGGTGCTCCCGCAGATCACTCGGAAACAGCGTCGCGTAGCTGCAGTGCTGGCAGTGCAGCTGCCGACGGCTTCGCATGAAGCGGTGGGGCCCATCCGAAGAGGGGACAGAGGAGCCTGCAACAAAGAGGAAGAGCGAAAAATGGGGGCCCTTCCGCCGGAAAAAACAGTGGCAGTGCACCAGCAGCAAAGCTTTAAAAGACGATAAGGCTTTCTTAGGCTTTTAAACGGGGAAATTTTCGTCTGTCTATCGACTCAACCTTCCGGCCAAAGGTCAAGGAAAGAGTATGTGTCGAGAGAAATTCGCCTCACAACTAAATCTGCTGGCCCACGTCATACGTGCCCCCATTATTTATCAGAAAGGAAACTTAAACATTGAGTCTTAATGCAAATATTTAAGCAACAGGACCCGCGTTCTGTGAATCTAGAGTAGACCTTGGGTTGGTTTTTACGATAACAATGAGAAAAAAAAACAGCCCATTATAAATGACGCAGAAAGACCTCAGCATGTACGAGATAAGAGCAAGCACAAAATAACAGAGCCCACGTTCGTGACGTTCTAGGCAGAGAGAAAAACAGAAGATAAAGAAAAGAGTGCGCGTCGTCCCAAGACATGGGTGCGAGCGCTGTGAAGGCGGCAAAATTGAATTGCCACAAACAGACCTCCATTCGATTCATCCGAAGACGAGCGAGAGGGGAGGGAAGAGAGTGAGGGGTAGAAGAAGAGAACGAGTCACATTTGCAGTGAAGAGGCAGATACCCAGCAAATTATTCGGAGACTGTTCTGGAGCCTGCCAGGAACAATCGGCTCTATGATTCATCCTTAACATATGAACCAGATTGGGTTCCATCCACGGCAGTCAGGTCACAAATTTGCAAACACAAAGCTGCTGTTATTTAACTTAAAGAGACACCAAAGCAAATTAGTTCAGGTCCTATCTGCGACTGCATTATGAAGTGTCTTCCATGTGATTAATTGATTATTTAGCAAACTCTACAGTTTTGATTTGTTTGCAGTACGTGGCAGAACAGAAAACCTGCCACACTGACCACGGCGACCCTATCAACTGCCCTAGAATTTTGCGATTTTTGACTGCATGTTAAACACGCTAGCAACCTGTCACATTTACCCCTTAGGTCTTGCCAGGGTGTCATCAATGTCAGCGATTCGGCTGACAGGATAACGCAGGAAGAACAGCCCTTTTAATTGCACTAAAAAGACAATGTTTACAACTGTCACAAGTGTCCCTTTAGGCTACACGATATCTAAGACCAGCAGCCGGATTATAAATAGCTGTGCAATGGCAAATACAGGTCAAATTGCTGCCACATTGGTGATAAAGTATCGCATAAAGTAAAAATCTGTCATTGACACATGGCATTCTTCATACACCACCCGAGAACATCATTAAAACACGTCCACTTAGCAACAGCTGAGCACATCAGACATCCGTGAGATGGCAAACACAGCAGCATAGGGTGGCAAACGAAGGGCGGTGAACAAGGATGACCAACAATGGGAAACAACAAAGCAGACTGTAGCAGCAATGAAGAAATGACAGATGCGGCACTTATTGCTGTAACCGAATGTTGCTAAAAGTGTTACTCATAACGCAACAACAAAGTTCCAAGCATGGTCTTTTTTCTGGGTTGAACAGCTGTCAGGTACAGCTATGCTCAGGCACTTGGTAGGACCAGGGGAGACCACGGGGAGGAGGCGATTTGTGATTGTGGGGGTTTAACGTGCCGACGCAATGCAGGCGATGAGGCACGCCGTAGTGGAGGGCTCAGGATTAATTTTGACCACCTGTGGATCTTTAACGTGCGCCGAAATCTCGTACACACGGGCGTTTTTGCTTTTCGCCTCCATCAGAAAAGCAGCCGCCGCGGCCGGGAATCGAACCCGCGACCTCGTGCTCAGCAGCACAACGCCTTAGCCACTGAGCCACCGCGGCCGGTGAGGAGGCGATTTGACCGCTCGGTCATGCATAATGGACTCGAAGATCATGGCCATGTCACAATGCAGACGGCGGGCCTTTCAGCACGATCTTTTCGTCCCAGCAGCTCCAGGCTCGACCGGCGAGACAGACGCCTGCAAATATAAAACACAACACACCAAGCCACTTCAGTTTTGCGGAGTCACGAATTCGTTCTACGTTGCCTTCTTTATTTATACCTACAGCATACCTACAATAATAAAGGAGAAAAAATTACCATGTTCGGTGCGATTACAGCAATACACAATTAGCAGCGGCAACTGCACATCCAGCAACACACTCAATGGAAACAGTGTTGGGCAGGGCTTCTTTCCACTCTTTAATCGTCTTTAGAAAAAGACGCTTGGAATGTGGATGCGCGCCACGAATTTTCACCCATTTTCTGTTGGTTATCCAAATTTGGGGGTGCTGGAGTACTGATGTTGACCTGTTGCTACCTCCTCTCATACAATCTGTTTTAGTATTGAGCGCAGAGAAATGGTGCGGGGGCATTTTCAACTTGTAACAATAACACCACAACCGTGCAAGTTGGTAACAAAGCACACAGCAGGATTTCGAACTGCCTCAAATTTATTCATAAAACTTTCATACACAGTGTTCAGATCAAGAATTGGGAATACGCATACAGCACGCTGGTTTTCTGGAGGCTTTGAGTATTTGCACCTCACCATTCATTACTTCACCACGATGGGACACCCCCCACACGCACAAAAAAAAAACAGCGCTCAAAGATTTATAACCTATACCAGCGTCTGACTCAAACCTGGGTGCCAGGCTGAGGACTGCCACGGTGGAAACTTGCAGCATCCTCTACAGCTGCGCCATCAAGAGATATAGGACAACGAGTGCCTAGGTGTCCTCGGATATTTTTACGTGCAGTTAATCTATTTAACGGACATTTTTACAAAGAATTAATAAGTACCACTTCAGGTTTTTCAAACATAATTTCACAATTCTCGATGTTCCATGTAAACACAAAACCGTTAAAAACTGTTATAAATTTTTTTTTTTTTCGCTTCGGAGCTGAATTGTAACAGAACTTTTGTTTACGGGACGAAACAGAAATGAGAACGAAAGCAGGAACAGCAAGTGAAGATCACTTGTGAAGAAGTGTCAGTGGAAAGGAGTCGAAGTGTGGGTGTACACCACGTGGTACTCCAGTGTGCGCCTGTGGGCGAAGGCCGCGGGGCACAGGTGGCAGTGGAATGGGCGTTCGCCCGTGTGGGTGCGAAGGTGTTCGACCAGGCTCCTCTTCTGCCCGAAGGCCTTGCCGCAGTGGCTGCACTGGTGCGGGCGCTCGCCCGTGTGCGTGCGCTGGTGGTCGACCAGGCTGCTCTTATGCACGAAGGCTTTGCCGCAGTGGCTGCACTGGTGCGGGCGTTCACCCGTGTGGGTGCGCAGGTGTTCGACCAGGCTGCTCTTATGCCCGAAGGCCTTGCCGCAGTCGCTGCACTGGTGCGGGCGCTCGCCCGTGTGCGTGCGCCGGTGCCGCTCCAGATCGCTTGGGCGCGCTGTCTCGTACTTGCACTGCTCGCAGTGCAGCAGCCGGCGGCTCGGCCGGGAACGATCCTCATGCCTACGGCCATCCACAGAGGGGAAAGAGACGGTGGAGCCTGCAATGAAGAGAGAAGGGGAAAAGTTGCATCCCTGCACCAACGAACACAGTGGCAGTGCACCAGGACAAGAGGAAAGAACCAGCACACAAGAGAAAGGAGCGTCTTTGTTGCGGCAAGGCGAGCCTCCGTGCACTGGTTTAACCCTTTGCCTACGTAGACCAGCTATTGTTGTACCACGTGGGTTGTGGCGATCCAATCGAAGACGCGCTTTGCTTGTCCACGCTACAAGCGCTTGCGCACTACCGCACTCAAGCTATCCTGCAATATGCCATTTTATTTATCATGTTAGTTATGTTTATCATGTCAGTTTAATTTGAACCGGTTTATCCACTATCCGCTCGTTTTGAACCGGATTTATCCATGATACCCTTTTCTTGCAAAAAAGTACCGTCAGGGCTTTTTTGCAAGACTGCACCTATGCGGTGAAGCCGTCTTCAAGCAATCTTTTTACACAATTAAAGAAATAAAGGAGCGTTATTTTATTGAACTAATGGCGCCGTGCGAAGTTGCAATCTTCTTTACACAATTAGAGAAATAAAGGAATGTTATTTCATCGAAATAATGGTACCGTTTTATTCAGAAAAAAAAAAAGCTCTAGCAATTGAGTGAAAAACATTTTTCGGTAAATTTGGTACGTTTTGATTTTTTTTTCATGGCACGGAGAGGATTAATGTGCATGTGCGCATTGTCTTGCAGCGCAGACGAGCTTTCCTCTATCTCGGTGGCTTGGCACAGTTTTTACCTTCGCGGTCAAGGCTTGTTCACAAACAACCCCAAAAAAGTGCCCATGCAATCCGTATGCACGGGTAACCAGGAAAGCAGTAACCGTAGGTATGTATTTGCTTCATTAAAGTCCTTTACTTTAAACGTCGCGTGGTTGTGGTGTTGTATTTCGTTCCGATTCCTGCCCATGGCGTTCCTGATTGTAAGCTGCCTATCCCTCGCAAGTACGTATCACGCATGGCCTTCCCTTTTCAAAGTAACGTGTGGTCAGTCTGTCAATTTTTTTGGTCTCACTATCAACTATCATGCCCAGCCCTCCTTCAATTTATTTTTTTTTATTATGGTTAGTGCTCGCTTGTACAATGCATTTGCCAAAAAGTGGAAGCAAACTTCACTGGGCAGTGAGCTTTCAGTCTATGTCCCTGCATTTCTTTGCTTCCTCTATGTTTCTAGCTCCTCCTCAAAACTACCTCAAAACACGCGGGACAAGCACTGGACGTCAACCGTTGTTTACTAATAGAAGGCACCATCACAGTGCGAAATGATACGAGAGGCATATACACAGCATGCATGCATATCAATTGCGACAAATCGTGATCGCCCCTTTACAATAGGGGCTCGTCTTATTGCTCAGATCGGTCGCCACAGCTGCAGCGTGTGTTCTAACGAAATAATTATTGCTCGAGACCAACACAGGATGCCACATGTGCCACCCGCAATCACAGTTCCCGCACTAGCGTGGATCCACTGTCATATGGCTGGTAAGCAACGATGTGACGACGAAATTATTGCTTGAAGCCGGGATTCGAGTCACAATAAAACAGGCTCTCTCTCCGAGCTCCCCATCCTTGGCGCACTGCATAACACTGCTTCGCAATGCGCCGCAACAGGGGGGCTTGCTCCCTTCCGATCCCGTTGTGCGCACACGCCTCCTCTCCATCAAGCGTCCTCTGCTCGAAGTGGTTCAGGAAGGCCGGGGGGCGGAAGAGGCAGTGCCCGGCCGGCCGTGTGGCTGCGCACGTGGTAGTCCAGCCCTATCTTCTGGGTGAACGCCCTGGGGCAGAGGTGGCAGCGGAAGGGGCGCTCGCCCGTGTGGATGCGCAGGTGGGCGGCCAGGTGGCCCTTGCGCTTGAAGGTGTTGCTGCAGTGGCTGCACTGGTGCGGACGCTCGCCCCTGTGCCTGCACTGGTGCCGCTTCAGAAGGCCCGGCAACGGAGTCGCGGAGCTGCACTGCTCGCAGCACAGCTGCCGACGGCTTCGCTGGGGGAGAGGCCGATGGCTGGGGCTGTCCACAGAGGGGCCTGCAACAAGGAGCGAGGCGAAAAACTGAGAGCACAAACACAGCAGCAGAGCAACCAGCACAATAGGAAAGAACCAGCACGAAAGAGGTGGGAGCGTTTTTACTGGTACCAGGTGAGCTGCTCTGCACAGGCCTAGCGTGCCTGGGCATTGGCAATGCAGACAAGCCCTCCTCTTTCGTGCTAAGTCAGCAGTCTTTCACTCAGAAGGTTTTGGAAATTTCGGAATCACAGCTAGTGCAAACGCAGCAGTGCTCTCGCACAAAAAACAATGCGCCCATGCACTTTGTACAGATGGCGAATTGGCGATGCCGTGAGGTATGGCCGGTACTTAGTGCATGTTACTCCTTATAGTTCACTAAAGATTCCTGCGGGCTTTCTGACCACACACTGTTTGTTGGTGTCCCGAAATGCACCCCCACCAAATCGACACTCAATTCGGCTCTTATTGTCACCTTATTGTGGCTGTACCTGCCTTAGCCCTAATGCCAGACTTTTGCGTACAAGCATCCCGTCAAAAACCACCAAACAAACAAACAAAAAGAACAGTTACAAAGACTTAGAAATGACAGTGCGTGCCGGAACTCAGCAAACCATGTCTGCTCTACTTGCCTCTCGGCAGTGGTGACCAAGTTTGGCGCAAATAACATCCCCACCTCTCAGGCTATCCAGCAGCATCAGATGATGCAGAAAAGAAAAAAACTGCAAACATCCTGTGTACAGCGTTTTAACTGTAAAGCGTGCTGTTGGACTAGCTTAAACCAGACGTGGTTCTCTGTATGCTACCTCTCAGAGTTCCCTCTTACAGCAGACAATAAATACTACAACAGCAACAGCAGAAAAAAAAACAAAGGCAAAGCAAGCATAGAAATATCTTTCCACCATGATGACAATTAGTTTGATTATTGACCCAAAAGTTTAGAACCCGGAAAAAAGAAAATACTGCATTAATTTGTTTATAAGTTGACTGCTTTACCACTGACACTATTGAAGTCATCCTGCTGCCACGACCAAAAAAAGTCAACCCATAGTTGTAACCAAAGGGCGTCCATATAAAATCACCAACAACCTGGCATATTCAGATGGCATTTCATGCACTCGTGTGAGCAACAAACACAACGCACAATCAGATCTTCCAACACAGAAGTACGTGTATACAGTTCCCAAGGGAACAACACTCAATAAGCCACGTGGGAAACTTGGAAAAGAATGCAGACGCTCAATTTTACTTTTGTATGAGCCCATCCCACCCTAAACGTCGGTGCATGCATTTTTCCCGTATTCTGTGCACATCGAGAGATTTCAGACATGGGGAGTTGGCAGGCTCCAAGCACGGCAGCTCGCACTTCCATAAACTGTAATCAGAACAGCATGCGACCTCAAGGTCACAAAAAGAAGAAGGCAACAAAACATTTTAACACTACATATAAGAAGCCCTACTGAGCCACAAAATAACTTAATCAAGAGTGCTCAACTTCAGAAGCTGAACAGTTCAGTGTGATGCAACGTTGCAGCTCAGACGTCTTTCGGAAAAGAGAGCCCGCTGAAGTTCAATACATTTACGGCAGTGCATTTGAGATGAAGAGGTTGCATAACATGAATATATCAAGGTGGAAACTCAAGACTCTAGGGATCTTTTAAGCAGGGGAGTACAAGTGTTTACAGCAAAGATGACAATGTGTCGCTTTTATTGATTGACTGGTTGCAGGGTTTAATGTGCCGGCACAATGCAAGTGATGAGACGCGCTGTAGTGGAGGGCTCCGGATTAATTTTGACCACCTGGGGATCTTTAACGTGCGCCGAAACCTCGTACACACGAGCGTTTTTGCTTTTTGTCATCAGAAAAGCGGTCGCCGTGGCCGCGAATCGAGCCCGCGTCCTCAGGCTCAGCACCACTACGCCTTAGCCACTGAGCCACCGTGGCGGGACTACAATGTGTTGGGTAAGGGCAGCTACTAGAAGCCACTTTGTCTCCCCGTTCCCTCTTTTCAGGCAGTGAGTCCCCGAAAACGGCAACTGTTGCCGCTGTTGCTGTAAACAGCTGTTCCTCCTCAGCCTCCATTTAGAGCATACCGCAGGTCTTTCATTTCCAAACTGTAAAATTTGTGATCACTGAGATTGCTGGATAATTCGTCGAGCAAAGAATATCCAGGTTCAAAGAGAAACATCAAGAAGATGAAGAAGCACACATGCGTAAACTAATGCCAACTGCCCATCAAAATGTGGTTTTGCCATTTAGTGAACATATCGAAGAAATGGAACCATACCGAAAAAGTGGAAATGGGGCGACACGACTATCCTGATATATAACACCAGTGTTACATATCAGCTGTTAAAAAAAACTAATTACTGACACTTCCCTGTTTCCTCTTTTTGTCACTACGGCTAGTTGTAACTACAATGCCTTCGTTAGCAAAAAAAAAGAGCTGTATTAACGAGGGCCATAGCGACAATTTTTTTTTTCGAGGGAGGGGGCGGTCATAGTTATCGGAAGGGAGGAGGTTTGCTGAAAGGAGCACTAAGTCTGGCTTACATGCTGCCTGGGAAAAATTGGGGGGAAGGGGAGGCTGGGGTGTTCAAATCCCCTTTGTCTCATCCCTTCCCCTCCTGTCAGTGAAGGCCGTGCATCAGACAGCCACCCCAGTCGTCACCGGTGCCCTTTGGATCCGGTGGGGTTGTTTTCTCGCCCGAGTTGACTCCCCACATCTTGACAGCGCACCAGTGAGGCCAAGCACAACGTTAGGGTATGGAAGCTCTTACACAAGAATTTCTCCCTTTTCTGGTTCAAGTTTGACCGCCTCTGTTGGTACGACCGAAACCCTAGAGCAAGTAGAAGATTATAACTACAGCGGACAGGTTGTCTGTGCTGATCTTAAAAGAGCCATGAAGACAAAATACAAGTTGGGTTTATCAGAAAGACTGCTTAGTCCCGATAACAATGATACCAATATCATCGCAATCTTCGAAGAAATAATGGAGATATGAAAGAAAACGTGTGAAGCAGTTGCGACCCCCTAGCCAATTTCCCGCAACTTTTCTATGACGTCACGGAACCTTGTTTGTGCGATTGGCGGCCACCTAACTGACCTGTCGCGACGACACATGACTGGACGTCTGTAATGGGGCCTCTAGTTCCATTTGACCGCATCACTTGAATGCTAACGTGCAGTTAACGCACTGAAAATTAAGTTTTATTGTTGGCCCGTATGACGTCATTCTTGCTCATAACACGTCACTGTGGCGCGAAATTTGAAAGTTTTTAAATACTTCTTGCTTTTTTTTCATTAAAAAGACATCTTTTGGGGCTGTAATGGAGCGGAGTGAGATACTGAATCCTAGTTCTTTCAAATTACACAACGTTGTATTTTCTCTTCATGGCTCCTTTAGTTACTAGTAAGACATCTGATGCAGAATAGCTATGCGCTTGGGTGCACTCAGCAAACACTCCCAAATAATCAAAAGCAAACTACCTCTAGCACTGAAAGAAGAACCAAACCAATGTGCCCTGCCGGTGATGACATAAGGAGTGGAAGCTTGGCGCCTTAATAAACAAATTGAAAGCAAACTTAGGCCAGCTCAATGGGCCATGGAAATAATAATGGTGCCAGTTACAGTAAGGGAGAGGAAACGCGCTTCCTGGACCAGAGAACAAACTCGAGTACAGGATACCACAGTTCAAATAAAGAAAAGTAAATGGACTTGGGCTGGCCATGTAGATAGACGGAACGACATACGGTGGACCAATAGGGTAACAGAGCGGGTACCGAGAGAGAGGTCTAGAAGGAGGGTACGGCCAATAACTCAATGGACGGATGAAATAAGGAACTTCGGAGGCGAAGAATGGGGTTGGGCAGCGCAAGACAGGAGTGCTTGGAGGTCAATGGGAGACGCCTTCGTCCTATGATGATGATGATTGCGCTTGTTCCTTCAATACATTCGGCATATGTCGGACACAAATTTTGATGGTAGCTGGCACCAGTTTACACCTCTCATGTTTCACCACTCTACAAGTGTCCCTAGATGCACCCAAAATTGCCTGTACAAGGAGCACACGAGACAAGCGCTGGACATGATCTGTTGCTCACCAACAGATCGCAGCA
This sequence comes from Haemaphysalis longicornis, assembly GCA_013339765.2. Taxonomy (NCBI): domain Eukaryota; kingdom Metazoa; phylum Arthropoda; class Arachnida; order Ixodida; family Ixodidae; genus Haemaphysalis; species Haemaphysalis longicornis. The sequence goes on along the minus strand of CM023449.1, from coordinate 56,267,609 downwards.
TCGCAGTGGGAAAATACATGAGAGACATACACACGTGCATTTGCATACATATCAATAGCCTCACATTGCAACTCTCCCTTTCCAAGAGGGGCACATCTTTTTGCTAATGCCCGTCTGCGAAGCCGCAGTGAGTCCTTAAATGGGCCTCCAGCGTGGTTGCTCGAGACCAACACAAGATGGCACTGTCTGCCACTCACAATCACACTTTCCATAAAAGGGTGGAGCGATTATCACCCAGCTGGTGAGGCTGTCATCTGACTATGGAAGAGGAAACTTTGTGTCGGAGCCAAGTGTTGTTGTAGGATAGAAGAGGCTCTCTCTGCGAGCACCACACTTTTGGGATCCTGCATACACTGCTTCAGAGCGATCCCCGAAAATGGGCCCAGTTTCCTTTGATCTCGCTGGAGCGAGTGTTCGTCCACACATGGCCAGGCCCTTCTCCTCTCCTCCAACGGCACTACGGGTAGTGGCTGTCCACCTTCTCGTGTATCTCCTGTGCGATTCGAGATGCGAAGGCCTCGGGGCAGAAGCGGCAGCGGAAAGGCCTCTCCCCCGTGTGGAAGCGCACATGGGTGACCAGGTTGGCCTCCTGGACGAAGGCCGCAGGACACAGGGGGCAGTGAAAGCGGCGCTCGCCCGTGTGCGTGCGATGGTGCCTCTTCAGATGGGCCGGCAACGATGTCACGTAGCTGCATTGCTGGCAGTGCAGCTGCCGACGGCCTTTCTGGGGTCGAGGCTGATGGCTGTGGCCATCCACAGGGGAGCCTGCAACAAGGAAGGACGGGAAAAACAGAAATGCTGGGTGCCCTTTCGCTGTAAAACACAAGTTTGGTTCATTCGAAAGATTGCCTCGTTAAAATCAAACTGACAACACTTTTACCGCACACTTCGTTCAGAGAAGAAATATAATTACGAAAAAGGGAATGGCCATGTGACCCAGTAGCTCATTTCTCGCAACACAACCTGTGATATCATGTGCAAAGCTGTGCAATTGGCTGAGGCCAGCAACAGCAAACGCAAAATTAGGCAGGGCTTATAATCTTGCCGAACGAGTTATTCGCGCTTAAATGTAATGCATATTCATTTTACAGCAGTAAGAATGCTGGGGTAACCAATGAAAGTAACGAAAATACATGTAAACATAGAAGTACCGATGTGCACCGCTGTTGGTACTGGGCGGACTGCACTTGTTGTAGCTGCATAGCAGACTGCCGCTTTGGAGTTGTCTTACACAACACTGGCCGATTGGCATAAGCGACGTTGTCTTATGTGACCCTGTTTGTCGGGTATACCCAATGTTTCGCGATACGATTACTTTCCACCGTAACAAAAACAAGCAAGGTGCAAGCACAGTCAAAAACAAAGCAATCGTGTACAACAGCCTCCAGTTCAATATGGCAGCGCCATCTGGGAGGACTGATGATAAACAAAACTGCAGAGCCAAATGACGCACTGGAAGTTCGATTCAATATCCGCCCTTGTGACTTCATGGCAGACGTCGCGAAAAAAACAGATTTGGCGGGAGAATCAAATTTTTAACCTAAATTGATTAATGTGTCAGTGAATATGGCATCGTTTGCTGCCGGATAAGCTCTGGCAGCACTATAAAACACAAAATCTTTCAAATAAAACAAATTTCTATTTTGTCTGCATGGCTCCTTATGAAGACGATAAGTTTTTCTTATGGTACTTAAAGGCAAAAATTTTGCTCTGTCTGTCTCACCCTTGACTTAGCCCACTGGCCAAAAGTTGAAAACATTTCATACGGTACAGTCCCATCCAGCAGGCAAGCAGAGAAAGGTTCAAGGGAGAAAAGATAACGAGTGAACATGCTTGTCAATGGCACATTAATGCATTGGCAAACATTGCTTCAAAAGGCGTCTGCGGAATTTTGCGATTGTTCACTGCAGGTTAAACACCCTAGCAACCTGTCACTTTAACCCCGACGACTTGACACAGTGTCATCATAGCCAATGTCAGCAATTCAGCGGACAGGATGGAGCAGGAAAAACAACCCTTTTGACTGCACTTTGCTGATAAAGAAATGCGTGTAAATCACTTGCAAATGTTGAAAACCAAGCTAAGATGGGGCTCTTGGACAATCGGGCTCCTCGATTTACAGTCTCGGACTCACCGCGGACTCCCCGAGAAGCAGTCCGGCATTCGATTTTCCCATGTATCCCTATGGCTTCGGGGAATCCTCGGACTACCTGTGGACTGTCCGCGGGGATTCCAACACTGTAAATCGAAGAGACCTCATGTTTACATCTGACATAAGTGTCCCTTTAGGCTATAAGAAATTAGAGACTAGCATCAGGATTATAAACAGCTATGCAATGGCAAATACAGGTCAAATCACTGCCACACTTGAAGATAAAGTATCACATCAAGTGAAAATTTGTCACCGACACATGGCATTCTTCTTACAGCACCAAAGTACATCATTGAAAGACGTCCACAGTTAGCGACATCTGAGCACATCATACATCCGTGAGATGACAAACACAGCAGCATAAGGCGGCAAGCGAAGGGCTGTGAACAAGTATGACCAACAATGGGGAACAACAGAGCCGACTGCAACAGGTGAGTGACCAGCACTGATGAATGTAGCAGCAACGACACATGCAGCACTTTTTGCTGTAACCAAAAGTTGCTAGAACAGTCACTCATAACGCAAAAACAAAGTTCCAAGCACGGCCTTCTTTCTGGGATAAACCGCTGGCACGTTCCTGCTTTGTAGATGGCACAGCTAAGCTCAGGCACCTGGTAGGACCAGGGGAGACCATTTAACCGCTCGGTCATGCATAATGGACTTGAAGATCATGGCCATGTCAGAATGCAGACGGCGAGCCTTTCAACACGATCTGTTGGTCCCAGCAGCTCATGGGTCGCTCTGGCGAGAGTGATGCCTGCAAATATAAACCAAGACATACCAAGCTACTTCAGTTTTGCGAAGTCCCGAAGCTTATTCTACATGCCGCTGTGCAGGCCACGGGTGCTTTCCCGACGACTCGCCAATTCTTGCAACAAGTAACTCGAAAAGGAGCTTCACTGTCGAATTAATCGCGACACCTAATGTTCTGCAGACCACAGCACTTTTTCGTGCTGCTGGCTCAGAAATGACGGTGGAGAGATATCCAGTAATAGGATGCACCAGACAGGGCATTACTTTACGAAAAGCTCGCTGACGGCAGTTCAGTTTGCGCTGTCGGGTTGAGAAGTGCGTATTTCGCGACCCAGGCATTAAAACGAACCGCGCAGCAGCTTACCTTGCGGAAAACGCTAGCGACAAAGACTGCGCAAGTGAGTCAGGGCGGAATGAAGGACACGGAACGAGCGGTAGTAAATTATCCGGACTTACCGACGCCTTGAGAAACAAGCAAACTGCACGCATCAGGGCGTTATGGCTGTCACGTGCGTTCACCGAACACACCGGACTGTCGGCACATTCACTGCCGGGGCGGAAACAACTGGTATGCGTCCAAAACTCGGTTATACCACTGTCCGCTATGTTTGTTGCCTTCTCGTTCATAGCAAGTCAGTGAAACCTGGACTGAAACAAGCGTTACCGCAGGTGGCAGGCCGTAATCTCTTTGAAGTACGCGCCCCGCCAGTGCTCAGATACGCAAGCATGCGACTCACCATTTCCGTCGGTGCGCGGCCAGCAACCGTCACAAGTGGCTCATTCAATGATTTATAAGACGTTGGCGCAACCACACATACACAAAGAAAAAGAGAGTAACCTGGCGCTCAAGCGACTAGCGTTGCTTTGAAGCGATGCGGTGTTGGTATGCAAATGCATGCATTCTTGAGTTGGGGCGCCGCTTGAATGGGGCGGGAAACTGTAGAGAACACACGGCATACCAGCCCAGGCCAAGAATACATGGATTCGCACGCCAACACTGCGTCGCTTTAGAGTAGTGAGCCCCTGAAGTTAGTTGTCACACAGTCAAAGTTATGGTCAAAACATCAAAACCATGATCAAAAACAAAGACCTGGGCGCCGCCATTGTTGATGCCATCTCGATGCCGTCGATATTGACCATAGAGTTTCACATAATTATGAAACTAATGAAACTGTGATATCGATCTTACAACTTTGCAAAGCCGAAGGCTTGAAATAAAAATGGGAGTATTTGACGTAAAAAGCTGCATCGCTTAGAACACGTTGTGCTTTCGCTTTTCGAAGAAGTTATTAGCGCCTTTGTTAAACGACATTGACGACATCACGACATGCCCTTGCTGAAGATGCCCACGTACCGATAAGTTCCCGTAAAGATGTTTAGGCAGATGGGGTGGCAGGACCAGAGAAACATTGCAATTTTGTAATGAGGACAAGCACAGAAAACATGTTTGAAGTCCTCGTGAACAGCACAAATCCAGCACAGAGAGGAGCAGTGTGCTAGTTGCACAAATACATCGGGACGTTACTTTTGTAACACCTCCCTGTGTTATAGAAGACCTTGCGCTTCAAAGACAAGTGACTTTTTGTTTGCATTCGTAATAAATACAGTTGAACCTCGTTATAACCAACACTGATATAGCGAATTATCGGCTATAGAGAACGAAATACAAACTTTGGTTATAGTCACGCTTTAAAGCTGAAACCGTGAGAGCCGCGTGCGATATCGGATATAACGAAGGAATATTTGACCAGGAGTCTGAAAAGCTACTCGAAAAAAAAAAAAAAAAAAAAAAAAAACGTCGCCCGAAACTGCAGAAGTGTAAAGTTCCTTTGCTCGTGGACACTGTGGAATCCCGCTCAGTGCTGTGAGCAGCCACCCGACGAAGATCACATCCATCATCAAAAAAATAAGGATGCATGCCCGTTTTGTTAAGTGAACTTCGTACTGTTGTAATTTCACGTACTCATGTTCCGCTTCATTGAGCTTGAAATGCCACAAGGAGAAAGGTAAGGGTTACCTTGTTCATAGTGGATTCGAGGCCTGAAAAAAATTCATTCTTGCAACAAGTGTTTTTGCGCAAGCCAGATTTTCGATTTGTAGGAGCCGATTTTTACCTGTACTGTTACTATAACGAATATCGGATATAACAAACTAATTTGCTGTCCCAGTACTACATCGTTATAATGAGATTCGACTGTACATGGAACCCCAACTTTGCTGGAAACCACATAGCTAGTGAAACATCGGATTGCATCATACTAATACACGTGCAGGCCTGCTCTTCTGTCACAAAAGGGGCCCAGTCTGTCACGAGTGGGGTCAGAGATCCGCGTTTGTGCGGTTGGTGGTTACCAAACAAAACCACTGCCACGTAACCTAACTGGGCGATTGCAGTGGGGCCTCTGGTTCTATTTGACCACACCACTTGAAGGCCAATGTGCGGTAGACACGTAATAACTGTCTTTAGTTCTGGCCCTTATTGTATCACTGTAGCTTGAAATTTGAGTTTTTCAATACTACTTGCATTTTTTTTCGAATAATTTGGGCCTGGAAGGCCAAGTAGGTTTTTCTATTGCCACGTTCCAGGCCCAAACTTCAAACGGTCGTAACTTCTGTTACAGACCAGATAGAACGATAATTTTAGCCCTATTGCACTCCTTGATTTGTGCACAGTTCACCGGTACCTTGTTCAGCTGCATCCCTACAGCAATTTCTTTACAAGAGCTGTCAAAACATCAAACATAAAAATCCAAATAAATTTGAATATATTCTTCTTACACAAGAACAAATTTTATGTCTACAATCAGAATGAACTGCATATGCCTCCCAATTTTCATCATCATAACTGCAAAGATAAACTTTTTTTGGTTCGAAACACTCTGCCCCCTTAAGGAGGAAGAAAATGTATAGCTGTTTTGGTGTTCTAGGATAGAATGCTTAGGAACTGTTCAAAGAGCCTTCAGTAGTTCATTGTACTGACACGGTCAGGGATTTTTTTTCACATACAATTCCCCCCCCCTCCCCCCAGACCAAAAACAGACTAAGTTTTATGTTATAAAGGTACCAAAAAAGTAGGTGAATTTGATGCAATACACTATGGCACCAATAAGATGCATAAAGAGAGTAAACCGTCCAAACATATGGCCAAGGGTGGTACACATACAACTTATTTCGTGACATGTAAGCTGACTACAATCTATGTAGATAAGAAGTTCATGTGCTTGATCAATTCCACTCAGCCTAAAGACTTGAAATTTGTAAGATTTCCTGTTATCTTGTTAGCCGTAGCAAAACTTTCAGGGTTATAGGAAATCTAATCAGTACCTAGGTTAAATCAGGGGCATCCGGCTTTAAAGCATTTTACAATACCATGCTCCCAACGTATCTTAGGCCCAGAAGTTGCCAAACTGGTTTTTGTGTTAGTACAAGGATTATTACTCAGACGAAAAAAAGTTTTGAGAAAGAGTACTTCAAAGGTTTCTTTCCTAAAAAACATTAAATGATTTCCGTCAGGTAAAAATGCATTAACTTTGTAGGGCGCCTTGTGTTTTTGTTGCATTGAGCTATTTGAATGACGTGTACACATGCAGCTCATATTTTATTGTTTGAAAAGCACATGCAGAGTCCGGTGAAATGCTGCAGTATGGTTATATTAAGCATCAAGGTACAACCTGTTCAGGAGATACTAAAAGCTGTGGATATAGCCTTTTAACAACAATTCCACAAGGAAAAAAGAAATAGCATACAATTTCAAATAAAGATAACCTTGAGAGAGGTTTTGAAAACGTAATTTGAAGGAAGGTAAAGCACTTGCTATTGAAGGGAGGAGTAAAAAATTTTCACAGCGATCAAGTTATTATTTCAAAGCAAAATTTCACCGATTAATGATACCGTGTGTATTTCATGCAATCAAAATTTCAACTTTGTTTTCAGCAGCGATTTATTTTAACAAAGGCTTACCCGTAGTTATTTGCAGACACTGATTTCAGGCAAATCTTGATGGTTCACAGTCAGAAAACCAACCAGTACAGTGCAATACACATAAGAGACAATGAAGATGTAGTGAATGAACTGTGCAAAGATCTTCAGATAGTCTGCGAGACTGCTCACAAAGCGTAATCATGTGATGTCAAATGTCGCTGAAACTGCAAGTTTTGTCACACGTTCAAGCAAAAATGATCGGCACACTTGAGATAGGGATGCATGATCGGCCAGCACTTGAGATAGGGATGCAAGTTCATTCACAGAAAAAAAAAAATATTTTCAAGCGTGGCTTTACACTAAGCCTATAGTCACATTAATTAAGATGCGAATGTATATTAAAATGTACACATTTAATTTACATTACTTACACTGACACACACAAAAAATGTGCCGCATGCAGGAAGGGCTAAAACTCTCGCGAAGAACTGCGATGCCTGCGCTCGTTATTTGGTGTACTCGTTCGGGTGTTGTGATCACAACAACGGCGATGGCGACGCGAGCAATGATGCTCCCGGCTTGAAGCATCCCGCGACCTCTTCCTCCCAGCGTTGACCGCAACGACGACACTCTCGAGCTTTCGAGGCGTCTTGGCCTGAGCAGGCGGCCGACTGTCGTCGTCTGAGCTTGTTTCCCACTCGTCCGCGACATGCTCCTGCTTCTGAACGGAGTGCACCTCTCGCGAGTGCTCCCCTGATCTGCTTCTGCTTGTGGGCATAGACTCTGTGCTGGTCCCACTACTAGACGTTCTCCGCCGTCGGACGTGCGGGGACCTGGACTGCTTTCTCAAGTTTCTCATCTGTCGGACGTGCGGGGACCTGGACTGCTTTCTCAAGTTTCTCATCTGCGGATGTTCATACTCCGACAGCGAGTTGCTGATTTCGGAAAACTCCGAAAAGCTCGCCGGTGAGACGTCACGAAGTTCGGGAGAGCTGCAGGACACTGGCGACAGGTCGGGATGCAAACAAGAATCGGCGGACGAACTGGTTACGTTGTCGAACTCGGGAGAACAGCAACGGTGCGAAGAAATCTCACTCGGACTGCCTGCTCTTTCTGTACGGCGATCCTGGGAGGGACCGGGTGCAGTCAAGTCTCTCTCGTCATCTGAAGACGTCAAGATCTCGATGACGACCGGCGTCCTCTCTCTTTGCGGCTTGACCACCTTCACGAGGATGCAGTCAGAGCTATCCGAATCGCTGTCGCTGACCACGGAAGTCGTCACCCCCTGCCTTGCTGCGCCCAGCCCACTGGGACCCGGTTGCGGCGACTCCCGTCTGGCAGTCGCCGGTCGCGGCGCCGTCCGGTTCTGCTTGGCCAGGGCCTCTCGGAAGCGTTTGACGGGGTCCCCTCGCCAGTACGCCTGGCTGCGCGACTTGTACACCGTGTTCCTGTCGTACTCGACCATATCGTGCACCGAGGTCGCAAACAGGTAAAACTCGTAGACAAAGTGCTCCGCGTACTGGTCGAGGAAGCAGTGCAAAGTGGCTGCAAAGGCCGGGTGCCGGATGTCGTAGTCCAGGATGAGCCACATGACGATGTCCATGACTTGCCGCACGCTGCTTTGGCTCGTCATGAGCGCGTTCAGCTCGCGGTTGAGCCACGGGACAAGCCGGTGGGTGCAGGCCGGGTTGTCGCGGTAAAAGCGCGGTGACGTCTCGCGGTAGTGGGAGTAGCTTGGCACGGCCCACAGGTCGAGACCGTAGAGCTCTTGCCGTTCAGCGCTGGTCACGGCTCCCCTGGGCACGTGCCGCTCCTGATGCCTGTTTCGCACCGTGGCGTGTCGCACATGCTGTCGCATCTCCAACTCCTCTAACCACCCGGCGGTCATTGCACTCATGCCGGAGTACCTCCCGTTGTAGTACTCCATTGTGGACAGTGACGGGCGCTGCAGCTCGCTGACAAAGTACTGGTCGTAGTCTTCGAGCGAGCGGACGCTGTGGATGATGCTTTCGAACCTCTGCTTGCAGAGGGGGCATTCGGCCTTGACCTTAGCCCATTCGGCCAGGCAGGCAAAGCAGAATGTGTGGAAGCAACTGTCTGTGAATGACTTGTTCTCCGGCGCTCCCAGGCAGATGGCGCAACTGTCTTCCGGCGACGCCGTGTTGCGACTGGACGGTCGCTCGGGGGTCGCGCCGGTGGGTCCCAATTTGACACCACCATCTCGGTCATTGTTGGACGGTCTCCGGACTCACTTTCTGGGCGGGGATGAGGAAGCGGCGGCGGCCATTTTCAGACTGGGTGCATTCAGGTGCAGACAGTCCTGCAACAAAGAAGGGAGGGCAAAATCGAGTTCTGTCACGTGGTCTATTCGCTGGCTCCACACACAGAACCTGATGACTGTTAGGGCAGCAACTTTTGAGGACACTCTGAAGCACTGGCTGTCACCACAACTGAACGAGGAAACTGAAATCGGCAAACAGAAAGCCGCTACACGAATCACAGCGCAGAAGGGCATCCCATTGGATGAGCGTGAAGCTAAGATGGACATAGTTGGAGTTGGTTTGAGCTTGAGCTTAAAACCCAAAAAGCCCGCAGCACCAATGTTTCACCCCCACCTCCATCAGTGTGAAAAAAAGAAAAGTAATGATTGCCATTAATTAACACTGCACAAATAAAGGTACACTTGATTATCTCGGCTTGCGATGCAAGCCCAGTCTGAGTACTAATTTTGAGCAAACAGCACTGGCGTTGCAACTACTAAGCACATGATGCACTTCCTAAAGGGGATTTTCCTTCTGAAAAAAATGGCATCACCTTTTAATGCTAATCAACCTGGTAATAAACTGAATGACCACATGAAACCGACTTTACAGAAAGCAGCCAAATTTTATAAGCAAGTTTGTGTTTTAAGCCAGTGGCATCCGTGGGGGGAGCGAAAAATATTGTCACGAAGCCAAGGACGACGCAGTTGACTTGAAGGAGAAACAAGTTTATTGGAGCGAACTTATGCTCCCCTAACAACTCAACAGAATACAGAGGCGGCGAAACAGCGGTTAACAAAGTGACTTGCATCGGCGAGCGTCGCAGAATCGAATACCCGGCGTCTGCTCTCCAGGCTTTTTATCTTTCGGCGCGCGTGGTTCTCGAACCGTCGATTCGCATCGAGAACATTGTAGATCCAAGAAGATTATTCCAGGCTGTTCATGTTAGATCGGAATGCTCTCCCTATCAGAACAGATAACACATGCGGCAAAGAAAGAAAGAATGCAACACGCGCTTCCCTTGGCACAGAGATAACACAGACCGGCGCAGCCGGGCGGTAAAAGCAAAACACAAATAAACAAACCCAATGCACGGTTCGCAGCAATATGGAACCATATGCACATACATAGTCACCATCATTATTATTTAAATATTATCATGACCAATTAGTTTCTTTGAGTACTTCTGCAAGGGCCGTACAGTGGCGCTAAAATACATAAGTAATCACAATCAAACCACCGGCGTAAAACCAAATCAAATCCAATCAAAATTTCATTGAACTCATTGATGCAAATGTATATGAATAGGGGATTTATTGTAAGCACTTCTTTTCACTTGGATTGGATTGCACTTTTCTGCATGATTCTGAACTTTGAATTCTGACACTGTTGTTTTACATTACTGGGAATTGAATAGTTTTCTTCTTTTCTTTGATCGTGTATGTGCCATTCTGTACGTGACACAGTCGTCTGTATACCCTATGTACCACACCTGCTTGGACCGAGAAGGTCTGCAGTGTACTCAAACAAAATAATAAAAAAAGAACATCAAGATGCTCGGAAGGAAGAGGAGGAAATACTTTTATTGAAAACTATGAATGGCCCAGGATGCTGGGAATCAAAGTAAAAAAAAATCAAAGTGCCTTTCTTAAGAGAAAGATGTTTGTTTAAAACACCAAGTTTTCACCCATGCTACCTGAATCAAAGTCAAAGTCCAAATCCCAGACTACTGGCACAGTCGGATAGGTGCCTGCTTCATAGCACAAGAGACTCAGGCCGAAGAGGTGCTACATGTGCCTTCACTTATGGTCATTTTGTGAAACCCACTGCGTAAGGTTGGCTCTCCTGCAGTGCGTTTCGCACAACGAACGGTGCCATCAGCGAGGCAGCATACCTGCCAGGTTCACCGCGATTTCATTAGGGAGATCTGATAGGGAGGGATTAGAAGTAGCACAATGGAATATTTTGCACGCATTTTTGACTTAGTCACAACAGAGCAGGTACCGACTGTGTCTTCCAAACTACTAACAACCTACACCACAGGTCACTTGCTAAAAATCTTCAACATGGCTGACGCCACCCTTTTCACGAAGTATGGTGAATTGCTGTCGACGCTAACAATGTCCGCCTCTGCGACACTTCGCCAAAAGAACGTGATCGAACGTTATCAGACATGGATGGTCGGAACAGGCTGGGATTTTTTTGCGCTCCGCTGAACTGCCTCTCGCATCAGCGCTGCAGAGGTACTAACGGCGGGTTCAACTTCTGCGCACGGCCGACTAAGATTTTTTATCTATTCGCTGATAGCGATGTCAAGTAGTGTAGGATTCCATTGCATTGTCAGGTAGCTCCGGCGCAACGTGACCATGCTTGAAGAAAGATTTAGCAAAACACAGGTAGTTTTCGAATGATTTTTGTTTGGCTCGTGCAATCGTACAAAACCATCAAAATTCGGGAGTCTCCCGGATAATTTGGGAAACCTGGCAGCTATGAGGCAGTATATTAGGAAAATTCAGGTGGTATGATACAGATGCATCCATATACAGCCACACTGCTAATATCTGTGGGGATAAATCGTTAGAGTGTGAGCAACTATGTGATTAGTGCGAGCCGCTTAGGGAACTTGGGTGCCCTAAGAAACCTGGGCTGGATAGCGTAAAGAGATATTGGTCATCCTGTCCAGTAAAGCTGGCTAGAATAACAGTATGAGCCCGACACAAAGGGCAAAGTCAATATCATCCATCCTTTTATTGATACCGCAGAATATTCACGACGGAATGTTAGTTTATCAAATGCTTCATACGAAGGCCTTTCAACTTTTTTTCTGCTGAAGACGGGGAACGTCGAAATCACTATTTTTGTTAGAATTGGGGGCATTCGTAAAGGTGAAAAAATGTTGAATTGGTGACCAGTGCCACCAGGATTTCAACTAAAAATTACCCGATCTTTAAGCATTTTGACTCCTGCAAAGAAGTCTAACATTCCTGGAGCCGTCTGGTACTCACAAGAAGTCTTCAGGTGCTGTTTGACTGGGGGGCCTTGTAAAAGAGGGGCAGCCGTCGCTCATTTTGCACCCCCTGTTCTGACGCCCGTTTTAAGCTCTCTAAAAACGCGCTACGGCACTTGCAAACAACAGAAAAGCGATAATTAAGCTTACAGGCTACAAGAGGCTTTCATAGAACACGCAACCGCAAATTTCTAAATATTTAAAGAACTTCGTACCACTAATGTTCTAGCGGAGCTACTTTCAGGCGTTTTAGCAAGCAAATCGCAGAACAGCGCAGGCTGCCAGCAATCTGTATAATAAGCGCCGACGACAGCCCCTCTTCCGAGAGAACTGTCGCCGGCCGAGAGCCTTAAAAGCGGAACGGTGCTAAAACTAAGACAGATGGAACTATTACGTCAGACAACGCATAAATGAGGAGCATGTATTCTGCGTCATTTATCCGCCCCTTACGTCTCGAACCTTTTTACAGGTGTTGTTAGCTCACGGAAGTGGGCTGACGTAAGGAAATGCATTTTCCGAAGTGTTTCGTAGGTAAAATCGGCGCCGTGCGCGCTCAGCACGTACTTTGCGAGAGTCCGTGAACAGGTTTCAACATTGGCAAGGTTCCAACTTCTAGGAACAATTAAGCCCAAATGACGACCACCTAACCGTGTCAGCCGCCGGCGACATAATAGCAGCTAGAGCTCACTCATCTGATTTCGCGGTATAAAATAACCACAAGCACACAAAGCGAAATCCAACGCAAAAAACATCCGATCACAATTATTACGCCGTCTGGACATCTGATTTAAGAACAAGGGGTGGGACGAACAGCTGAAGGCTAGCTGGTTCCTCGCTTCACGGAAAATCTTCGCGGTCAACGCTGGCATAATTTCAAGCTTCAGGAAATTTCATTTCTGTCGAGTGTGTGCCAGGCAGGTCAACGAGAAGCCATGCAGTCAACGCAAGCTCCCCTCGAGCTAAGCTCCCACGAAACATTAAACAGCTGCGCAGGTCAAGCCTAGAATACTTACAAGGGTGTCCGAACCAACACCTCACGGGCTCGGTAAACATTCACCAGCAGAGTCGTGCAGTTCGCAGCTCAAAGGTGAGAAAGTCAATACCACTTATTCGTGCCCAGCGAAAGCACAAGCACGCAGAAAGAGAACCACGCAAGTAACCCAAGCAAATCTAGACTTCTTTTTCCTTCGTCAGTTTTTATGTGGTTTAGGTTTTTGGCTCACATTGGCTTTGGATAGCTTTGGATAAGATAGCTCGGATTAATCTAGCAATGAAAATTTTTTCAAATTATTTTTATAAAATAAATTGTTCTATTTTAATACTTTCTGGGGCTTGTTTTGTTAAAAATGGAAATAGAAGTACGCGCAGTTCTTTTTTTTTGTGTGTTAGACGCATGATATAGACTGTAAATTATTTATCGACGTAGTTGCTCTGCTAATAACTTTACTAACTATTATCATTTGACGCAGTCACGATGAAAACGTTTTTGCAATGTTATCCTGAAATAGACGTTACTTGAAATCAAAACGTTACTTGAAAAAGCGGCGCGTCCAGGTTGCTCCGTATTCACGGCATTAGAAAACAGCAACAATGGTAATAAAGCAAAATGGCGGCGCCTAGTGATACGCTACAAATGCTACAGCCACTGTACCGTTTGCGACAGTTGTAGTCGCTTTGTAATGATTTCACGAATCGAAAACAGCCGTTTCTGTCATTTTGTGGATTTCAAATAACGCGTTGCTCCACGTTTCGAAAGTAATTCACTATGACGGACGTACGGGTGTCGTTGCGGAAAATCGAGTTTCCCACCGTCGTCTTCGAGGCGCTTCGACAGATCCAAAAATTGCTCGCCAACGAAGGACGCAGTCCGACGTACGCGCACGTCGCCAAGGAGATCGCCGAGGAGTTCGTCTTCCAGGACTACGACCAGCGGCGAATGGCGCAGCAGCACCCGCAATCGTCGGCTGCTGCGGCCGCGCACATGCGCCGACGTCGGAAGCTCTCCTCCATCCGCGAACTCCAGATCATCGAAATCATAGCGAGCAGCTTCCAAAACGCAAAGTCCGACATGTGCCAGAAAGTTTTCTTTATTCTGTTCCCCTCTGCCGACCCCAGCGTCATGGACGTTCGAGTGCCGCTCCTCTCGCGTCTCGTCTCTCTCTCGATCGCGCTGAAGAACCACAACGCGCTAAACTGCGTCGGCTTTTGGATGCACGTCTGCGGCTGCACGTCGGAGCCGTCGCTGCACATCGTGCGACACGTCGTCGGAGACTACCTCAGCCTCATCCCGACGTCGGCCGAGATGCTCAAGGAACTGGCCAACATCTCGCCGCTGTTCTGCGCGAGCCTCGCCACCTCGCTCACGCACATGACGCCGACGAACCCGTCGCGCGAAGTCGTCGACCTGCTCGCGTCCTGGGTCAAGGCGCAACCGCTGCTGTGTTTCACGCCGATGGAGGCGATCCCCCCGCAGTTGTACACGCAGTGCCTCCAGACTTTCATCCCCGGACTCGTCGCGTGGTGCGTTCTGGCGCCGCTGAGCAAGCCGGCGGAAGTCGGGGCGGCTGCGCGTATCGCGGGAGAAACCCGTCCCCCGGACGACGTCGAGCTGTACTCGTACCTTCACTACGCGTTGTTGGAGATGCTGATCCGCGCCGGACAGGTGACGCCGAGGGCTCCGATCGTGTTTCCGTTTCTGCCCAGCCACTATGTGGTTCAGGTCGCGGAGACGCTGAAGCGCGGCCTGGCGACGGCGTCGCCCCAGAGCGCGGAGCTGGCGCTCAACAGGCTGGGGCAGGTTCTGCAGGCAGCGTTCGCGTCCAAGTGCGTCCACGGCAACCTCGACGCCATGTTTCAGACTTTACGCCAGCTGCCTTCTAACAGGCTGCTCAAAGTTGTGCTGGCTCGTTGGGACGTGAAAAAGTATTGAGCACGGATCGGGTGTTGTGTACTGTCGAGTGAGTGGGCTGGGCTCTGTGCAGTGCTGGTGGAAACTGCTGTGTAGTTTCTCTTCTGAGAACGCAAAGCCTTGCGTGCGGGTTTGGCCAGAGGGCTTTTGTTAAACTTGGTGAACTTCTAGGTCCACCATTTGTTTGCCAAAGCCAAGGCAGGGGATCTGTACTGTATTAGAGCCACATTCTGTTGGACCCGGGTTCGAATTTTGGACCTATGATTTTGTTTTCTTCGCTGTTGTATCTGTTGCATAACAAATACATCGTAATTCCTTCTTTTTTTTTGTTCCAGATGATCTTCAAACGCGTTTAAACACAGCAAGGACACAATATTGATTACAGAAGAAGTGTTGCTAGCACCCTCTATCATTAGCAAACATGTCGCTCGCTACACCCTGCCTAAGATGTTGCTGATAACGTTCAAAAAGGAGCCAGTATTGCTTGCACCTCCTTTGTTTTGCACTCCTGTTTACAGACACCATGAACCATGTTAAAACTCTACTTGATGAGCAAAGCCAGGCAGCTGCAGTTTTTCTTTAAACTTGGGTGCCTTTTTCCACAGTGTCGCCTCGCCGTAATTAACAAAATGTAGAGCAGACGCCGCGATTGTAATTGTGTAAGTTGCACTTATAAAAACACAACGACGAGTTTTTCATATTTGATCACCTGATACGGGCACGGTCCTTAAAACAAGAACTTTCCCTTACTTTGTTTCAAACCTACTGACTCTTCGGGGCACAGGTTGGTTATAAACTGATAACTGCACTGCTCGGCTTTCTTGCACATAATTCAAAGTCTTATCTTTGTACCTTTTTATTATGCTATTCAGCTTTATTTAGGTTGATTAGAGCAGTTGCACATTGGGCATGGATTTATTTAACTGACACAAACTTGCTTTTTTTCAATGTCATCGCGAATTTAGAAACTTCTTTCCTTTTTTTGAGCGATGCGATCGAAAACACCTATCAAGAATCCAGCAGGATTTAACCTCTCATTTAGGAAACTAGCGCAATGTGTTTTCGATCGCATCGCTCGAAAAAGAAAAGAAGTCGCTGAATTTTAAAGGAGCCATGAAGACGAAATACAAGTTGGGTTTATTAGAAAGACTGCTTAGCCCCGATAACAATGATGCCAATATCATCACAATCTTCGAACAAATAACGGAGATATTAAAGAAAACGTTTGAAGCAGTCGCGACCCCCTAGCCAATTTCCCGCAACTTTTCTATGACGTCACAAAACCTTGTTTGTGCGATTGGCGGCCGCCTAACTGTCTTGTCGCAACGACAGATGACTGGACGTCTGTAGTGGGGCCTCTAGTTCCATTTGACCGCATCACTTGAATGCTAACGTGCAGTTAACGCACTGAAAATTCATTCTTGCTCATAACACGTCACTGTGGCGCAAAATTTGAAAGTTTTTAAATACTTCTTGCTTTTTTTTTGTTAAAAAACATCTTTTGTGGCTATAATGGAGCTGAGTGACATATTGAATCTTAGTTCTTTCAAATTAAACGAAGTTGTATTTTCTCTTCATGGCTCCTTTAAACGTAAAGAAATGGTCCGGTACAGACATGTGTTTGTGTTACTCAGCAGGCAATAACAATGCAGAAATTTTTTTATAGATAGGGGTTTGGAATAGCGATACATACTGCATGACATCCAAATCCACAATGTTTGATTAATTTGCTTTTGAAGCGGCAAAAAAACAATGCCTCTGGTTAATTTGGCAAAAAAGCCCCTATCCTCAGTAGGCAGTGCTCCATTCTCATGCTTGAATTCTTGACTGCGAAAGATTTATTTTCTTTTCCCAACTGCCAATGTTCTAAGAAAGGATTTATTTTTTCCCCGACTGCCAATGTTCTAAGAAAGGATTTGTTTTTTTCGCGACTGCCAGTGTTCTGAGAAAACAGCATAGATATTTCTTTTTTGCCGTTTCTTTATTGGCTCGTGGTGCAGAATGTTTGGATAAAATTGTGCACAGTTTAGAAATATGCAAATTTTCTTGGTAAAAGGGGCCGTGTAGACAAAACACAAGTTTGGTTCATTCGAAAGGTTCCCTCGTTAGAATCATACTGACACCACTTTTACCGTAAACGTCACTCAAATAAGCTACGTAATTAAGAAAAAAGGGAATGGCCATGCGACCCACAAGCTCATTTCCTGCAACAGAACCCATGATGTCATATGCGCCCAGCTACGCAATTGGCTGAGGCTGGTAACAGCAAATGCAAATTAGGCAGCTTGCGAAATGAGCTATTTGCGCTTAAATGTAATGGATATTCATTTTACAGCAGTAAGAATGGTGCGGTAAACAATGAAAGTTACGAAAATACACATAAGCATAGAAGTACCGATGCGCGCTGCTGTTGGTATTGTCCGCACTATGCTTGTTTTAGCTGCACTGCTGTCCGCTTCTTGGAGTTGTCTTACACGACACTGGCCTATTGGCGGAAGTGATGTTGTCTTACATGACCCTGTTTGTCGAGGATACCCCATGTTTCACGAAACGATTGCTTTCTACAGTCGCAAAAACAAGCGAGGTGCAAATACGGCCAAGACAAAGCAACGGTGGACAACAGGCCATGGATGAGTAGCGCCATCTGGAGTACTGACGGCAAGCAAGGCTGCAGAGCCGAATGACACAGTGGGAAGTTCGTTTGAATACGTGCTCTTATGACTTCATTGCTGACATCCAAAAACACACGATTTGGCGGGGGAGGGGGGGGAGGAATCAAAATATTAACCAAAATTTATCATGGCTGAGTGAATACAGCATCGTTACTGCCGGACAAGCGCTGGGGCCACTATTAAAACACGAAATCTTTTCGAATAAAACAAACTCGTACTTTGTTTGCATGTCCCCTTTAATATCTCTTGCGGGAAGAGAGGAAATACGGTCTGTGTAAAACGTTCTCAAACTCTACACAAACTAAGAAGTTGCAGCTGGGCTGGCATTGAGAAGATTACTGAGCGCAGGCTGTGTTGGAAAATCAATCCGTTAAGTGAGAAAGTCCACAAGCAGGTCAGAATTGATAGCACATGTACGCAATCAATCAATTTCATCTTCATTCTTGGTGGGTCTCTGGTGTGGGCATTTCCCTTGTGTACGCGCGTAGTGGCTTGAGTTGGGTGCAGTATATAATACAAGAGCATTAAATGGCCAATTGAGCAGAACAGCCAGCATCCGGCGTCTGTAGTTGCAAAATGCCTCTTAAACCTCCCACTGCCTACGACTAGTTCCAAAGTGCACTTTGCACAGTAGTACATACCGTACTGCCTTTGGGTCCGTAGCATGCAATTTGTCGGTGGATGAAACCTTGGCAGTAGCAAAAGGTGGCTGTTAATGCTAGTAAGCTGTAGATATCGAGCAGAAAAGCTCACAAACATCACACTTGCAATGCAAAACTTGGAAGAAGCACTCAGCAGCGGTCTAATAGACAATAGTGCTTTTACAGTTGCAACCCATAAAAAGTGCTTACGTGCACTAGAAATATTTTTTTGCACCACACACCCATTCATATCTACCGGAGGACAAGGGTTAATTTTAAAGACAACAGTCTTTCTTGGGCTACTTAAACTTGGGCGACTTGGGCAGAAGTTTTGGTCTGTCTGTCTGTCTGTGACTCGATTCGGCCACCTGGCCAAAGTGAAACAAACTCTGCGCAATAGCCTTATACACCCACAGCCAAATCTAAACGTCTAAGTCCTGTGTCAATGTTCATACTTGTAAGCACTGTAGAATGAGAACAAGACATTACGCAAATATAAGGCCGAAAAGCAATACACGAGTGATATTTGCAGTGTTCCTTTGTTTAGAAAAAATTATGAATGCTTGGTTTTTGCGGAAAACTGCAGAAAAAAATTCACTCGGTCGCCTACTGTCATTCGCGCCACTTTGCTTCTGGCGGCATTTCAAGACATCAAGCGGCAACAGTTACGAAAGGTTCCACTATTCAAAGCATGTTTACAAGAAGTATTCAGAACATTTGATTGGGAACAGGTGGGAGTAAGGGTTAATGGAGAATACCTCAGTAACCCCAGATTTGCTGATGACGTTGCCTTGCTAAGTAACTTGGGGGACGAATTGCAAAGCATGCTTACCGCACTGGACAGAGTAGAACCGCGGGCTGAAATGAAAATTAATATGCAAAGAACTACAGAAATGATCAGTAACCTCGGGATAGCATAGCGTTTTAGATAGGTGGCGAGGCAGTAGAAGTGGTAAGCGAATGTATCTACTTAGGCCAAGTTGTGACCCCGGATCCCAACCACAAAGCAGAGATAATCAGGAGGATCAGAATGGGGCGGAGTGAATACGGCAGACATTCTCAGATAATGAATGGCAGCCTACCATTGTCCCTGAAGAAGAAAGTGTATGACAGCTGCATCTTACCGGTACTCACCTACGCGGCAGAAACTTGGAGGCTCACTAAGAGGGTTCAACTTAAATTGAGAACGACTCAGCGGGCAATGGAGCGGAAGATGATAGCACAGGACCGGGATAATTGAAGATGGTGGTGGTGGTGCCAAAAGATGTGGCCCATACCCACTCAGGGGGATTGGCCAGGAAAGGGGCGCTCACAGAGAAATATTACAAAGTAATTAAAGAACACATACAAGGAATGAAATAACATAGCAGGGAAATATATGCAGAAAAGAAAACTGCCCAAACATGAGATGTAGCATCAAGAAGTGTTGAAACCGACAAAAATCAAAAAATAAAGGGAAGAAAACATGAAAAGTATGTAGAGAAATAAAACAGGAAGGGCAGTTGGTGAAGGAGAGACAGTGGGCGGGAAGGCACTGATAGGAGTGATCATACACGCAGGGGTCTTTTTGAAGGAAGCCCGGTATGGCCTGGGGCTAGCACGGGAGATGGCCAGATTCCGAGAACCCAATGCCTTCGCCCCGAACGATAATATTAGAGGAACAGACAGTTGGAAGGCCAGTTGGTTAAAGCTGTTTTCTAAGTATCTTTTTCGTATGGAGGAGTACCGTCGGCAGGAGGGGAAAAAATATTCAGCTGTTTCTAATTCGTTACAAAATGCCCAGAGTGGTGAAAGCGCCTAATAGGAGAGCCTTTGCCCTGCAGTTGGCGTAGATGAGAGAGAGAGAGAGAGAGAAGTGATTTGGTGGAAGAAAGGAAAGGAAAGTGCACTGGGGATATTATTGAGCTCAGTAGGGAGCTCACCTGCATACAACCATACAACCCAGTGCGGTGGAGAGGGGAAGAGGGGATAAAAGACTTGGGAGGAGGTTAGGGGTGGAATAGAAAAGGTGTGAAAGAGAAAGACAGGAAGAAAAGAGAGAGAGACAGACAGAAGAGAGAAGAAAAAAAAAAGAAAAGAGGGGGGGGGGAGGCGCATTACTAGAGTGTACTAGAAGTTTTAGAGTGGCCCGAGCAGCGGCCTCTCCCATTGCTCCGCCGGGTCGACTTTCGTGCAGAAAATAAAACAGCTATAGCGGCGGCGCTGCTGTCGTCGACAACTGAACAGCCGGCGTTCCCCGGCACCAGCTCCCAGCCTGCGCGCGGGAATATTTGCGTTGCTCGCTGAGGTGTTTCGCTCTTGCGAAGCTGATTTATTTTGGATTATGAGGTTTAACGCGCCGGCGCTCACAGCCGATGAGGCAAGCGGTACTAGAGGGCACCGGATTAATTTTGGCCACCTGGGATTGCGCCGAGATCTCGAAGACACGGGCGTTTTTTTCGCTTTTATCCTCCATCGCAAAAGCGGCCGCGGCCGGGAATCGAACCTGCACCTTTGGCCCGCTGATTTAGAAAGTAGACGCAGCAAACGTTATATACTCCGCTTGAGCAAATTTTAAACTAGCACGACCCGACATAAAATTATCAACGCCCCCTCCCCCTCTACCCCCCCAACGATATCTCATTTTTATGCGTTTTCTGAAAGCGTTAATTGTTGATATAGTAATCTCGTTAACTCAAAGTAGTGAAATTAGCTGAAAATTTTGAGATAAGCGCGGAGTTTCGAGTTAAGTCAAATGCAGAAAATTTTTAGCCAGGTCCCTGAAATAATAGCTATAGTGCTGCTAACAAAAGCACTATTGCACAGGGGAGATTTCGTAATAAAGGCAAAATATTTCGCAGGAAAAAGAAACTTTTATTATTGCAGAAGAAAGCACTGTGTTGCGCTCGCGCTCTTTCGCGTTCGCATCTGCATCCCAGAAAAGCGTACCCGAGCTTCTCAATGCATTCGCATGAATTGGTGGTCGTATACATTGTACCTTTTTGTTACAAAGCAGACGCAGCATGTACGTTTATTGTCTCTGCCGTTGTAGGCACTTCTGGAGGCTCCTCCTCGTCCACATGATCAGCTGCGTCGTCCACACCACTTTGATGATGTACGCGCCAGACAGCATTCCGGTAACGCGGACGCGTATTCCCAGACAACACACAAGGTCCTCAGGACGTCCTCAAAAGGTCCAAACGTCCTCACTGATTTTGCTATGTCCTCAGGAGATCCTCAGTACGTCAGTGCGCTTGGTGTCGTGTAAACGTTTATTTGAGGACTTTCTCAGGATGTGCTAATTTTGGTCACTAGAAGACAATGGGAACGCTCGCTAATATAGTTTTCACGCGCAGGTATTTCACACAGATAGTGATTAGCGTTCTCGTTCACATTGTTTGTTTGTAATACAGGTAAAAAAATAGCGCTTCTAATTTACTGGCTGGGTACCTTTTCAACATTCAGAAGAATACAAACATCTTCTGCAAATTTTAAAATTAAAAATGATGCAAAAGAGAAAATGTTCAGTACGTGCATGCGTTCTGTGTGAAACAATTTTTCAGCACTTCTATTTTGTTGCTGGCCACCACGCGCAAGTACTTATTCTAGTCAAGCCAAGTTGAAAGTTGAAGACGAGCCAGTCGGCTTGAGAAAAATGGCCGCCACGCACGGAGGTAAGTACCTGTCGTGGGTGCAAATAACAAACGTGAGCTCTCTGTATAATTTTACTGGATTCCAAATGTCAGAAAGCAGCGAGCGGCAGCTCAGGCGGGAACGGAAGCGCCACGTCGATGCATTTTCCACGTTAGTTGGCAGCGCGCAAATAGAATTTGTGCCCAAGCCGTCCACATCGCAACAACGTGGGCTTTGTTTAGAAGCAACTTAATTAGATGCTAGCACACGCTCGAGTTGTAGGCGTAATCCCAGTCCGACCAACCACCAGCAGCAAAGTTCGTGACACACTGCTGTGTCTGTAATAAACCGCCGCCACATCGAGAGTCGCGTTGCGTGGCCCCTGTCCAGCGGAGATCACGAGTTGTCAGACCACAGTTTTGTTAACGAAGACGATGGAGACACCACGTTGGCGTTTCGGCACAAACTGCAGGAGAGGGCGGTAAACTCTAAATCGACCCTTGCCGCAGTTACATCACTGCTTGGTGTGTTGCGCAGCCACACGTGTTTTTCATCACTGCCATCGTCTGGAAGAGCCCTGCTGCACACACCAAGGTCCAATGGTACTTCGCAACGTTCAGGGGGATAGTACACTCGAAAGCTTTATACCGGGTGTTGCAACGATAATTGGAACACTAAAAATTTTTCTTCAGCGAACCGCCACTCGGTTCGCTCTCGAACTTCACACGAAGGTCGCATTTTGTGGTCTATTTTGTTTGACACCGTGAACAACGACGGTACTTACCTGTTTATCCTGAAAATAAATAAAAACGATTTTCACCTGTAAAAAAATGGCACTGATTTGGACGTGCGAGCCCGAAAACAGGGATTTCTGATCGTCTGCTAGTTCATTCCTAGTTGCATTTTCTGATCGTCTGCTGCTCCATTTGGCTCCTTCCTACCTTGAATCCCAAACGTGCGTTTCGCTCTGCATGCCCCCGGTGGTTCTGTCGTTCCAACATCAACTTGCGCTGGCTCGCACGTCCAAATCAGCCGCCAGTTTGCCGTAGGCTAAAATTGTTTTTATTTATTTTCAGAATACAAAGGTAAGTACCGTCGTTGTTCCCGGTATAAAACAAAATAGACGACAAAATGCGACCTTCGTGGCAAGTTTCAGTGCGAACACAGCGGTGGTTACCTCAGGAAATTTTTTTAAAGTGTTCCAGTTATCGTCGCAACACCCTGTACAGTAAACACGGGAGCGTGTGTCGCTCAGTACATGCAGAGAGGTCTAGTGATGGGATGGCGAACTGTCGCAGCTCGTACATTTGGCGGATCCACCCCCTGGCAACGGTTGATTGCGCTGCTGCAGTAGCTATGTTAGATACCTGGGCATGATTCCAGAGAATACATGTGCCGATGAAGGGCTTTTTATCAAGCGCGAAACGGCGCGAATGGATTAAAACGTTTTCTTTTCGCTTCCTAATTGGGTGATAAAAAAAATGTCATCCTCCGTGACTAACTGATGCAGCAGGCAGGCATGCGATAAGGCGTTTCAGGGAGTGCATCCGCCAATCGCGCAAACTGTGAGAGCACGCCATCCTCTCACCAGAGCGCTCTGCATGTATTGAGCGGCATTCGCTTCCGTGTTTACTGTAATAAAGCTTTCAACTGTACCAGTGTACCAGCACTTCAGTGTAAAGGCAGGACTGTGCAAAATACTTCAGGATTGTCCAGAGCTCCCTGCAGAACTCAGCCTTTCCTTCAATATAGACGGCCTAGAAATATGTAAAAGCACGAGAACTACTTTTGGGTCACTCTTGGCCATGTGAACAATGTTGAGAAGGAGCTATTTGATGTGAGTGCTTCTTCGGCCGTAGCAAGCCCAGTGACGCGAATGATTCGCTGTCAGGTTTTGTTGATGAAATGAAAGTGTTGTTTGGTGATGGCATAACTGTTAGATCACAAACCCCTTTTTATGATGCTGCATCATTAGTATGTGATGCTCCTGCTAAAGCATTGTTTTGTGCACAAAAGGCCATCCAGACTTCTTCTGCTGCTCAAAGTGCATTGTGAAAGGCAAACATGAGAACAGGGTGTGTTACCCAGATATCAAACAGGAGTTACGCACAAATCAGAGCTTTCGTGACAAGGCACAGGAAGAACAGCACGCGGGTATACCTATAGACCTTATTGAGAACGTTCCCCTTGATTACATGCAACATGTTTGTCTTGGTGTTATGCGCAAACTACTTGCACTGTGGTTTCGGGAGCCACGACAAAACCTGTGGACACTTGTAACCAATGAGGTTTCAGAAGGAAACTTTGAATTAGCCGAATTTGTTCCGTGTGACTTCAATAGGATGCTACGAAGTCTTCCAGAACTGGATCACTCGACAGCTGCTGAACTACGCTTTGTTTGCTGTACGAAGGGCCTGTAGTCCTTTCCACAGCATTACCTGAAAACTTGTACCAGAACTTTCTCACTTTCCATGTGGTTATCCTAATCCTTACAACATCTTGTACGCCTGCATGCGATGTGCTGTATGCAAATAGACTTTTGTGGTATTTTGTTAAGGGCTTTGCTGCTGTCTATGGTGAGCACAATGTCACGCACAGTGTGCATGGATTGTGCAATTTGGCATCTGATGTTGAGCATTTGGGCCCCTTGGACGCATGGAGTGCGTTTCCATTTGAGAACCATGTCGACACTAAAGAGGGTGGTGCGTAAGCCCCAGTATCCCCTAGTGCAACTGTGCTGTTGGTTGGCGGAAAAGGATATAAATCTGAAAAACCTCAAAAGCCTACAAGGTGCCCTTGTTTGTCCATTGCACATGATTCTGGACCACTTGTTGCTCCCTATCAGGACCCACAGTTTAAGAAAGTGATGGGTCCCGGAATTGTGGCTCTTGGAGTTGTTGCAAGGAACAGCTGCTGCCTGGCTCAGTGATGGGTTTTCATGCTACCGGTTTCCAATGTGTTTTCATGCTACCTGAAGCTTCTAAAATGTTATTGTAGTACACTTCACGGTCAGTATCGACTTTTTGCTTAACAGGTTCAGGAATAGCGATCCACTTAAATTTAAATTTAGCCCACCTGTGAATTGCGAGTATGTTGATAGATCGAATTGGCACGGAGGATGGTGTGAGGGAAATGGGCACTGTCAATACCTTGGGAAGAAAATAGCTTAAAATTTTCGAGAAACATTTGGAGCGTGGTCTATGCATTCTGCATTCTAAGCTAGTTGGGTAAAGGTAATTAAATAATTGCTACTACTCATTCAGCACACCTTGGAAGGCACTGCAGCATGACCGGCAATACTTCCCCTTTAGAACTTTGAAAATATAGCCGTGCAGCTGGGTGAGCAAATTTTTTAGCATTTTAGTCAGGTTGTCAAAGTCTGTAATAATGCAACGAAGTTGCAATGCTCTCATTTTTTATAGACAAGAATTTTGCCGGGTTGGCCATTTTCTGGCGACCGATGCACCACCTGGCGAGCATTTCTTGGGGACTGCGGGGCCAACAGACGACGCCGCAGTCACACACACTGTTGGGCCGTACCGTGCGTGGTTATCAGACGTCCCAGCAGCATGGAAAATCGGCAAGTGTCACTTATTCGGTATGTTAGCAGCGTGAAGTTTAACAGTGCCTAAAGGGGGACGTTTGAAGCGTTGGACAGCTATCAGCTTTGCCCATTAATTACGTTCTCAACCCACTAAGCTAGCGTGCCCCCCTACGCGCGCTTTGTCCTGATGGGGGTTGCCTGTGAGGCTACATTTCGCCGCGCCAGCAGGTTGTACACCCGACCTTTTATCATCAATTGATATGTATTTTTTCTTCATTTAAAGCAGGTTGCAGTCATTGCCTTTACTTCGAAATGTACAGAAGCTATCCGTCTGAGCGTCATTATGCCATTGTTGGCTGCACCAACAATCCGCGTAAGCGCAAAGTGCTCATACAAGAAACGTGTGAATTGCACCACAGCAAAGAAAGTGTCGGCGTGTGGGGGAGTCTATTTGCTGCACAAATTTCCTGCACCCCTCGAGTCCCGCCGCGAATGGGTCGTTGTGCTGAAGCGGAAAGACTTCAAAAGTAGCAAATTTGTGAGAGTAAATACCGTCGTACTCTACTTTGGGAGCACTGTTTATTCACCCTCATGCTAAACACTTATTGCACGTTTAAAGAGGTTTCGCGTTTTAGCGATTTACCGAAACGACCGGGCATGCTTCGCCACCGCGACACTCCTATTTCGCTTTCAGCTTGCCGTTTTCGCGTACCCTAGCTGCAGCAAAGGTGTAGGGTTGATTTTTGCCACTTTCCCGTGGATGAAATGAACAGAGAATACCTCCAGAGCACAGACACATGCGATTATGATTTAGCATGACAGTAAATAAACAGTGCTTACAGAGCAGCGTAGGACCGTACCTTCTCTCACAAATTTGCTAGGTTCGAACACTTTCCGATTCAGCACGACGACCCATTCACGGCGGCTCTCGAGGGATGCAGGAAATTTGTAAAGTGAATAGACTCCACACACGCAGACACTTCTTTTGTCGTGGTGCACTTAACACGTTTCTTGTGTGAGCACTTTGCGCTTATGCCGATAGTTTGTTCAGCGAACAACGGCGTAATGACGCCCGGACGGGTGGCTGCTGTGCATTGCCAAGTTAAATCAATGACGGAAACCTGCCCACAATGAAGAAAGTAAACGTCAATTGGTGATAAAAAGTTGGGCATTCGTCCTGCTGGCACAGCAAAACATATCCTCACAGGCAACCCCCATCACGACAGCACACGTAGGGTGCACGCTTGCCGCCTTAGCGGGTTGAGAACGGAATTAATGGGCAAAGCTGGCTGCTCCCCGTCGCTTTAAACGTTCCCCTTAAGCACTGTTAAAGTTCACGCTGTTGACATACCGAATAAGTGACACCGAGTTTCGATGCCGCTGGGATGTCTGATAACCAAGGACGCCACAGCGCAACAGGGTGTGATTGCGCTATCGTCTGCTCGCCCCGTAGTCCCCAAGAAATGCCCAGAAGCTGGATCATCATTAATTACAAAATGGTGCGGTCCAGTTCAGAGAAAAGTCTTGTGTATATGCTTTGCTAATTTGTTCTGCTTGTATCATTTTTCTAGGGTCGTTGGGGCAGTTGGAC
This sequence comes from Haemaphysalis longicornis, assembly GCA_013339765.2. Classification (NCBI taxonomy): domain Eukaryota; kingdom Metazoa; phylum Arthropoda; class Arachnida; order Ixodida; family Ixodidae; genus Haemaphysalis; species Haemaphysalis longicornis. The sequence goes on along the minus strand of CM023449.1, from coordinate 56,240,547 downwards.
TCCAGTGACTACTAGGCTCTCCAGTGGACTCCGGTGACGATTCACAGCATGTGTCGCCTCACATTGCACTACGATGCATTTGCTTGTGCAATAAATCATTATCTCCAGCATATTTTGCATACTTGTGTCATAATGAGGAGGCTTGGGCAGTACTGGTTTTAGATTAATGCTACACATAAAGGCTGTACCCAGTGGAGATTCCAGGGGTACACAAAGTGACATACCTTGGCAAAGAGTCAATTGCACAAATACCTCGGGGATGGCAGTATCAAGCCCAGGCCCCTCCTTTCTCAAACACCCTGTGCATAACACCTAGCAAAAAAAGCATGGCTAGAAAGTAGTCCTCAAAATGTCCTGACGTCGTACAGTAGTCCTGCGAATGTACTGTAATCATCCTTGGCTGCATCTTGAGGATGTTCTGAGGATGTGCTGAGGCCGGACAATAGGACCTTTTCAGTACCAATTGAGTATGAGAGAAGAGGACATACTCAGGACATCATGATGTCCTCAATAGAACGTCCTCGGGATGTGCTCAGGATGTGTTTGTGTTGTCTGGGTTACGCGTAAACGTGCATCACGACCGCGTTCGGCAAGTAGTGGGAGTGATCATTTGAACGGGGATCTTATTAGCTGCCTGCAGCGGACTTCGCCTTGTGTCCTCTCTGCCAGTATTTCGAAACATCCGTGATCCTCTGAAAAAAACGTTTCACTCTGATCCTCTAATAAAGCGGGCAAATGATCCTCTGATAAAGCGGGCAAATGCGTATAGCGCCTATGGGAGGTAAACACATGGTGAGAAAAAGTGTCTCGAGAAGATATATTGAGGTAGCAGAGTTCAAGTTAACGAGGGATTAATTTGACGGACAGGCACCAGGAATGTTGTTCCCTTCCCTTTCTTGACTCTGCGCATGAAGCAAAAGCGGCGGGGTGCACATTCTATAGGGACTGGGCAGCTGGACGGGTGGCGCCACCACTCGGCGCTCCCCTCGTCAGTGGAATGAGCCGGTGCATTGGACTACACAGCCTCCCGTTGTTGTCGTGTTTGCTTCGGGCTTTGTATGTTTTGGTGGCGTTGTGAGCAGACATGTGAGATTAAACGAAGTCTAAACATATGTGTTGGCTTCTTAGATGCAGTAATGACTATGTAAAACTGTCGGACGCGTCTAAAGTTGGTATCGGCTGCAATGGCATAAGCGCTTTTTGCAGCAATCTGCGCTTGGCCCCACCCGTTCTGAGTACGAATAAAACTACTATTATTGGTATATTTTCTTCTTAAATGCACTCACGGCTACGCAAACTTATTGGATGCTTGTAAGGTTGGGGAAGGGCTACATTGACACGAGCGCTTTTTGCAGCGCTCTGCGCCTGGCTCCGCGCGATCTGAGTAGGAATCAAACTATTAGCAATATTAGAATTCATTTCTACCACTTTAAATTATCTTCAGTGGTTTCAATGACTACGATTTCCACTGCAGCCTTAGCGCTGGGATACCTCGATACGTGTGCTTTAAATAGAAAGGCACCTGCATACGAGATGGATTACCGTGTAGCCGTAGAAATCTTGCGGTAGTTTACACTTTGTGCAATCGTGAGCTTTGTACCTTAGGTTTTGGTGAGCGACACTGTGACAGCATGGGAGCCTGAAAGCCGAAGTGGAAAATCCACTTTTCTGGTGGTCATTTTATCAAGAGCCAAAGTTATTCACCCACTCAACATCCCAAGCTACAAACCATCCCTCCTCCCCTTCCCATTTTACCCCCTGCGTAGAATAAAGGCTGGCACCGATAGTTAAAAAATGTGGCAGTGTTAACGTCAGCCGGTGTTTTTTAAATTACAGAGTACCTAAAAAATCGTGTAATGCCTGGTGAAGACACCAAAAACGCGCGATTAGTTGCCTCAAATATGGGTGCATGAGCCCGAGTCCTCCACCACAGACACATTTCCGACACCACTGGAAAAAGTTTAGATTGGGGAGGGGGCATGGAAGTTCAAAATTAAACAGCAAAATCATCTAATGATTATGATGGTTGAACACAAAGCTTTCTTCGTGCGAAATAGAATGGGAAATGGTCAAAGTCAAAGACGCTGCGACCAAAAGACCAAACTGTGTGCTGGTCAAATTCGGCGCTTAACTTGTCAAAGTTGGCAACCAAAGAAACCCATACAATAGAGCTTGCGATAAACCATCATCGTCGTTAGACGGATGTGTGCATGATTTTTCAAGCGTAGGTGGCAGCTTGTAAACTGACCGCAGCATTCAGTGGTGAAGCTGAGTACAGGTTTCGGGCACCCTCCTGTCTGCGTCCTTCAGTCACGCAGGAATTGGCTTTTGAAAAACCATTTACCAACTAGCTAGAAACCATTGCAATTCTTGTAAAGCAATGCTTCTCCACGACAAGCAATAACATTCTACTATCATGTGGTATTTATTCTATCAACGATTCTCGATGACTAGTAAGAGCATTTCTGTAACACGTTTCAGCCGTAGGTAATGAAGATACGGAAGCGTCAACCGTCACAATTTCTGTTTTGAGGTAAATCTTCGAAGACACCCTCCAGCTTGTCTTTCGCTTGTGCACGACGTCGGCGCCGTTTCGTCATCAACTGCAAAGGCCAGCGCCGCGGCATTCCTAGATCGGTTGCACACACCGGCTTTGTGGGAGCATTTAGCGGCATATACTCTTCGATTCGCAAAACTGCATGCAGGCATGAAAAAATTGCATGAAGCAACGAACTTTCACTTCCAGCTTGACTTACAGCTTGGCGCATTGAGCGTCGTCTGCTATTTGTAAATACTGAGTATGGGCGTAAATAACACACATGGCATACCTTGTAAACGTCACATCCACACTCAAGATGTACCGATCTGAAAAATGCACGTGGGGTTACGTTCGCTTTGCAATCCGCACCGCAGAAAAACGACAGAAAGCCATGCACAACTACGCTGCGCTGACCGCCACCGGCATTCCACTGACGAGCGGTTCGCCACGGGCGGCGCTGTGCGCTGAAACGACGGTGGTGCCATACAACGGCCGCCCGGTCCCTATAGGCTGCAAAAAGTTTGCTGTTTTTTTGCGTTCCTATTTGGAACTAAAATACCAAGAACCTTCTTCTCGGATACCTCTACCGTTGATGCTTGTACTGTCGTTAGTGGGCTTTCTTATTTTAGTAACCTGCTATGTCGCATATTGCGGGAACTTGGTAAGGAAGTGTGTACTGAAAACGAAGTGCCAAGTCTGCAGGACCAATCCTGCATGCCAGGGGAAGATGTCGCTGTTTTTACTACATCTTGTAGTTTGGGGGACTTATGTGCATTTTTAAAATTTTATTAGCCATCTCTAGGGCGTTTTCACCAGTTGCATCAGCGACAAGGAGCTCCACCATGGACAGCGTTATGAATGTGCTGCATCCCTTATTCACAACAAATACATTAACAGCGGTGGTCGCGACCAGCACGTGAGACCTTGACAGCAAATTTGGTTGGGTTCTGTATACACTGTGACACGGATTCATTTCTATATAAAAGTTTTAAACAAGTTCCGTGATTACATGCGAAGGTGGGAGCAACACCTTAAACTTAGCCATCGCTAATATTGATCGAGGGTGAGTTGTGAAAATGCGTTGGCCAAAAATGTCAATTTAAATCTCCATGTTACCGTAATTCCTAAAGCTTTACCTGCGTAGACTTTGTGTATGATTTCCCGCGTTACATTTCAAAATTTGCTGGGCGAAAAATGAAAAAAAATGTGTATTTTTTTCAAGTTCCGTTAATGTGAACCTCCATGTTAGCCTTGAATCTTTACCCGTCTTGAACGCTCTATAGTATACGTGTAATGTTTTATTCATTTTTGTCGCGGTCTATATATTTTCTGATCTATGTTTTGTATTTGTTTTATGTGCGTGTAATTGTACTCGCAGCATACTTGTGAATTAAATTTGTGTTAATTTGATTCAACTCCTTTCTTGACCCGAATCAGGTGAAAGGTGGAGTGATTAATAGAACGTTGCGGGAATAGTTCTATGAAAGATGCTCATTGGGACAACCAAGGTAGCCGCTAGGCTAGCCCCTTTTTAGTTAAAAAGATATCTCGCTTGCGGGTGTCATTCACTGTTCGGCCACCACGGTGATCCGTAATTATCCCAAGCGAGCCACTGCTTAAATACAACTGCTATAATAACAACTCACGCAACTTATGATATTAACCCACATAACATCAGTCCGAGCGTAAATTGCAAGACAATAAATAAGAAATTCTTCTGAGAAGCTATCATCCCAGTCCTCATATTTTTTCGTGTCATTTGCGCCGACCAATTATATCTATCAAGCAGCACAATAAGGGCACAATCATAAAGCAATCATGAACTGGTTCATATCAGGCAATTTCACGCAAAATACTTTTTATGGAAAATTAGAATAGCGAAAACGTCGCTGCAATTGCTTTATTTACATCCGCTATACGAATGGAAAATTGTAATTTTTCGTTGTTGTCGAGCGGAAAGGCAAAACTAATGCAAAATAAGCTGCAGCGTTCATTTTTAATTTCGTTGCCCACAGTCCTGTACCTACAGTATATTTAAGCAATTGGAATACCAGCAGAACAAATTTCGAGCGCTCCGCGCGTAAAGCAGCATTGTTTCCTGGCTCGACTGGGAGCGCGCGCGGCCGTGCGCGCAGCCAGCCGCCGCTTTCGCTTTCAATGGTCGTTGAGGTCGTTTACTACAGCGCCGCCGCTATTTTCTGCGCAAAACGAGCACCTCTCCGGGTGGCCGGTCGGGCCACTCTAAAACTGCTAAAACTTCTAGTACACTCTAGCATTACATAGGAAACAGCGGTATTGGGTTGGTAATGGTACAGTGTACTAGTACACTGTAGTAATGGTGTGATGATGATGATGATGATGATGATGATGCACTCTTAAATCATGCGTGCATAACGAGAAATGGGAGTACTGACTCGAAGTTTTTGTATTACGTTTTTTGAGTGCTATGGGTGCATCCCAGCCCACTAATATGGAATGCTTCATGAGACGGAACATCGCGGTGCGAACAATTATATTCAGCTTCGGTTACAGTTTCAGTTTCGATGAAAGGAACACCGAGACGACCTCTATGACAGGTAGGTGTTCTTGACATCACTACTCCAGAGTTCCTGTATAAGTTTCGCCAGAGTAGCGCGTCTGATTTCCACGAGCCGCCGTGCCTCCGGTTCCACCCTGACAGTAAAGCCCGTTTTCAGTTCTGAGCACTGAACCTCTTTTCCAGTTGCGCTCAGGTAAGCAGCCGTGGCTTCCTCGAGATGCAGCTTCGCGCAGCAGGCAGCACACATACACGGGGACTTTCTTGACGGAAGGCTTTCCCGCATGGCTTCAGAACTCAAGGTGGCGGATGGAAGCGCAACTGAGTCAGCCCCCCTAAAACAGCTGTATACAGTACTCTACACTGTTACCCTCGCACGCGCTATGACAGCATGAAGTAACCCCGAAAACGGTGACGTGAGGCACAAGGCGGAGCATCGCGCACCAACAGCAACCAGCGACTGGGCTACGTCACGGGAACCCTGACGTCAGTAGTTTCGGGCGAAGCGCTCAACACGTCACGCTGATGGCGTTGTCGAAAGGGTATCTGTTCTGAGCTTTCTCGTGTGCAGAAAGCCAAAAATAGATTTAAAATATGCTATACTGGACGGCTGAGGTTGCAACTTTCTTGGAGACATGTCCACGTACAAAGGGAGCATTTTGCATAGCTATCTTGGTTTTGCAATTTCGTACCAGTACTCCTTTAAGCTGACGAGATTGCGTGAAGATTCGACGTGAAGATTCGACACCATCTCCTTGGACTTTATTATAATAGAAGCGCTTTCGTTGCAGTTCTCTTCTCAAGGCCGAACGCAGTTTTTGAGATGGCTGTGTTAGAGCACAAGACGGGAGCTTGTTGTTAGCCGCTCTCCCCCCTCCCTCCATCTGATATTGACATGTACAATAACCTCTCCGCTATTTGGAGCCTAAGCTCCCAATATTACGTTTTGTTATAGGAGATTAACGCATTGTCACCGTTATTCAGGGCAAACGAGCATAGCGTTAACTTGGAACATGTGAACTGTGCGGTTAGTTTGTTGTGGGGTTCAATTCAGAGGGCTGAACTAAAGAAACGGGCATAAAAATGTCAACCGTATTAAGGAAATCCATTCAACTGATACACGTTTGGCAACACAGCTCGGGAAAATTTCAGTGGAAGCTATTGACGACTACAGGATCAAGTAAGCTTTTTAACACAGAACTCACTAGACGATATTAGCGGTGGATTCTGCAGGGCTTCACTAACTGTAGTCCTGATTGCCTGTCCCTTAAGGAAATACTTTCATTTATTAGCGGAGCTGTGGCAGCTGCCCGTTATGTGCGGCGCGTAACACGTAACGCTTTAAAGATACCAAGAAAATGCCGCGCGCTCGTGAGCGCGTTCCTCGCAGCGAACGCCGAGCGTCTCCAGCAAGTGCAGTGGCTTTAGTAAAACAAAATGACGAAAACTAAAAGGACCGAGAAAATGCCGAGTGCTCGTGAGAGCGTGTCTCCCGGGGACCACCGAGCGTCCCAGGTTCGCGCAGTGGCTTTAGCAAAAAAGAAAAAAAAATTACGCCCACCTCCCCTCGCGGGAACCCTGGTGTGATGCGACGCTGAAGGGGGTTCCATTGTGCATTTTCGTTGGGTCGATTACTCGAATTGCGTGAGCAATCGCCGGGTAATGCGAGAGAGAGAGAGAGAGCAAGCGTAGCGCGGACGACCGTCGACTGAGAGACCGGCCGGAGCGCGGCACTCCGCTTAAAGGCCAACTGCACTCAAAATTTTGACTTCTTGAAAACCCTATTTCCGTATAGTCTGCTTAAAAAGAAAGCAACCTGCAAAATACAACAGCTGAAATACGCACGTGGACGCCGCAAGCGGCCAGCAAAAATCGGCGATTTTGAAACCGAAACCGAGGAGAGCGCGGCCATTGCAGTGACGTTGCAGCCGTCCAGCGAGCGGCCGGACGGTCACCAGTTCGGGAGAATGTCTGCGCGCAAGCTCTACGCGCGCACGGGGCAGCAGAGCTCGACCGGTTCTCCCGCTGCGTGGCTGGCCAGAGGAAAAAGCCACCGTCGGCTGGAACGTCACAGGCGCGTCATGGCTGTTTACGCGATCCGCCGGCAGGTGCAGAGTAGTCTGCGGCGGAGCTTTTTTAAGCGCTTCTGACTGATTAACGAGGCGTTTGACGGGGCTACCACTTGTGTCGCAGCTTATTTGGGGGTACTTACTACGCATTAAAAATAAATTTGGCCGAGGTGAAATTTGAGTGCAGTTGGCCTTTAATGCGCAGCGCGCCCGAAGGAGAGGAGACCGCGGAGAGAGGGCGCGAGAGAGGGCGCTGCACATGCGCACAGCGCGCTTGTGCCGCGCGCAGTGCCGCCCACCGGCGGAGTGAGAGCGCGCCGCACTGCGCGCGCCACAGATGTTGGGGGAGAGGGCGCGCTATCATGGCGAGAGGAGAGGGGGTGAGCGGAGGAGAGACGCAGCTGTGCGGACGCGGAGGCCGACGACGACGGACGCAGGACAGGGCCGCCGGCCAGAGATGCTCCTCTCAGCGTCGCATCTAAAAAAAAAACCCCAAAGAACAAGGGCGAAAACCCTGAGAAGCGCGCCGCGTTGCCTAGAGACCAACAAGGCCACCGCTGGCGCAACATTGCTCCACAAAACCTCGACGCGACTCCTGGAACGCCGTCCAATGCACGTACGCGCCGCCGCTATACGCCCCAGCCGTAGTGAAGCGCTACCGCGCTGTAATTCTTGGCTTGAGGAACACGACATTATCGATGTTAATGATCATGACTACTACTAGCACAGTGCAAAGCGATGACGGAACATCGAAATAAACAATTTCAAACTTGTACAAATGCCTGGGAATGTGTCCTTCAGTGCTCAAATAGCACGACATCCTGGAGCTTCGCTATGATTCAAGCCTCGCACGAAATAACGCAAGTCTCGCCGGTTTTTTTTATAAACTTACTTTTACAGTCATACTGTTTTAGTCGGAGTAAATGAAAATGTTATTAGAAGGTCAATTTTTACGTAGCCATTGTGGTCATATTGCGCGAAACATTACGACCGATTGTTAGGTCAAGTGCGAAAGACAGTGGCTTTGAAGACCGTTTGGTACGCGTTTTGACTGAACGAAACAACTAACGTCATTTGAGATATTACAATTTATTCAACGGCACGACAACCAGCAAGAAACAAGTTTATATTTCTGAATTGACGTGCCAATGTAGGTCAGACTGCTTGTTCGTATTGGCGCCTCCGGAACTTTCGGCGTGCAGTCTGTTGTTATGTATAACAGCGGCGTCAGAAACCTAGCTCGATCGCCAGCTCTCCCATATCGCCCATGGGAGCGTTGGGCGTGTGGGGTGCATCGGCAAAGGCGAACAGGCCCACGGCCATCGTCGCGTTGGCGTCGTCGCCGGTCGTCGCCTGAGCCGCAGGGGCTCGGAGGGACAGGACGCCGGTCGAGTGCAGGACAAGGACAAACACCAGGCCCAACAGGAACGCGGCCACCAGAAGGATGCACAGCCTGCAGACGTGGAAACGGGAAGACTTATTAGGTTCGTTCAGTCATGGCGAAGACTAAATATAGTGCAGAAGAACTACGGATTTTTCGCTCCGTGCTGTACGTGCGCACCGTGTTGACCGGGACCTGTCTGGGGACTTGTGCATTTGTTGCCCACACGCCGCACCTGGAATGACGCGCCCCGCGACATCCTCGTTTGAAGGTGCCTACTCGCTTGGAAAAAGATGCTTTCAATAAGGACGCCGCAAGGATGGTTTTGGAAACGTACGCTAGCCCAGTGGCGTAGACTTCTTATTTTTCCGGGGGGGGGGCAGACCTGGAGTGCGCCTCGAAGCGGTCGAAGGGAGGGGGGGAGGAAGCGGTGGGGGAGGGGGGTCCTGTGAGATGACGCGTCATCACCCCGATACAAAGAGGCTTACCATTAATCATCATCATCATCATCATGATAAGGGGCACCTGCAGCCATTGAGGGCCTTTTACATTGTGTCGGCTAACTACGAGGTGTCCCCAAATAAGACGTCCCGCAAATCTATGAACCGTGAACTTCAGCAGTTTGACGCATCCAGTAGAAATTTCTTTGAATGCGTGTTTTACTGGTCACATTTATTCAAAAATATTGCATGACTGGACCATCAGCACAAAAAAACGAGCCGATTTGTTTTTTTTTTTAATGGGCAGTTCGGGGGTAAAAGAAAGGGACACGAGAAAGGGACACGACAGGGGCGCTACGTGCTGCTATGTTCATTTAGGAGCCCCTGAAACGGGTCTGACTTTGACCACTCATTTTTGTATCCGTGTGTGTGTTGTGCCAAAGCGCCCGACACAAATTCGCTGCTCCTGGCGACGTGCCGATGGCGGGGTTGATTCGCGCCTAGGTCAAACCGCCCGCGTCGGACGTGCCGCGACTTGGCGGGAAAGGCGCCGCCGAGTCTGCTCTCGCTTTTCCATCCGCGACGGCTGGACCAAATCATGCCTGGGACGAACTAATCCCCGCAGACACGCAGCAAGCCGCCGCAGAGTCGCCTTCCCTTTCCCGGTCATGGCGGCTCGGCTGACGCAATCGCTTCGCCTCCATTCGACAGATTCATAATGCGGCCAGTGATAGCTCCGACTAGAGGCATTGGAACTGCACGCGGCTGCAACGGAACCCTGGGGGTATAAAACCAGCCCGGAAGCAGCGGTGGTGCGGCGGCATCTCATCGAGGCCCTTAGTTGAAAGTGCTATCGCGCTTGTCTTAGCCATGTAACGCTCTTGCTACCTTTGTATATATTGTATATAAATGCTGCTTCAAATAACCGTTAGCTAGGCTACTTCGTCGCTATGGTCTGCGCCGCGTCGATAACGGACTGGGCAGGGCAACGTCGCAACAGTAGTGACTGAGCTGGGATGGCCCAGTCCCAACAGTGTATATGTATGTGTTTTGGAGGCTTGGAGCGGGTATCACTCGAGTCGACGGCCGCAGTGCACCCAGTTGGTGCCGGTGCTTGGCAGCCGTTACAGCCCTGTCCAACTGCTCTGGCGTGCTTTGTGACCTCGAAAACAAAGTTTGCAGACAGGCTTTTCGGAGGCGTGATAGCTTCCACTGACGTCACTGTATTCCCGTGTTGGTGTGTTGGTTTCACAGTGGAAATCTGCAGCTCTTGGTTCGAGAAACGCTGATGAAGCTGAGAGCTATCGAAAAAAAATGCGGGTGGCGTCGTTATGGGCAAGCAACATGTTTTACGAGACGTTCCAAGACGCGAGCTAAAGGTAAAAACCCAACGTCTGGCGTTGGCGTTCATCATATAAAACGGCCCTATCACGAGGCTTTCCACAGAGCGACCTTAAACTCGGCACAAGTTGCTAGCGAGCAGTGGTCGCCCCGCCAGTAAACAGCATATGAAGGTAGGGGAAGAACAACCACCGAAATTCACCGTCGTCGTCAGCTTCATCATTACACGGTGGCATAAATGAGAAGCAGCGCATCGGGTTGCCATTCGAAAGCAAAACACTCCTCCAGCAGCAAGATGCCCTGGTGTTCGACAAAATATGCGGGGCAAAACAAGGCGTCACACGCGTTCGACTGGTCATTATGATGTCCGATTAACAACCCACAACCTGCATGGTGGGGCTATATGCTCACTTGTAAATAGGCACCACGAGGACATAGTCCTACCAAACCTGAGCAAAAAGTTTCAAAACTGGAGCCTAATAAAACCATGTGGTTGACACAAACCATGCAGTCAATTTGACTTGAATCACGTAAACCTTTCACACACCGGCAAAGGGCACTCCCCAAGGCTCGGTTGTCTCACCCCTACTTTTCATTATAGCGCTCATGGGACTCCCGACAGTACTTGAACAAATCCCCCACGTGTCGCACGCCTTATATGCAGACGACCTCACCATATGGTCCAACACAGGCTCCCCCGGACAACAGCAAGACAGTCTTCAACAGGCAGTCGACACTACGCTCCAATATCTCCAAACCTGTGGTCTCTGCTGCGCCCCATCAAAATCCGCCTTACTCGTCCTCCGAGCACGAACCCGGGGCCACCCACCAAACCCTACCCCCGACCCCTCACTCATTCTCAACGGGCAAGCAATCCCCACCGTCAAGACCCTCCGCATCCTAGGAGTCCACCGGGGCCGCGTACCCTCCCAAACTTATACAGACAGTCTCCCAACTTACACACCTAATTCAACGAATATGCTCTCGCCGACACGGACTCAAGGAAACAGATAACTGCCGCATCATTCAGCCTGCTGATCAGCCGCATCACCTACGGGGCACCTATCTTACCTTAAAATCACAAGAACATGCAAAGATTGATGTCCTAATACGCAAATCTTATAAGACGCCTCAGCCTGCCTACCTTCACTTGTTCACCGACCGCTTATTGAAAACTGGGTCTACATAACACCCTCTCGGAAATTATTTGAGGCCCATCTCCAAAACCAACTACAGCGCCTACAAACTCACACACCCGCCGGTCGTCATCTGCTCAAAACGCTAGGCCGGAAGGTGGTACAAACTCCGGACTCGCCACAGCGCATACCTCCATCAATGCGAACGCAACATCAATTCCTCCCCCATTCCGCGTCATATGCACCCTACATACAAACGCCGGCCGTCGTCAGCATCGTACACGCCTCCTCATCAGAAAATACGGCAGCGACCCGACCACCCTCTATACGGACGCCTCTCCCTATCCTCAACGACCAGCTCACGTCGCCACTATTGCCCGCTTCGACAATGCCTTCCTCACCTCGGCAACTGTCTGCACAGCGTCTACTACCACGGCCGAAGAAGCAGCCATTGCCCTCGCAATGACCCAAGCCATGAGTCCCAGCATAACGATACTGTCTGATTCACAAGCTGCCTGCCGTCGTTTTGCACTCGGACGAGTCTCGGCTCTTACCCTGGCCATCCTTTCTCAATGCCCCACCCTCCCTCATGCCCGCATAGTATGGACACCCAGCCACACTTCCCTCCCTGGGAACGAGGTGGCACACGCCACCGCCCGAGCTCTCCTTCACCGGGCATTCCCAGAAGAAGGCAACAATGCAGCCAGTATTACAAACTCCCTTGCGCCCCTCTCCCAACATACACCGACATCCTCTACCACTACAGAGCAACCCGACGCACCTATCCCCCTCCCCACCCTTCCCTTTCTACCGCTGACGCCTGCATTTGGCGCCGACTTCAAACCAACACTTATTACAATCACCTCCATCTCCACCACATATCCCCTACTAACTACCCACTCAACTGCCCCCAATGCGATGAGCCTAACACCACAGCTCATCTCGTCTGGACGTGCCCCACCAACCCTCCACCACCCAGATCCCCTACCCTTGAGCAGTGGGAGTGCGCGTTGCAGAGCTGCCAGCTCGAAGACCAGGAGGCCCTGATCTCTCGGGCGAGGATGGCAGCCGCGGCACGCGGCCTACCGGAATAGGATGGCCGCCCACAGCTCCTAACTCTTTTTCTCCCCTACCCCGTCCCTGCTTTTCAATAAACTTTTTTTTTCTCTCTCTCTCTCTCACGTAAACTAACAGCGACTGTTTAAATTAGCGGTTCCGCTCACGAAACGACTCCAGAGCATGACATGCATCTATGGAAACTGCTTAAGAACGGAAAAAAGCGACTTCGGTGCGCGTAGTGGATGCATTGTGAGCAGCCCCCACCCCTTCCCCTAAAACAATTTGAATGAAGCAAGCCGAACGAAGCAGCTACGCGGTCCCAGGCCGCGAATTTGTAAACAAAGATAACTGCTCCAATCAACAGGTGCCGTAGAAACAGAGCAACTATGGCCACGCTTCCAACCGGGACCTAACCCCCTCGTTTTTCCCTTTTCACCGCGACCCCTTAGCGAGGCGACCATCGAAAAACGCTAACAGCACCAAACAAGGACAGGCAAGGAGGGAGGTGCAGTTTTCGTTGCCTGATTTTACCATCCTTGAGAGTTTAAGCAGCACAGCGCCACCGGAATGTCTGAAACTCGTACACGTGCGTCCAGACTTGACTTTGTGATAGAACTTGTTTGCACTGCTGTACTCACGAGTGCATGTACTCACGAGTGCAAGCATGAGTTCTGTAGTCACGAGTAGTGGACTTACCCTGTACTCAATCGTCATCATAGTCACTTTTTTAATCTGGGTGTGTACTCACTCATCATTGTACTCACTCGTGAGATTGAGTACGAATGAGTACAAATGAGTGTACTCACGAGTGAGTGGGCCGACCTATGCTCCCGACAAAATGTCGCTTTGCTGGCGTGCTGCTGAAGCCAAGCTATGGTGGCTAGAAGGACCACCCTTCTAGCCACCATAGCCAAGCGCAGGGCTACATTGTTGTCAACAATTCCGCACACTGAGCACGTCTAACTCGCCGTGAAGAAAAGCGACACGGCCCTGCGTTTCCCCCTGCCCATCGGGGGACGGAAATGTCTTTCAAGATCCCAACCCCTATTGTAAACAATAGTTGGCAGACAGGACGGCCAACAGTCCGATGTCGACGGGCGCAGAGCCGAGCCAAGCCCTTAAAAAAATCCTCAGCCGGGGCCGGGGGGGGGCTCTGCCCCCCCGGTAAAGCTGTCCGGAGGGGGCATGAGCCCCACTGCCCCCCCGTAGTTGGCGCTTCTGGTCCTAGGCAATATTCCCCTCTCTGCTTTTCGTCCACCAGCATTCTAATCTTCTTTTCGTCCCCTCGACAGCCTTGAAGTTAACTTCCTCTGTGATACCTTTAAATCCTAGGGCTTCTGACAGCCCAATATTCCCTTCATGTAGATTTGGATGGATACCCTCACATTCTAGCACGATGTGCCGCATGTACCGGAAGTTGCCGCTGTGCCTTATCACCGTAGCCGGATGTTTTCTCCGCGCGGCGCAAGTAGGGCGTTACTGGGAATATTTTGAACATGGCGTGAGCCGTTCCCGTGATTTTTAAAGACGATAGTCTTTCTTGGGCTACTTAAACCCATAAATTTTGGTCTGTCTGTATGTCTGTCTGTCTGTCTGTCTGTCCGTCTGTCTGTGACTCGATTCAGCCACCCGGCCAAAGCAAAACAATGCCTGCGGAATAGTCTTATATAGTCAGAGCTAAAAATACCCGTCTATGTCCGGTGCAATGCTCATACTTGTCAACATTGTTGAAGAAGAACAAGACATTACGCAAATATGAGACAACAAATCAATACAGAAGTGATATTTGCAGTGTTTCCTTTATAAAAAATCAAACATGCTTGACTTTTGCGAAATTAAATACTTCATCAACTGCAAAAAAAAATTCACTCCGCCGTCGCCTGCTGTCGCCCGCGCCACTACAGCTTCTGGCGCCATTTTAAGAACTCAACCGGCAACAGTTACGCAAGGTTCCACTAGATAGGTTTCACGTTCTGCTTGCAACGCACGTGGAGTAGGGAAACGCGGTTCTATAAACGTTGAAGTAGGGCGCCTCGATTAACGCTCGTCTTCACCGTACGGCAGCGTTCGCATCGAGACTCCCGGTTTGGAGCAGTGGAACGCGGGAAATTTAAAATGATTTAAGCAAACATTTGGCGTATTTACCTTGGGAGGAGCGCGGCGCAAGAGGAACAACATGAGAGGTGAGCGGGAAAGCGAAGGGAGGCATTTATTTCGCAAAAGCCGATTAAGGCTATCGTCTTTTGACGGCATTTGCAACGAAAGGAGCAGATACGTGGCCAATTTTTTGGACTTAATATGCTTATAAACGACTCCAGTGACGACAAACAAACTGCGTGAGACAAGGCAGACGATATCACGCATTCATAGCAAACCCCTTTCAAAACGCGCGCGCACTGACGTCACGGGTCCGGCGCTTTGGCGGAGTGATACACTACATGAGGTGGTGCCGTTGTTGAGTTGTAACCGAGTATAGTAGGCAGTGTTCCAGAAGGTCAAGCCGGCCGACGCCGGGTGCTCTTCACGATGCGCGCGCTCACGTGGTGTCTGTATTTTTTGGGTATTTTTTCCGAGCACCTCACGTGGCGCAAACCCACGTCCAAGCCTGGTCGATGTCGGGTGCTCCTCACGAGGCACTCGCTCAGGTGCGCTCGGTGACACTAGACGGCAGAACTAGAAGCTTAAATAGCTCTGCTGTTAAAAAAACACATTTGCACTTACGCATTTTTCAGGAATCCTGCGACCATTTCTATGTCGAAGACATCACGGATTCGATACGGCGATCGCTTTGTGACGATATAGCGATATACAGTTCCATTCTTGGCCGCCGCCTCATCCGCGATGATGCGGGGGAAGCAGACGGTCCACAGGTTCACAATGTAATCTTCCAACTCCGGTAGTGACCCCACATCACTCAGACCGCGCGTCATAAGTCTAATCGGAGCCTTGTCGACCGCCACGCCCCTCATGGCTCGTAGAAAGTACGCGAACACGTCGACCTCGCTGAAGCCGTTTCTGTATAAGTCGCCCACCGGCACAACGCGCTGAAACATCGCCCTTGCGTCGTACACGTCGCTTCCTAGCATGAGTGTGACCTCCCCTAAGGCGGCCCTTTTGTGTAGCTGCGTGAGGGCGACGCCGTAGAAAGAACCGGGAACAAACGGCAGCTCGGCCGTGACGTTGATCGTGCTCTTCATAATCTCGTTTTCTGAGGCCGAGCGCAGACACTTGACTTGGCTCAAGATGTCGCCCTCAGGACAGCCGAGGGAACGCGCCATTTCGGCCACGTAGACCTGGCCATGCGCTGGCGTGTTGAGCGGTATGGGCGACGTCGGGTACGGTCCCTGAAAGAAGGCGCGCCTGAAGACGTTGAACTCGGGGCTCATGAGGATGACGGACAGCAGGAAGGCGCCCGATCCCAGTCCCAGGGCGACGAGGTCTTCGGGGTCCCCGTGGAACTTCCAGGCGTTCTTCTGCAGCCAGGATAGGGCCAGCAGGAGGTCCTCGACAGCGGCATTTCCGACGGCTCCTCCGACGCCCGCGTTGAGGAAACCGAACACACCGACCCGGTGGTTGGGCACGGCGACGATGAAGTCGCCGGCGGCTGCAAGATCGGCCCCGTCGAAGTCCGTATTGTACTCGGACTGGAACCATTTTCCGGTGACGACAACCACCACGGTCCTCCTGCGACGCCCCACCGGAATATGTCATAATCCCTTAGAGTTAGTTTTAGCGTGTCTCAGCACGCTAAGTTTTAGTCTTAGTCTTAGCAAAGATAAATTGCGATCCAAAAACAGGGTGCTGTCATGAAGTCGGCAGCTTGCAATATAGATGGTACACATCGCCACAAATTTCGGCTATCGATTCGCGGAGGCAGAGCGACAAAATAACGAAGGTAGACAACGCCCGTACAGAGAATAGAGGCGTCAGCTGGGCCGCCAGGGGCATTAGTTGCGGCGGCGCTGCATTCGCACCACTGATACCTAGTTGCTAGGGGAACGTCTAATCGAAGCTGCGGTGCGTCGCTTCCTCCCTGGTGGCGCTTCTCTGCACGCGAGTTTGATTTCCAGCCACGGTAGCCGCATTTAGATTGGTTGGACATCTAAAACACACGTACACTGCTTCAAGGATGTCTTAATTAATTCCTTCCCCGCTAGGGCATTCTTTGTTACCGTATCTTTTACATGTTATACACCAAAATATAAAATCTTGATGCAGTACATGAAATGCCACGAAAATTACAGTATAGTGACTATCAGACCTAGCAAAACGCGTTTTTAAAACAATGTGTACAGCTACCATCACGAAGCGCGTAAAAGTAAACCCAGAATATTCATTTTTATGCTCTTTTCTACACTTCACGTCGGAACTATTAACGGCCGGGCCTATGAATTCAAGCCCGAGCCCGGCCCGAGCCCATGACGTCGCGCCCGAGCCCGCCCGGGTCCACGGCACTGAGCCCGGGCCCGGCCCGGGCCCGCCAATAATTGACTTTGGGCGTCCCGGCCCAGCCCGTGGGCCGGGTCGGGCCTGGGCTTTCGGGCCGGCCCGGGCCCGTGCAGTGCTCTAGTTCGTTTCTCTATGTCATATGGCAGGGGGGTCTGGCGTATTGCGAACTCGTAACAAAAAAATTAGTTATAGGCGGGCTCGGCTATATCAAACTTTTGGACATATCGAAATAATCGCGGTGCATATTACAGTTCGCTATAACCGGGTTTGACTGTATCTATTGGAAGGTGACTTTGAATGACCTTGGTGGGGACCCGAATGGTAGAAAACTTGCAAAAATTACGTGAGACCTGACGAACTACAGAAGCGAACCAAATCATTCCAACCGTGCATAGAAGACGCATAAGGATTAACATAGTGAATGACTGAATACTGGTTGAAAGTAATGATTAGACAGACGGATGGTGGGAGATTATAACGAATTGAGATTGATTAAGATGGCTTAATGATTGATAGCAATAATTAGTACGGTGGGATTAAGATTAGGGGGATTAAAATGAATTAAGATGGGTTACGTTAGCTGAGTTCATTATATTAAAGTGGATTAAGGTCGAATGACGTGAAATAATTAGAATTAACATAGATTGAGGACGGAGAAATAGCGTGGCTGAGGTGGTGGCGGATGGAGGTGTATATAAAAGGTACCCGTCACAGTAGTAAGCAAGGCTTTCGTCTTCAGATCCCGTAAGCAGACTTGGGTGCCCGAAACATTTTGAGGGCGCGGAGTAACGTGGAATATTAGGGCGAAAAAAAACAATAGTGCACTACCTCGGGGATCCGGACGCGGCTACGGGTGCCCACACGTTCATGTTGAGGCAGTCTTCGGAGCCGACGACTCCGCCCCCGTCCCGCCACTGCTTGCAGGGAGGGCCTGCGTGGCTGGGGCCCCAAAGTCCAACGGCAGGGGCCTGGCGAAGCGGACGCTGCCGCCCGTGGTCTGTCCGAAGGGGACAGCCCGGTACAGCCGGACTTTTGTGCCGCCGCTCGAGTGCACGCGGGTGGCCTGCAGAGTCCCGCTGGCGGTGAGCAGGCAGTCGCGTCGCGTGAACTTCGTGTACTCCACCACCAGCATCAGGCCTAGTGTCATGGACGCGAACGCGAACGTGCCAAAGTTGAAGACCCGCTGCCTGCGCGCGAATAATAAGACATATAGTTAAGACCACGGAAGTACGTGCGTCGTCTGGCAGGTATACTGTTACGGCTGGAGGTTAAGGAATTGCTGCGTGTCACGGCGGAAGTGTCCCTGAACACACGAACTACAAATGGAAATTCCTAGAGTGGCAACGAAGACAAAATATACACACATGCTCAGTTTGGAAAAAAACTGGCCTGGGATAACTCAGTTAACGCTATTCCAGCGACGAAAGACGCTTGTTGGCAAAAAATGAAGGCGAGAAAATCAGGAAAACTTTCAAATTTCGCGCCACACGACGTCAGCAGTGAAGCAACAGCGGCCAGAACTAAAAGCGCAACTACCAGTGTGTTGATTGCACGGTATACAGTATAGTCGAGTGGTACGATCAAACGGGACTAGAATCCCTACTTCAATCGCGCACTCATGTTTAATTCTTAGCGATGGCTTTCGACCGCGACCACCACTCACGCAAGTAAGATTCTCTGACGTCATTGAGACCTTGCCAGAAAGTCAGTCGCAAATGCTCCTTCTGTTTTCCTTAACATCTAGGCAATCAGATCCCCATAGATTATAATGCATCACTGACTCAAAGCGAAAACTCTTCGTCCGTAACTACACGTTTATGTCCCAATCACATCGCCATTATCATGCAGCCTGACCAACCGTGCATGATATACTCTCTGGCGCGAAGGCAGCAGCGGTGAATGGTGCAACGTTCTCGCTCGGAAGAAAAAGAAATAAGTGACCAATGAAAAAAATGGCTGTGGTTTAGCTCAGCTAACCTTGAATATGCAAAGCAAAAGCTTGGCTTAGTCTGAGTCTTGGTTTCGCTTGGTTAATCATTGATTTAGCTGTATTGCCGAACACGGTTAAACGCAGTTCGGTCCCGTGCAACGCTCGCTGGAGGAGGCCCGCCTCGCTTTCATTCGCGGCGAACGCGGTGTTCCTCTTTGCCGGGCGCAAGATGAGTCACGTAGCCCGAGATGACCCAGCGGCGCATGCGTGGTAGTCGGCAGGGTTGCTCGGCTGCTGATCAGCTGATCGGCCGCATCCGCTTCCGCTAGCTGATCAGGACGACTGAAAACGGGGCCCTGTGCGCAGCGCCGAAAGTGGGCCCGGCGAATCATGCGATGCGCTTTAAGGTGTTGTCTCTGAGGTCAAAAGGTGAACTTGCGCATCCGCGACGAAACCGGTGGACGAAAGTAGTAAAGCTTTGCTTTAGAACTGCGGCATCTGACCCATCATGGCAGTCACTGAGGTGTCATCCGAAGTGCCGAGTGAAGGAGTCATGTTCTTCTTCACTAGGTGAGCGAACTAGTTAGCGAACCTTCACTAGGTTAGTGAAGCACCAGTACTCTCCACGACCGTCGTCGTTTCCCTCCAGTATTTGACACTCTCGCATGATATAATGGTTCCGAAACCGCGGTAATTTAGAGAACTGTATTTCGCCCCGCCTTATTCCTATTCAGTCCACGCATTTCCCGCACCCTCCTCATTTAACGTGGCCTTACTTGGCTGGCCTCCGACCAGCTGATGGACCGGTGATCTTTGGTGAACCTTGCCCGGGACATCCTCGGCTCTTAATGTTGTTTCTAATTGGATTTTCCGTCCTCCTATCCCATGCTCTATACTGATATTCTTGACAGAAGAAATGAGGCCGAATTGTATACAGGACGTTTGCCTAAGTTTGGGAAAAAAAGAAGGTGTCCGTAGGACTTTTGGTTTAATTTTATGTGCAGGAAGCCGTGTAGTTCATATTTTTTAAACAAAACTGATGCACCCTTTATGAAGCGATTTCATGACTCACGATTACCTCGCAATTGTTTGCAGTATATAGGCGCACGCTTCCATTCCTTGTCTTTGTTTCCTCCTGGTCAGGCTATAGAGTAGGCATATTCGACTGACCGGCCGAGAAGATCTGCGGACATGCCAGAGACACCCCTCAGCACATTCCACGGGGTTTCAAGCGAAATAGCATTGCCGGATTCGGATTGGAGACTTTTCCAGGAAATTATACTTCTACCACGTTGAAATCATTGTTGCGGAATGGGCGTCCCCATTCCATTCCAATTCCATTCCGGGGAATGGCAATTCGCCTAAATTCTATTCCTTTCAATTCCTCGGAACGCCAGAAGATTGCCAGTTCCCATTCCGGGAATGGCCGGCCAGTTCAATTCCATTCCTCTAATTCCTCCCCATTTTATGGGGCGATTATCAAGTTACCAATGAATACACCTTTAGGCTGATGTTATTACACTCGTTAAGAACTGCTAAAACACGCAAAACACGTCCCCAAGGTCAAGGGATAGGGGCTTTGTGGCTGATCTCGTGCAGTGCGATCATTCCACCAATTCCAACAGGGGCAGTTCTCCCGTTAGTTATTATAGTATTCCCATGGTCAGCATGTCTTTACGAGTTGTGGTGTTTTCATATTGTTTAAGTCTGAATGTGTTAATGCTAAAGTGACGACATGTTCTTTTTGTACTGACAAAAGTATGGTTAAAGAAGACATATTCCTTAAACGCGTATTAAACGCGTAGTAGTTTGCACGAGTATGGAGCGGTCATGAGTATGGTTAGAACTATAGATTTGTTAACGGGGAACAGAACTCTGGATCTGGTGGTATCAGTTGGAAGAGTTACCGCTCCAGCACCTTGTCCTGCCTTTGCACCAAATACGGATCACGGGCCGCAGAGGTCGTCAGCTCTCACGGATGTCAAGAGCGCGTTGAAAGCATGGATAGGTTGATAATTTTCTGTGTTTACGTGTGTGCAGGCTTGCAATGTCACCCTTGCAGAAAAGCTTAGTTACGTGCGTCAGGTATCATCCACTACACACGATCGAAAGTTCAGGCTGTGCTTACAGTATGCACGACCTTTGTATGGGTGTCTCGGTGGGAACCAATGCGCCGAGATAATTTTTTTCTCTCGTTAGTGTATACTGGGATAGTGCACTTGTTCGTATACTAATTTGCGCCTTGTTTTTTCTTTTATAAATTGGGAGATTGTTCACACTTTTACGCCACGCAACCTTTGAATCTAGCTAAATAAAAAAGGACTTAGAGAATGCGTTGCGACCTCGGGCTCAGCAAAACTGAGTACAAGGCCTGTATAACTCATTGTATAATTGAGGCATGTATAACTAATTTGATGAGTTGCATGCAGTGGAGTAGCAATGTAGGTTCCCCCAACTGTCCTCTGGTCTGGGCGATCAACCGAAAAAAAAAAGTAAAGAAAAATGATAGCAATAATAAGAAGGACACGTTCGGCAGTCGGCCAGCCTAGTGTTGCGGAAATCCCTACACCAGAAAATTGCTTAGGTGCCCTCGTTGATTGATTGTAGGGTTTGACGTGCCGACGCAACGCAGGCGATGAGGCGAGCTGTAGTGGAGCGCTCCGAATTAGTTTTGACCACCTGGGGATCTTCAACGTGCGCCGAAACCTCGTACACACAGGCGTTTTTGCTTTTCTGCTCCATCATAAAAGCGGCCACCGCGGCTGGGAATCGAACCCGTGACCTCGTGCTCAGCATCGCAATTAAATGTCCTCGTGAATTTTATATGCTGCAATGAAGGTCTCAAGCTGCAGTGAAAGGTCGAAAAAAAGCTTTATTTTTGTTTCATTCATCAAATTACGTAACAAAATGGTATCAGCTAAATGGGTGCTTCGCCATACAGTATTGCAAACGTTCCTGGGGGAGAACTGGGGAGCGCGAGGTGAGATAGGGCGTAAGCTGATATGGGGAAGTTTGCAGTGAACACAAGCACCGCGTCAGCGTCCCGCTGACGGGAAGGTTGGATGCGAGTCACCGAAGGTTCCAGATGCAAAAAACAAAAGTTGAGGGGGGGGGGGGGGGAGGGGAGGCGGAGACAGGGTGGATGCGCCGCCAAGGTAAAAAATCACAAGGCCCAGTTAGTGGGAGAGAAGGGGGGAGGGGGGGATGCCTCCGCGGTAGTTCCCCACCACGCATACCAACGGCTTAGAGCCGCGGTTATTACGCGGAGAATCACGACGAATGTCGTAGCAGCGCTGTATATAAGGGCAGAATTGTAGTAGGGTCGCTGCTTATACATATACCGTGCTTGAAACCAGCCAATCGATTTAACAGTACTGTGTTTGTTAAATTCAAGTCTCCGGCTTTCTGATGTTTGAACTTGGGCTGGTGGGTTCTTTTGCGTGTTTATGCATATTTTGACAAAAACCGCACGTAGAAGGAAAAAGTACATGTGCTTTATTTTGGGAAAAATACATGTAATTCCATTCCCATTCCATTCCGGGCAAAAGGCACTTAATTCCATTCCCATTCCATTCTTTTAAGTATTGCCGCCATTCCATTCCGGGGTCGCGAAAATGTGGAATGATTCCGGATTCATTCCGATTCCGGACTGGTAACTCCGCAACACTGAAACTAATATTTATCACAAATACCCCTATTAATAGATTTCAGCATGTTGAGAGTTCTGCGTGATGGCATGTATCATTCATAAACATCATATAGAAATCAAACCGTCTCAAACTGCGGCATTTATATTGATGGAGCCTAGTTCTTTTGTACATCTTCATCCGTAAATTTTCTCTCGTGAGTTTTCGAAGAATTGTTGAAAAATCTGTTACCTTTTTTACGTATTACTAAACAAGCCTCAAAAATTTTGGCGATAGAATAAAAGAAAAAAAAAAAAACGAATGCTGAACAGCTTCTTGGTCTACCCGGTTCGGGAAGGCCGAAGGAAGGTTGAAACGTGCCTGTTCTTTCTCGGAGGCAGAATCAGTACTTCACTCGAACTTGTGTCGCGCCAAAATGTGTAGCGAAACCGGCCGTGGTGGCCATTCCCTTTTTGAGCACGAGGTTTTATGTTTGATTCCTGACTTCACCGGGCATTTTTCCGATACAGGCAAAAAACAAAACACTCCCCAAGTGTTGCGACGTTGGCAGATGCTGAAAATCTCCCGGTGGCTGAAAGGAATCCAGGCCATTTCATTCACCATACAAGCCTCGTAACTCACGTGATTCGGCCGTAAAACCCCCCGAACTTAGCCTTTGCGGCACTTCAAGGATCATTCGCGGTGTGCATCTACGGAATTAGTTATCGGTGAAAGGAAGCGCGGATGACAGCTGACCGCTCAAGAAACAAATCATGGCGACAAGGTCCCCAATTCTCAGAAAGAGATGCTCACACGCGTACACGGCTGCGTGGAGTGAAGGGCCTTTCAGCGACATTGTCATGTGCAAATTCGACAATCTTGTGTTTAATTACCTCGCGTTTTTAGGCCCTGCTATTCCTTATAACCCTGCCTTGACCGTTATCCGCCAAGACTATATCTTCACTGTGCCTTCTATATTGCAACCTGCGTTTCTGCTATCCGGCACCACTTCTTCGGCAGCCTTACTGTCCACGCCGCCTTATGTTAGCTTCCATGTCGCGGAAATGACACGTGACTCACAGGACAACGATGATGGGTCGCTGATTCGCCGGCATCTCCTGGCTGCTTCGTCTCCTGGTAATCTCTAAGGCGCTGATTTAGAATCCGAGGCTCCAATGGGTTTCCCAGTGCGCAAGATGGCGGTGGTAATGATCACGATAACGATTAAGCCCTTGTGGAGAATGGCACGCGACCAATTCCGGGCATTGGTCGGTGCTGAGCTGGTTGCTGTGCTTCCGCTTGGAGCTGAGGAAACAAAGTTGTATTGACGACGGTAATAGAGAGAGAGAGAATCAACTTTACTGAGCTCGAAAATTCGATGGTGCGCGCAGGCACCAGACGGGGTGGTTCCCTATTCACGGGACCCATATGTATCCAGCAACTCCTGGCCCCTGGCCGTCAGTGCTAGCTGAGTTGGCAGGGCGGGGCTGGACAACAAGGTCTCCCATCGCTCGGGGGGTTGGGGATTGGGGGTGTTGGGGGGAAAAGGCGGTGGGGGGTTCTTGAGGTCTTTGCACTCGGATATGATGTGTGCCAGAGTGCCTCTTTCCGTTTTGCAGAAAGGGCAGAGTGTGTCGTGCTGCGCCGGGTACATTCGGTGTAACAGAACGGGATGCGCTATAGCGATCCCGCCTGCATGCGCCGCAGGATCGTTTTCTGTTGCCTGATTAACTGTGGGTGCGGTTCGGGAAGTTTGCACCTCGCGTTTCTATACATCTGAGTAATCTCTTTAAAGCTGGTCACGGGATGCGGTAGCTCAGCCGGCTCGTCCTCGGCCCGGATGGACAGTTCTCGGGCGTGGTGGTCGGCGAGGGCGTTGCCTTCCACCTTCGAGTGAGCCGGTACCCACACGAGCTCGATGGCTCGTCCCGGAGGCTTGTGCTTGGAGAGAATGGCTCGCGGCCGCGGTAGAGATCACTCCCCTTCGGAAGCTTCCGTAGGCTGACTTCGAATCTGTGACCACGGTGTCCACGCTCGGTTGCACGAGTGCGAGTGCCACGGCTGCTTCTTCCGCAACGGCTGGGTCTGTCGTCCTCAGCGACGCGCTGACGATCAGCTTGTCGATGGACGTGGCTACCGCCGTTGCTCGGTCGTCGTGTTTTCTGAGCGAGGCGTCCGCGTAGAGTACCCTAGGGTTCTCCTCCAGCTGTCGAGCCAGGGCCTTGGCTCGCGCGGTCCGCCTCCCTTCGTTCTTCCCCGGTTCCTGGGGAGTGGCTTGGTTTGAATGGCCTCTTTCCACTGCTCGGGAAGGGCTGCCTTGGTTGGCAGTGGTTCTATCTGCCATCCTATTTTCCGCAGGACGACCCGGCCGTGCTCCGTTTGGCTTAGCCGTACCCTTTGGTTGGACAGGTGAGCCTCGATCAGCTCCTCCACCGTGTTGTGGGCCCCCATGTCCAGCAGTTTCTGCGTGGACGAGTAGATCGGCAGGCCCATTGCCTGCTTGGTTGCTTTACGCAGCATCGTGTTCAGGGTGTCTCTGTTTGCCTTCGTTAGCTGGAGGTACGGGGCAGAGTAGGTCACCCTCGACACGACGAATGCCCGCACTAGGCGCATTGCGTCGTCTTCCTTCAGGCCTCTGTTACGGTTAGAGACCCTTCGGATCATGCTTAATATCTGCTCCGAGATGTTCTTGATCTTCGTGACGGCCGCGGACGCTCATCCGTCGCTTTGCAGCAGCAGACCCAGGATTCTGATCTGTTGCGCCGGTTTAATGGCTGTGCCGTCAATGGTGATGGTCACGTTCGGCGGCAGTTCCTTCTTGGGTCGTCCCGGCTGAACCATGAGCAGCTCCGATTTCTGGGGAGCGCAGCTCAGCCCGCAGGTCTTTGCATATTCGTGTACGGTAGTTGCCGCCCTCTGCAAGGCTTCCTCCGCCCAGGCATCGGACCCGGCTCGGTTCGTCCACACCGTAATATCGTCGGCGTACAGCGCGTGGTCCACGCCTTCGATTTGCTTGAGTAGACTGGGCAGGGGCAGGAGGGCCAGATTAAAGAGCAGGGGCGACAAGACTGACCCCTGAGGGGTGCCTCTCTCGCCGAGCTCGACGGGTTCCGACTTCTCTTCCCCTATCCTGATGGTCGCGGTTCTTCTCGTTAAGAAGTCCTTGATGTAGCCGAAGGTCTTCCAACCGCATCCCGTTTTGTTTAGATTTTGGAGCACGCTCGCGTGAGACACGTTGTCGAAGGCCCCTTTTAGGTCTAAGGCGAGTATCCCACGCGCCGCGTTCCCCGTCGCCTTCTTGACGACGAGTTCTTGCAGTTGGATCAGGACGTCCTGGGTGCCCAGGTGTTGTCTGAACCCATACATGGTCTCGGGCATTTGGTTTGTTTCTTCCAAGTGTTTTTGAAGTCTGCGAAGGACCATACGTTCCATCACCTTCCCCACGCACGACGTAAGGGAGATGGGCCGCATGTTGTCAATCGTCAGCGCTTTTCCGGGTTTCGGGATGAATCGAACCTCTGCCTCTTTCCATTCTTTCGGCAGCTGCAAGCGCTGCCAGGTTTCGTTGATGTGCCCCAGGAGGCCGCGGGCCGCCGCTTCACTCATGTTTCCAAGCAACTTGTACGTGATCGCATCCCTGCCGGGGGCGCTCTTTCTGTTGCTGTCGTCAATGGCCGACCAGAGTTCCGTCATGGTGAACGGTCTGTCCATCTCTTCGTTTTCAGGGCCTCCGTACCTCTCGGGCGTCGGGTACTGGCCTCGCTCGGTCTTGAGGTATTTTGCCTTCAGGTCTTCCAGTAGCCTGCGGCCGTCTCCCTTGTACGCGTTGAGGATCTTGGTGAGGTTGCGGTTGGTTGCGGTCTTGCTGCTCATCGGGTCGATTATGTGCCTGAGTAAGCACCACGTTTTCCGTGCCGATAGCTTACCCTGCAAGCCGTCGCAAGTGCTCAGCCAGTTCTCTCGGCATAGCTTGGCCGCGTACTCGGCGATCTGTTTGTTAAGGACCGCGATACGTTTGACCAGCTTCTTGTTGTGACGCTGGCGCTTCCACCTTCGCGTTAGCGAGTGCCGGGCAGCCCACATGTGAGCCAGCCTGGCGTCCACGAAAGGTGTCTGCGCCGTCGTCGTTATTTCTTGCGTGAATTTCTCGAGGGCCTTTTTCTGATCCCTCGCCCATTCGGCGTACGTTTGCTTTCGGTCGGCTTTTTTATCGTTCTCCGAAGCCTCTTCGATTTCGTGCGTGTATTTCCGCATCTTGTCCCAGTCCGTTACGCGTGCCGTCCCCAGCATGGCGCGGTATTGGGGTCCCTTGATGGTAATGCCGATTACGCTGTGGTCGGAGCCCAGGTCCACGTCTTCGTTTCTCCAGGACACGTCCAGTGCCCCCGATAGCCATGACAGATCCGGAGTTGTGTCCCTATTGGCACTGTTGCCCCTTCTGGTGGCCACGTCTGGCTCGTTTAACAGGGTCATCTCATGGTCCTCCATGGTGTTGGCTAGAGCTTTTCCCCTCTTCGATTGGTACTTGTACCCCCACGTTGTGTGAGGGGCGTTGAAGTCGCCGAGGATCAGGAGCGGCCTGCTCCCCGCCAACCTTTTCGCCTGGCTCACTACTCGACCAAAGTCGTACTGCCTCTGTGACGGGCGGCAGTACGCGCTCATGACGTATAGACTTCCCGTGTTGCCAATTGTTCTTGCGTGAATCTCGACGAGCGTGTGCTCGCATCCGCCCTGCGCCGTGACGTGTTGAGTAGCCGCAACGTTGCTGCGGACGAGCACCGCTGTCCCTTCCTCCGTCGGGTCCGTGTACGTCACGTATCCCGGGAGTCTGGGCTTGCTGTTCGTTTCTTGTAGTGCTATTACATCGGGCTTGTGTTCGAGCCCGTCAATGTGGAGTAACAGTTCCGCCTCCTTGTTGCGGATCCCCCGGCAGTTCCATTGATAAATTACTGTGGTGGTGGTGGTTCCAGTTCAATGGCGCGTACCCACTCAGGGGGATTGGCCAGGAAATGGGCGCCTTACCGAAAGAAATTAGGTAATTTTTGAAGGGAAAGAAAAAAATTTTAATTATTAGGACGGATTAGCAGTAGATAAGTAGAGAAATAAAAGTAAGGAGATTAGAGAAAGAAAGAAAAAAGGTAACAACGAACACCATTTAATGAAAATTGGAAGTAAGAAACACGAAGAAAGTGGTACAGACGAAGCAGTGAGCTTGGCGCGCATATCCTTGTCAAGAAAATCCAATGAAGCTAAATACTGTCTAGCACGGCAGACGGCCTGATTCCAGGATGAATGAGTGCAACGCAGTGCAAAGATCCCCGGGGCAGAATCCCAGTTCCTTCGCCCCGAATGACAAAATAACTGTAGCAGACAGCGGGAGGTTTAGCCGGCTGCATGTACTTTCTAGGTATCTTCGTCTTATCGAGGAGAACCGTCGGCAGGAGAAGAAGAAATGGTCGATTGTTTCTGGTTCTTTGCAAAAGGCGCATAACGGCGACAGGGCCAGATTAGAGCGGTGCAAGTAATAATTTAAATTTGGCACGCGACAGCGAAAGCTAGTGAGGGTTACTTCACAAGCTCGCGACTGGCTTATGCTGCACTTCCATGAGTACCGGAGGTGCTCGAGCTCCGAGTCGTCGTAGGTAGAATCAGGCAGACTTTGTAACGTCCCCCCCCGTTGGTCTTCTTTTTCTTATTTGGTCCCTGCTTCATCTTCTTCGGATGTTTCTAGGCGGCCGCGCCTACACGCGATCGATGCCTTGATTTTTTCCGCCCGTTCTTTCTTCAGGGACGCGAAGCGGTTCCTTGCGGTAAGGGTTGCTACTTTGGTCGCTAGCCGTTCGTGTTTGATCGACAGCGTCCGCACTTGGCCTTCGAGGGCCTCGCATCTGGCGTCTATCGCGCTCAGTTTCTCGTTGATTTGGGTGATGGCCGTTAGGATCACTGTAAGCTCTCCTCCCTTTGGAATCTGCGCCGCCGCTGTCGCCGTCTCGCGGTTGACGGTGCTTTCTTCGGAGTCCATTGCTTTTTGTTTGCTCGGCGCTTGTTGCGCCGGCCGTGCCACCCCCGCATCCCGCCCTAAAGCGGGATTCACACGGCGGAGGAACCCTCTCACGGAGGCGGACGGATATGTGACGTCAACAGCACGTGACCGGATTATCCGGCCTGGCGGCGCATCCACACGTGCGGAGCTACGCGGAGTGAGTAGCAGACGACAGCGCCGAGGAACAGGTTTTATTCCCCGCCGAGGGCCACCGCCGTCGAGCGAAAACACGCGGAGGCATTTTCTTTCGCGGAGCCACCGCGTGCTATCCCCACCGAGGGGCGGAGCCTAAAACCGGTCACGTGAGCGGGTCCCGCGGGCCAAAAAGAGAGGGTTTCTCCGTCGTGTGAATCCCGCTTAAGCGGGGCGACGGGGGGTCCCTCCGCGGCACCTTGCGCATTCCTCCGGCGTTCTCCACCGTGTTGTTATCGCCTTGGGGTCTCGTGTTTGCTGAGCTGCCGCTAGCTAGCGCATCGATTTTGCTCATTAAGGCCCTAATTTGGGCGTTCTGCTCTTGTATCTGAGCGTTCTGCCGCTCTATGACTTTCTTGAGCTCTTTTACTTCATTGCAATCCCGTTGCGGGCTAGCTCTTAGGTTAAGGGGTTGGGAGGGGGTGAGGGGCGGGAATTCGGTTTCGCTAACCCGAGCGACAGAAGACCTGCCGGTCCAGCCCACCTTTTTCTCGGCGGTTGTCCCTCGTCGTCCGGTAGACTCGGCCCGGAGTCTCGATCCGGCCCTGGATCTCGAACCGGCCCTGGATCTCGAACGGGACTTGGTCCGGGACCTGGATCTTCCGCTCGAACCTCGACCCGCCGTTTCCCGGCGGCGGTTGCCGCCGTCGCCGCCGCCGCCCCCGGATCGTGACTTCGATCGAGAGCGGCTCTGGCGGCCGCCGCCGTTGCTGTTGCGGACCGGCGTCTGGGACCGGCCCCGTTGCGAAGAGGCGCTACGTTGGGGTCGCCCTGTAGGACCTCTTTTGCCTTGCTTTTGTCCTCGTTGTCTTCTTCCGCCCGGCGCCGTTCCCAGCGCCGTCGACGGACGACGTAAGGCGTTTTGAATCTTGCCTTGCAAGCCTTGTCGGCGGTGAGATGTTTCCCCCCGCACAGGCCACACTTGGGTACGCACTTGTGGTCTTCTCCGGGGTTGGCGACACCGCAGCCCCGGCAAATCTTGTCTTGAGGATTTGGGCACGCGTCCATCCTGTGCCCCACTCGGCCGCATGCGTAGCACACGTCAATCTGCTTCCTGTGCAGGGTGCACTCTACTAGAAGGTTCCCATACCGGACGTGGTTGGGCACTTTGTGTCCCTCGAAGGCGATCACCACCGACCTGGTCTTGCCGATGCGGTTCGCCTGCAACGCCGTGGGATTGTGCTTGTGCACGACTAAATCTTGTATTTCTTGGGCGGTGTCCTCCAGTGGGATGCCCCGTATTACTCCTTTCACTGTTCCGTAAGGGGCCGACTCGTACGCGCTGACTTCGTGGGACGTTCCCCGAATGTCGATTCGCTCCACCATGGCGTATCTGTCGGCGTGCTCCCTCTTCGAGGTACTCACGACTATGATGTTCTGTTGGTGGTTTAGGCATATCACATCTTCTCTAGCAGCAATTGCGTCGACTTGCGCCGCCGCCGTTACAGCTCGGCTTCTTTCCACGCGGGCCACCTCGCTTACGCGGAGCCCGCCTCGTGGCCGCATGACAATCTTCATATCTGCGCGCGGCAGGTCTGGCATGCGCGCGCCCTTCAGCAGCTTGCCCTTGTTCATTCGTTTCTTCGTCCTCTGCTGACGTAGATCGTTGCCGGTGGCGGCACCGAGGTCGTTGCCCCGACCGTTGACGTCAGTCGGGGCCTTGGCGCCATCTTGGTTCACTTGGAGTACGGGCGTTAGGCTTAGCAATCCTACGCCGCCTTGTTTCACTTTTTCGCCAGCGGTTTTCCACCCCTGCGCTCTAGTGAACTGATCCGGCGAAATTTCTACGCCATCTACTTCTACTCGCATAGCGGTAGACATCTTGGGTCGTTGCGCGCTTGCGTAGCAACCGATGAATCGGTGATCGGCTTTCGGCGTCGCCGGGGCTCGGCCTAGGCCTACCGCTTCCCTCGGCCGAGGCCGAAGTTGTCGTTAGGCCTAGCGGCTCGCGGGCACAAAAAAGTCCTCAAATTTCCGAAAAAATGGTCCCCCTACCTCGGAATTCGGGTTTCCGGTGCTCCATGCAACTTCATACATCTAGTCGATGCCCTTTCATAAAGCTGCGGGTCAATTAACCAGTGAAATCAGTGAAAAATGACGGAGCGCCTGCGAAGCTTTCCCAAAGTGGAACGCGTCAGCACGTGCCTCTCCGACGGTAATAAATATGCAGTCCTCGGAGGTAGTGCAGCTGATAGAAGTTAGACTAACAAAGTGTGAAGAATACGAACCACTCCTTATTTCCGTCCTCGTGGTGGACTGTTGGGCATTCGAAGTTAAACGACGTCAACAGTGGGTATACACGCAGCTTGAGGTGTAACGTGTTTCACTAAGCTTGGCACATCACTGTTGGCGAATAACAAAATGCTCTCTCTCTCAATTTATAAGGGCCCTGCAGCACTTATCATCGACTACTGGGAATGTATTTTCCCAGGAATCCCAGCAATCTCCTCCCGAAAGCCGAAACTACGCGGTATGAGAAATCGCGCATAATCGTTCCCTCTCAACTGCGCGCTCTCTCCCGGAGAGGGCGGCGGCTCGCAGCGTTCTCTTCCGAGGCCTTCTATATATACCACCGGATGGGGAGTTTTCTCCTTTTCTCCGCAACATGGAGGGGTCTATCTCACGTCTAGTGCCACCTAAAAGAAGGCACGGCTGCCTGCTCGCAAGTGCGCGCTCGGGCTGGTAGGGCGTTTTTGAAGCAATAACGTTTGTTGTCGAGTGGTCTGGTGAACGGGAAGTATTGAGCTCATCACTCAAACTACGCGCGCACTCAAAACACAAAAGAAACGGCAAATTGTGCGTACAGGTTAAGGTAAGAGGTTTGTACACAGCGCCGACGGCGGCGGATCGTCACAGGAATTTCGAGAAATAAGACGCGAAGTTGACCAGTTAGAGCCAATTGAAAGCCATGGCCTCAATGACGTCGTTTAGGCCATGCCAGGGGGGCATGATTAGGAGAACTGAAGAGAACGCGGTTGGTTTTTTCGCGTCTTTCACAGCAATTTGTGCGCTCACCGCTTCACGCGCGCGTGTAATATTTGGCTCAGGTATTCATGTCTGTAAGTTAAACGTCGCGCAGGTTTACTTGCACTGCTCAAAGGGTGTTGCAGGGTCCCTTTAAAGAACACACACCTTCGTCGGGTGGATTGGCCATTGACGCTGACTGCTTCCGCAGGAAAAAACGGCCATTTATCTAATTCCCATTTCGTTGCGACATCAAAATACAGCCCGCCCACAATTCTCACTCACCAACACTCCGTTCCACATGCTCAGGAGGATTAAAAAATAACTATGACAGCGGTTATTAGAAACTCATGAGTGTGAGAGAGAGAAAAAGAACGTTATTGAGAGTGAGAGAGAGAGCTTTGCGCAGAGGCAGTGTCTCATCCAATGACGTTTATTGGGAGAAGTTGGTGATCTTAGGCGTCGGCCAAGAGCAGCTGGCCGAGGACGCTGCTAAAGTTCACGGCAGACTCACCCATTGAAATTCCACTGCGGCGCCAATATAGCCTGTATTCAATAGCGAGGCACGCATGCAGGCAACCATGTGACGGCCTGTCCCAGGTTACGTCGGGCTCCGCGGGATTGTGGTAGTTGTCCATGCTAAGCGCATGATATCTGTTGGACATTCCGAGCTCTAGCCCACCGAACGCGAAGTAATGCCTCAACTCCAATGTGAGTGCGATTAATAACAACTCTGTTGACACCACCGTTGAGAATCGGGTTGAAACCGATCAGACTATGCACGCCGGTGTTATATTTTTCTTCGGCGTGCGCCCGCAGTGGCATAAGCGCGCCATGTCCGTGGCGCTTCGGTCATGTCCGTGGCCATTTTAGTGTTGCCAAACGAAGACATTGACAGCTGAACTTTTTAATGAATACCACCTATATTGACACACGGCCTATTCTCTAGATCAGACCACTGAATAATGTTCAAGTTTATTTTGTAGTACAGACCACAGGGCTATGTGCTATTTCGAGATACTGCTTCGGTGGCGCAGTGGTAGAGGCTTGGGTTTTTGTTGCTAACGCCCTGTGTTTGATTCCCAGCAATTATTTTTTTTTTTCACATGTGAATTTTTGCTGTAACCTCTTCTCCTAAGTCAGCTATACGGATTATTTATTTGAATTAGTGTGGACTGGTGTCTCTTAGATTGCCTTAGACAATTAAGGATCAACAACGGTAACAAGGTACAGTCCACAGAAAAAACTGAACATTACCGTGTGGACTGGTCGACAGAACCATTCTGTACAGTATCCTGTGTTCATGTGTATCATCATCCACTGATCCACAGAAGCGCCAGTGGACTGTAAGTGGGAAAACTATTATTTGTTTTCTCAGCGGTTGGGCGGCACTCCACCGGTGTCTTCTGCCACGTGCTGCAGTTCCCGACGGGGTCAGCACTGGTGGTACCCTTGGTCCAGGGCTCCACCGGCCTCTTCTGCTTTGCGTTCCCGGAGATTTAGACCGATCTGGTCTTCGCAGCCGTCGCTGGCCAGCAGTGCCTCCCATTACTCCGCATTAGGGTTTCTCATTTTTGGCCAGCCATTGTGAACTGCCATATGCCAACCCACAAGCTGACATGCACCCCCGGGGATTGGCCAGGGACGATGGCAGCTCACAAGTTCTTATTGGCTGGTTCGTAAACATACCCAGTCTAAGGATTACTGTCGAATCTGCTGCGCTTGATTGTAATAATGTTTTCACACTCGTAAATCATAACAGGTTCCAAGTCTGTGTTGATATTCTGTTCCAAGATAGTTACAACCCCGGCCCTTGCTGTTAGGCACAAACGTTAAACAAACGTGTTGATATGCCACACCGCACCTCTAAACCAAACTAATAGATGGAAAACCACCTTCATTTTCAGAAAAATAAATCTCATAATTGCGTTAGTAGAACATTACACAATAATAAATATAACGGGTGTTGAAAAACCCGGGCGTTTGTTCCAAAACACACAATTCTGCCCCTTGGCTACTGCGCAGGACAATGGTGCTCTTAGAAGTTTCATTAATTAGAAGGAAAAATGTTCCAAGCGAAACTGTGGATGGTTGTGTGTGTGCAAAGAAGTGCGAGGTTTCTACGTATACAGGGGAACGGAATCTCGCACCAAGGCGTCATTATCGGTAGCCGTTACTTGTAGACAGGCAGACTTAGTACGCCACAGCTCCCCACCCCCACCCACTTCAATACATCGGGAGGGAGGGGGGGGGGGGCTTACACAAACTTGCTAACAACACTACCAACCTGATTTGCTCATTGATGAAGCACCCGCTCGGTATAGTTAGCGTAGGTCAAATTATGAAATTATGGCCAAAGTCGGCACTGGAAAGAGCGAGCCTACACGTACAGAACCGCACATATATTAGATGAGATATTGAAGAAAGTTTGATTTCCCGTGTAACGAAACAAATGATACCCATCGACTGATTACCAGCAATCAACAACACTGAACTTGGTTTAATCGTCGCATTTGTGTTAGCGAACATTCATTTCATTTGACGCTGGAATTTACATCCCATATGCGGGGTTTTCAAACATTTTTTTCGTTTTCATGAAAGCAGAAGAGGAGTCTAATCAGGATTCAAGTGCAAATAACCCGTTGAAACTTGCAAGGATGGCGCAACAAAAGCAGCTGCCGTTAGCTTTTGCTTTTGTCGTGCTTTAACCAGGCATGGCTGGAGGAGCGATGGTCGAATTGTTAGGCAGTTACTCGTCTGCAGCATGGAGTCAGAATGCGGAGAGGGCGCGCGTGAGTAGACCAGGTGCCATCAGTATTTGTCGTCGTGGATTTTTCATCCAAAATGTATGTAGACGGCATTAAGCAAAGTAACACGGTAAGCAAGCCATGCATGGTTCACTGCTTCACTGTCTCAAGCTGCAAGAACTTCGATTAATCTCGAATGTTCTCCTGGAGGCCAGGGCGACTGTTTATGATGCACTTGAAGAAGTGAATTGCGGGAAATTGTGTACAAAGCAGGCCTAAGAGCGCAGGCTGTTCCAGCGACATATTCTCTCCCGGCAGCACATTGAGAAGGTAGCCGAAGTCGTATGCGCTATAATAACTGAACCCCGTTGGCTTGCTTGACCAGACAGCACTGGAAATCGTGAGAGGGTCGGCCCACTTCTTCTGGTCAGTATCATCGTCATCCCGATTGTTAACCTCAGAACGAGAGGTGATGAGCAGCTCGATGGAAGCAATAAATGTAGTCATCTTGAGACGGGAGTTGATGTTATACTGATGGTTGGAACAGCTTGGTTGAGGCCTACATTCCTCGTCCATCGGAGTACAGCTCACGGGGGGGAGATACGTTGGTATACGTTGGTGGCTAACATCATGTGCGGGTGAGCTGATGTCCCCAGCTCAAAGTAATTGAGCCTCGCCGGAACACCTGGGAACTCGGTGTCTACTGCGGGTGTGAGATGGAGGCGTGACGTTGGCGTGATGGCGTGGAACCAACTCGAAGCTGGAGTGCCGCATACCTTGTATTTTTCAGAGATCACAGCGGAGTCTCGTCCCGTTGTGTGCCGTGAACACGAGTGACGTCTTTGCCGTTGGGGCTGCTGGACGTAGAGGAATAGTGTACGAACAACGTACACCGTGGTTAAGTTTGCCCGAGGAACCAGTGGCCACTGCTTCTACTTCGCTGTGCTGTTACTCCCGTGGCGGCGGTTTATTGGTGGCGTTTCTAAAGAGAGACATACCCACGCAAGGATCTGGCTATGACGGTTCCCAGAAAAATAATGACGTCACCTTGATTATCTTAGATGACGCCTCCCTCGCTCGTCTGTTTCGGAGGGAGATGTGTGGCCAACCGCCAATGTCGCGTGGCATGCGCAGCAACATCGCGGGAAATGCGCGTGTAGTGGCAACGCGAGAGACTTTTGGAACCCAGATAGCTCTTGGAATAAACTCGCGACTTGAGCTCCCGGTTCTGCATTACAGCCACAAAAGGAGCCATCGATTGCACTCTGGTTGCAGGTACCGGATGCCCCAAGCGACTCAGCGAAGCTACTCGTCGATGTTACATCGACTGTGGCTCGGCGTAGTTTTTATTGATCGGTACCAACACTGTTGGACCTCTGGGTCCTCCAGCTGCGGCGCGATGCTCAGAAAGCGGAGCGACACGCCTTGATGGGATGGATCTTTAATGGAATGTACTAGAAAGCAGGCGTGAGCTGGCGCAGCCACGAGAGCATGCGACAGCCCGTGAGGAGCATAATGGCAATGAAGATGACTAGCGCCGTCTGCTACTATGCTAATGCAGAGGAAGTCACAACAAACATCTTATCGGAGGTTCGACTGACCCTGACTGCGAATCATGTCTCATACCGGAGACTATTCAACATTTATTGTGGAACTGTTGCTTCCACGCGCATCACCGTGGAATGTTTGCCACGTCGTCGGCCCGGTTAGACAATCAGGCATTGTCTGAGGGCGTCCTGTTGGGGCCCTGGCAGCAGCGCTGTTCCGGTGGGGAGGCTGGTGGCGCTGATGATTGTGATAACGATGAGACCCTCGATAAAAACGGCACATCACTGCCGCACCGCGTAGCCCAAACAATTTCTTCCAGGTACCCAGGCTTGCGTTCTCTGAAGTCGAAAGCCGGGCTGCTGCACCATATTTGCACCTTTATTCGCTTTCTTTCTTCGTTGTTGCGGGGATTTATTTAGGCCTGAATTTATTTATGCTACACCGTGTTTGAGCCTTTGTCGTCGCGTTCTTTTCTGCATCTTACGGCGTGAATTAAGTCAGCAATCCGACTGGCACACGCCGTAGCTTGCATAGAATCAGGGTTCTGCGGGGCTGGTGTGTACCTGTTGTACCATCGTGCCATCACGTCTATGCGTAATGCGGCGTGCACTCTTACGTTTCCAAATCATTCTTTTTTGTGAATTTTGCAAAACCGGCACCTTTTTCACTCAAAGCTCCTGATTCCTGGCCAACCCCCAAAGCAGATGTGTTCCTCGAAAAAAGGAATAGCAATGACAACAACTTTTGTTGTACCGCTGGCAACGTGCGGAAATAGCGCAGTGATTGTGCATCGGGCCAATACTGTGGAGGTCCGGGTACGTATCCCTTCGGTTTACACATGCTTTTTATTTAGGCGAGGACCTTAAGCGATCAATTTCGTCAAAAAACCGCCGTTGTTGTAGCTGTTGTTGTAGTTTTTGGTCAAGAAAATGGCTGCTGCATAAAAAGTAAATAAATATGAAGCACGTCTGTGATCCTATTGGATTTCAACCCCGCTCTGCACAGTAGCAGCCCAGTGCTCTGCCTACGGTGCTATATCCACATTTTGCCGGAGGTAGAGCAACAGTTTATGTCGTTGATGCCCCTTTGTTCTTTGCACATTCCGACTTACGGAAGTGGACGGGAATCATTAGCATTATTGGGCCAAGTGCCTGTTTCAAAAAATTAATAAAACAGCGAATTTGAAAAGTAAAGGCCGTAGAGTAGCTCGTGCCGGGTGACACCTGAACGTGATGTCAAGCGAGTAGAACAGGTGCGCGTGGAACCCTCGCTCTAGGGAAGCTCTGGCGTTTGCAAACCCGATTGTTGAAGTAATTCGCGCCGTAAGACGAGGAAATGGAAGCGAAGAAAGGGACGCATACCCAAAGTCGCACAAAAGAAGCCGCTCGAAGTAAATTGCACCAAAAGGCAAAGAAACCACAGCGAAGAAAGATGCAAATACGATGCAGCAGACAACAAGTTAATATTTCTCGGGTTTCGGACTTAAACCACATGAGCAGACCAAAATTCTCCGAGGAATCTTTGATTTACTCTTCATAGCGGCGCCCATTTTCTCAACGCGATAATCACAACGACAGTTTTTCCCAGTGTGTGCAATATAAGGCGTTCTTAACCTGTGTTGTCTGCAGTAAACATGTTCCTTGGACGCCGCCCATTTAAGCTGCAACTGCCGCGATCAGAGTGTGCGAAGCAGTCGGGTGTACACAGTAATAAGGTTTACACCCTTCTTGTCCAAACTAACGCCCTTGAACTTTATCAACAGCAACACCCTTTGAAAGGGTGAACAAAGGGCGTCTACTTGATTGATTGTGGGGTTTAACGCGCCGACGCAACGCAGGCGATGAGGCGCGCCGTAGTGGAGGGCTCCGGATAATTTTGACCACCTGGGGATCTTTAACGTGCGCCGAAATCTCGTACACACGGGCGTTTTTGCTTTTCGCCTCCATCAGAAAAGCGGCCGCCGCGGCCGGGAATCGAACCCGCGACCTCGTGCTCAGCA
This sequence comes from Haemaphysalis longicornis, assembly GCA_013339765.2. Lineage (NCBI taxonomy): Eukaryota > Metazoa > Arthropoda > Arachnida > Ixodida > Ixodidae > Haemaphysalis > Haemaphysalis longicornis. The sequence goes on along the minus strand of CM023449.1, from coordinate 56,202,548 downwards.
GCGCAACGCCTTAGCCACTTTTTTTTATGAGCCACCGCGGCGGGTAAGGGCGTCTACATGTGTTATTGCTAGGGTGCGAGTGTCTTATGAACAACAAAACACATTAAAGGTGTTTTTCATTTTTATTGCTAGGGCGGACGGATATGAGTTATAGATAATGATATACACTCTTAAGGGTGTATATCATGAGTGTATAACGCGAAATGGGAGTAGTGACTCGAAATTTTAGTATTACGTTTTTAGAGTGTTACGACTGCATGCAAGCCCACTGATTATGGAATGATTCATGAGAAGGCACACCACGGTGCGAACAATTATATTCCGTCTCGCTTAGTATTGGCAGTTTCGGTTTCGGTGAAAGGAACACTGAGACGGCCGCTATGACGGGTAGGTGTTCATTACATCACTGCTCCAGAGTTCCTGAATACGTTTCGGCAAAGTAGCGCGTCTGATTTGCACGAGCCGCCGTGCGTTCGGTTTCAAGCTGACAGTAAAGCCCGTTTTCAGTTCTGGGCACCGAACTCCTTTTCCAGTTGTGCGCAGGTAAGCGGCTGTGGCTTCACCCCACCAGTTTAACCGACGAGGGGGATCCAACATGCTTTCCCGCACTATTTCTGAACTCAAGTTTGCCGATGGTCGCGCAGCCAACACCCCTAGAACAGCTACATACAGGAACTCTACACGGTTCCCCTCGCACGCGTAGCGGCAGCTGGACGTCACTCCTAAACCTTTGATGTGACGCGCGGGGCGTAGCAGCCAACACGTTGGCTACGTCAAGGGAACCCTGACGTCAGAAGGATGGGGCGAAGCACTCAACGCGTCACGCTGACGCCAAAGTCGAAAGGGTATCTGTTGTGAGCTTTCCTGTGTGTGCAAAGACGAACATAGATGTAAAATATATCATACTAGACGGCTAAGGTTGCTACTTCCTGGGAGATATGTCCACGTGCAAAGGGAGCTTTTTGCATAGTTATCTTGGTTTCAAATTTCGTATCAATTCCTGTAAGCTGACAAGAGAGCGCGAAGATTCAATGTAGATGCAATGGAAATGGTATTAAAAAGTTATACTTTACATTTAAAAGTTCCTGTATACAGGCAGTTCTATCTATTTGTGGCCGAGTGAGTGACACCATCTCCTTGAACTTTATTATAGAAGAAGCTTACTGCTTGCAGTTCTCTTCTGAGAGCCGGATGCAGTCTTTGAGAAGGCTGTGTTACAGCACAAGGCAGGAGCTCGTTGCGAGCAGTTCTGCCCCCATTTCCGTGTTGACATGTACAATATTCTTGCCTCTAATACGCACCTAAGCTTTCATTAAGCTGTTAGCTCGCCTAATACCACTTTTTTGTGCACTGAAGAATGCATTGTAAGCCCTCATTCACACAGCCGTCAACTTCTCCGTCACGGCACCGTTACGTCAACAAAAAGCGACGTTGACGGAACGGAGTAGTGTTCAGACTGGATCTACACGGGAGCTTTCCGTCAGATTACAGGGTCGTCTGCCTAGTGATCAGTTTCGCCTAGAATTGAGCGTTTTTAATCTGAAAAGTAAAAAAAATAATTTGTGCTCACTTTTCGCGAAATTTAGCCGTAAAAATTTGTTTTCTGATTTGCTGGTTTAGCGCGGGGCATGGTCCCGTCACGTTGACGTGACGGAAACGTAGAGCTCGGCCTCCCGTCACCGTCGCACCGTTTTCGGCGAGAAATCGGTCGAAAAACGGCGCCCATGACGGAAGACGGTGACGGGACGGTGACGGGACGGTGACGTGACGGGGTGAAAAACAGCTGTGGGAATGAGGGCTAACTGTTATTGAGGGCACACTCGGTTTAATATCTGGAACTTGGGACATGCCAAATATACGGTATATTTGTTCTGAGGTTTAATTGATTTGACTGAACTAAAGCAACGACCATAAAAATGTCAACCATTTTAAGAAATTCATTCAACTGAGTGCATTTGCAACACGACTAGGAGAAATTACATCTTGTGAGAGCCAATTAGGCTTTTTAACATAGAGCTCATGAGATGACGTTAGACTTGTCTTAAGCATACCTTCACGGACTGCAGTCCTTATTCCCGTTTCTTTAGGAAATATCTTCATTTTTTATAAACCCATTTGTATAATTATTCTGTTTTAGTCTAGAACTAAATAGAATTTTTATCGAAAGACAATTGTATAAAGATATTCGTGCAATATTGCGCGAAAAATGGCGAACGGTTGTTAGTTGAAGTGCGAAGGACAGTTTCTCTGAAGGCAGTTTGCTACGCTTTTTAACGCAACGGCAACAATTCGCGTCCATGGAGATATTACAATCAATTTAATTAAAGGCACGATAATCAGCAAGAAGCAAGTTTATATTTCTGAATCGACATGTCAATGTAAGTATGATTGCTCGTTCGTATAAGTAAATCTTTGGTTGCCCCCAGGACTTTCGGCGATTCTGTCTGTTTATATATATGACAGCGGCGTCATAAGCCTAGGTCGACCGCTAACTCTCCCATTTCGCCGATGGGAGTGTTTGGCGTATGGGGCGCATCGACAAAGGCGAACCGCCCCACGGTCATCGTCTCGTTGCCGTCGTCGCCGGTCGTCTCCTGAGCCGTATGGGCTCGGAGGAACAGGACGCCGGTAGAGTACAGCACGAAGACAAACACCAGGCCTAACAGGAACGTGACCACCAGAAGGATGCACAACCTGCAGATGTGGAGACGGGAAGACCTTAATTCAGTCACGGCGAAGACTAAATATAGTGCCGAAGAAGTCTGGATTCTTCGGACAGTCGCATTCACAAATCTAACTTATGTGTTGTGTTGTGTAATGTAGTTCTGTTCATGCCACCAGGTGGCGCACAATGCTAAGGTGGCCAATTTCCAGCATCATCATCAGCAACCGCAAGCCCGGTTATAAATATCGTGTAACAAGAATAAAGGCTCTCTTTTCCGCGGGTACGAGGTAGCGTCTGCGTCTCTCTGCCACGTGTGGTGACTCGGTGGGCGGCGGATACAACATTATGGCCATGTATTTTCAGCGGCTTGCTTTCTTTTAGAAAATAAATGCACTTAAAGGCACCCTGCAACACTTTTGATAAGCGCTTTCACTCTTTCCTTCGCGTCCGGAACCACTGCGAAAGCTTTAGTTATCGCCAACACGGAGCTGCACTGCGTGATTTGCTCGCCGCACCCGATACGCCTTCCGTTTCTGCGCGTGTTTTGTGCTTTTTTTTTAGATGCGACGCTCAGAGCATCTCTTGTCGGCGGCCCTGTCCTTCCTGCGAGCGACCGTTGTTGTCCGCGTGCGTCCGTTGTCCGCAGCCACTCTCCCGCTCTCTCTCCGATAGCGAACACTCTCTCGCGAGGGCATTGGATTGGATTAGATTTGGATTGGATTGGATTAAGTGGATTGTGTTGGATTGTGTTGCGTCATAGCCACGGCAGACGCACTGGCGCCGGCGCGTGCCCAGGTGAGAGCGTGTGCGGCCCAGCGCGCTCTACTATCGTCTTTGACGGCATTTGCAACGAAAGGAGCAGATCCGCGGTCAATTTTTCAGTTGCTTTCGAAAAGCGTTCATTGCTGCAACGGAAGGAAAACCGGCCAACAGCCGCTACGTGGTCTCAGTGACGTAAACTTCCTTAACAGCACCAAGAGCCGGACTACATTCCCCTTTAATTTTAGCAGCCAACATTGCGGACTATGACAATGACCCAGCTCACTTTGTAGAGTTTGGGCGTCGTGCGCAAAAATAGATAAACGCGAGTAAGGTGAAGCTCCTTCTGTACGCTAAGGCCGGGTTCAGACTGTTGCCGCAACTGTGGTAATAACTTTAAAGAATGACATCATTTCATGTCTCAGCCAACCGAACTGAGGGACACGCCGGTTTTTTTTACGTGAATAGATCATGATATGGATTTCGTGTCGGTAGTCTGAACATAGAATAATACGACTTGCGCCCAAGCTGGCCGTGCTAACTTCGCCTCGAGTGCGAACCCGGGTTCCTGCCTGCGCGACGCTTCGAGCGGCCGGTGGCATGATGACGCTGCCTCTGCTCATGGACAGAGGCAGAGCGGTGACCATCGAGCTCGTCACCGCTCGCCAGAATGAAAATGATGGCGAAACCAAAGTTGCACATGCTAGGAATGGTATGATAAAACTGAAAAAAATTGCGCTATGGATGTCCATTTGCTCTAAAAGCGAAAGTGCCGATCCAATATCTGTCGTCGTGGTAAGCCTAAATATTCCGCCGGGAGCGGCCACGCAAAGAGCTTGCTGATCTGAGCCTTTCGAAACCGCCCCTAGTTAGGGACGTCCCTCTCGCCGCAAGAGTCAAATCCCGCCCACACGCGCATCTGGAATGATGGGTCGCACGCCAGCCTAGTTTCCAGGTGCCTATAACTCGCTTGAAAAAGGATGCTTTTAGATGCGACTGCATCTCATTCACTCGCCTTGTCCCTCCATACGGCATTGTTGTTGTCCGTCCACACCCCTCCCCCATTCTCCTCGCCGCGCGAGCTGCGCTCTCCGCCGCTCACCCCCTTTCCTCTCCGATAGCGAACACTCTCTCGCGAGGGTCATTGGATGGATTCGATTGGATTGGCTTGGCTTGGCTTGAATTGGATTGGATTTGGATTGGATTAAATTAAGTGGATTATGTTGGATTGTGTTGCGTCATAGCCGCGCCACGTTGCGTCATAGCCGCGGCAGGGGGTTCACGGAACGTTCACGCGATGGGAGAATCAACCTAACGGAAACAACAACGGAACCACCTATGCGATGCATCTACACAGGGGTTCCCGCGAGTGGAGGTGGGAGTAATTTTCACAACGACGCCGCAAGGAAGGTTTCTGAAACGTACGTTGGCCTTTCTATTCTCTTTTTAGCAGAGTTACGAGAAGTTGACCTGTGGCGTCAGCTGGGTTGGCCTTCTGAATACAGGGTCAGTCATTGCATCGGAGTATTGGGTCATGTGTCCAGGCATGGTGAGTTAGCACATAAACTTGCGCAAAAGTGTGAGCGCACTGGTGACTGCACAAATGCACACTAACGCAATGTGCGTTTACACCATAAATGCCAGCTTCTTCCGGTGCCCTAATTCGTACTTTCACACAAGGGAAACCTTCGTGACCCTAATGACAACTCGCTTATGAGCAATGCAGGCCGATGACGAGGCCAAGCAAGAGAAATAGTGCCTGCGGCATGCCACTAAACAGTGGGAATACGGCGTTTTGCATGGCGTTACGTTACAACACCGATGGGAGGTGTAGACAGACCTCATGTGAAATTGCGTAACAAATTAAAGCGCTACCTCTAAGAAGATAAGCGCAGATATAACCCGTAGTTTCCTTAAAGGAGCCATGAAGAGAAAACACAAGTTTGGTTCATTCCAAAGATTGTCTCGTTAGAATCATACTGACACCACTTTTAACGTAAACTTCGCTCAAATAAGCTACATAATTAGGAAAAACGGGAATGGTCATGCGACCCACCAGCTCATTTCCCGCAACAGAACCTATGATGTCACATGAGCTAAGCTCTGCGATTGGCGGAGGCTGGCAGAAGCAGACGCAAATTAGGTAGAGCTTACAAACTAGACGAACGAGCGATTTGCGCTTAAATTTAGGGCACATTCTTTACAAAGCAATAAGAATGATGGGACAAACAGTGGAAGTTACGAAAGCACATGTAAACTTAGAAGTACTGATGCGTTCTGCTGTTCGTACTGCGCACAGCATGCTTGGTCGCACAGCACTACGGGGCTTGGGGTTGTCTCAGACGACACTGGCCGATTGACGCAAGCAACGGTGTCTTACGTGATCCCATTTGTCGAGCGAGCACTGTTTCAGGGAACGAATATTTTCTCCCAGAACAAAAACAAGCAAGGTTTAAATGCGGGCAAAAACAAACCAAACGCTTGCCACGGTATGGTGGCGCCATCTAGGTTACGGAACGTAAAGAAACGCGGGAACAAACCAACACCGCTGTACAGGGTGGAGACAACCTTTGAACGGTCCCGTGCCGCCGCAATTGGGCCAACGGGCTCAACGCGTTATTCTTTTCGTTTCCCACGAGACCTAGCAACGCGAAACAGACAATATGATTCAAACTTCTTCAGTAAACCGCGTTGCGGCGATAATTTTAGCGCGGTTTTGACACAATGACTTGCTTCGGCGGCGAGCGAGCAACCGAAAATGGCGGCGCCAGCGTATACGTGTCTCTACCCTGTACGACGGATGCGTGAATGAAGGTACTCTAGGCTGCAGAGCGGTCGGTTCCTGTGATGTCACTTGGGACCACGAAAACGCACGATTGAGCGGGAAAATCAAAATTTTAACCTAAATTGTTTAATTTCTCAGTGAATAAAGCACCGTTTGTATCCGGACAAGCGCTGGGGGCACTATAAAACACGAAATCTTTCGAATAAAACCAACTTGCATTTTCTCTTCATGGCTCCTTTAAAGGGGCACTGACACAAAATTTTGAAGGCGAGATAACTTCGGAGATAGATTGGTGGGAACACATATACATCATCTGCAAAATATCAGCGGCGAATACAGCCTAGAACATATTTAAAATCAATTTTAGCGTGCGAAACGCAACCGAGCAGCCAGAAGAGCACGCGCAATCGACATCGCGACGATATTGTGTAAATAAACAACATCAAAACACGTCACGAGTTTGTGTTTGCCGCTTCCGCACTGTCGGCGTTTTTCGCCGGCTCGCCCGGCTCGCCGCTCCAATCGGAGGGCCGGAGGGCGGAGCTTCTGCTCTCGAGAACGAACGACCGGATCGTTGGCGGCGGAGGCGCCGTGATTTCGTCAGCTCATCGGGCAGCTGGCCCCGACCAAAGTTCTACAGCGATTCCAGGCACTCTGTTTCTATTACTGTTTATTACCATTGGATGCGAAAACGCGCCGGAGGCACGAAAAGCCCACTGAGCTAGCCGCACGGTCGCTGTGCAGGCGGCGGCCACGGCCGCGAAGTGGCCCAGGCCGGCGCAGGTAGCTCGAGTGATAGCTTGTTACCGCTGCACGAAATTGTCCCCAAGTCCCGACCATGGTGGCTTACATGAGAAAGAAGTTAATGATGCGATGGCGGGTTGCATTAAAAATTGTCATCTGCACCGCTTACGAGAGCGGCACTCGAATATCCGCCGCAGTGCTAAGCCGAACACATCTGTAGGCGGACCTGTAGGCAGACCGGCCGGCTGCTCCCAGCGCGCGTCTTGCCACCCACCGTTTCGAGCGTCGCGCGTCGTTCTTTAGCCATGGTAGCCTTTGCACTCGCAGCGCCTGCGTCACATCCACGGTCGCTTTTTAATTAAGCGCCTCACGAGATCAGTACGTGGGGGCATTCGCAGAAACTGCCGTCGATGCGGATTCGACAGTGCTACGGCCTACGGCGGCTCTGCTCTGTGATATCCCTCCGACGGTCACGTGGTCAGCTTTGTTCACACAAAATCCACAAAATCCATCATTTCGCGGCACTCGCTGAAACCGAAACTGCGACTGGCCGCACTGAAAATGCCTCTAATTAAACAACCGTCGCACGCTGAAGCAAATGAGGTTTCTACAGGTTATAAGTAGGTCACTAGCTACTTATCGCAACAAAAAAAAAACAAGATGCAAAATTTTTGTGTCAGTGCCCCTTTAAGCATACCAGCTGCATTTATATAAATTGACAGACCCTGAGTGGCAGCGCATTCCATGCTAAAGAGACACTTACGAATAAATAATTTGTTATTTCGACAGAGCGTGAGAGAGATCCCGCGTTCACAGTAGAATCGTTGTCGATTAAACAACACTTTGCATTTAAAAATGATAGGTATTCGTATCCCCCGAGCGACTGTGTGCTAATAGAAGCCAATATGTTTAGAGGCACAGACTTAATTTAGATTCAATGTCAGATACCTTTACAAAAAAATTCCCCCGCATTTCCCCGAGGGGGAGAATGTGAAAGTGCGAATGCACGGTTGTCGGCCCGCTTGCGGCGCTTGCGCTCGGCCCCCGCAGCCCACCGCCTCGCCGCCTTCTCTTCCATCTCTTCCATCGGGTTTGTAGTATCACGTGTACACCACGCAGTTATCAAGCCGCTATAACGCCGCTGAGTCGCCAACGCACGCCGCTGACGACGTAGTTTGAATGCGTGTAAAGATATACGGCGCGTCACTAACGCTGATATCACCGTCGCGTCCGTGGCTTGGTCGGTAGAGCGTCGCGCTGCGGCCGCAAAGTCCTCGGATCGAAACCTGGCGCCGGATGCTGTTTCTTTTTTAAATATAGAGGAGCACTGCGGACGCCGACGCCGCCGGCGGTGGATGGTTTGGGGTCGCTTATAAAGTGCATTCGCACTTAAAAAGGAACTACATGTACTCCAAGAGTGTTTCAAGCGAACCTGAAGGTCTTGGACTTGTAGATGAAGACGCCGATGACTGCCGTGTTGAGGAGCCTCACGGCGGGGGCGTCACGGCCTACTATGGTGGTGTTCATGCCAGATGGAGACGTGAGGGCGTGGGCTGGGTTAAGCGTGCTCATGGACGTCATCACCGCGGTGGACTGGCACCTCAGACCGCGGCCAGCCATGACGTCTCTTCAGGGTCGGGAGGGTTGAGAGCAGCGAGTTGGAGCGAGCCTTCTTCGTCTTCTTCGCCCTCTGAGACGCTGCACGTTTCGTCATCTTTGCTTAATCACACGCCACCTTGTGTATGTGCCGATTCTGCTGCACGAATCCTCTGTGTTACGGAGTGTTTGGCCACACCGTTCAAAACATCAAGCTCACTTCGTTGTGTCCATTTCCACATGGTTTGCAAGTTACAAGGCGGTCACTTTATTTATAGAACATCCACTGAAGGATCAGAAAGGGGTGGGGCAAGTAGCATCATTTGGTAGAATCCTTTGTCCATAGCTCCAGAGGCTGCTGCTACCGCCTTCACCTACTCTATAAAGGGCCCCTGGACCTGCACAAACTCTTGGCAGGGTGGCTTGCCATGATTCATGAGCTGTCAGGGATAGGTCTCCGGGATGTTGGGCGTCCGCTCATAGTCGAGGGAAGGCCTGCGTGGCGTGGAAAAGAGCTTTTGGCGTCCCACATAGCTTGCCGTCTTCGGTGTAGTTGGGATGCGCGTGCCGAAATTTTGTGGCAGGCGTGATTTCTGAATGAAGGCGTTCATGTGTATCATTCGGAGGAGTTGGGCTTCGTTTGCCACCTGCTGTGCGCACCCAGTACCATCTAGTGGTTCGCTTGAAACACTCCTTCGAAACTGTGCAAAATAGTTCCGCTGATCGGCCTCAGTACCCCAGGGGTATATATGGTATTCATTGAACAGTTTAAGGGGTATTCACACGACGGAGAAATCCGCCGTTTGGCTCCTAGGAGTGCGCGCCACGTGACCCCTACGTCACGGTTTCTCGTCGACGCACCGCTCCGATTGGGGTTCGGAGCTTCTATTTGCTAGCTACAAACGGCCCGATGATTGGCGCCAGAGGCGGCGGGATTTCGTCTGCTCGTCGTGCAGCTGGCCGCGACTTTAGTTCTAGAGCGGTTGCAGGCACTCTTTTTCGGTTTCGGTTTCAAGGTCCGCTTTCATGCGTCAAACGTTTGCCAAGAAATGGCTGCCGTACACCGCCCCACAGCAACTAACATTCACACCTCAAGCACAGGAAACATTTCAGTATGTGCCCTTTGAGCCAATGTTAAAGAGCATGCTTGAAGTGCCGCAAGTTTTCAGCCTTGTTTTCCCCACTTCAACAACACTGACTCATAGCCAGCCTGACCCTATGTTGCTGAAAGATTTCAAGGATGGCAGTGTGTACCAAGAGGACCTGAAAGCTGTTTGAGAAGCTCGGACATGCTCACAGTGTTCTTGCTTTTATATGCAGATGAGGTGGACATCTGCAATCCACTAGGTGCTAAGCGGGGCACACACAAGCTTTGCCTAGTGTATTGTAGTGTTTTAAACATTCACCCCCGGTACCGCTCACAGCTGAAGAGTATTTACCTTCTTCTAATTGCAAAGTACACGGACATCTGCAAGTATGGCATGGATAAGGTTCTCGCTCCGCTTGTTCATGACCTGAAGCGCTTAAAGGACCAGGGTTTCATGTTTCAGACGGAGAGAGGCATGGCTCGGGCAGAGGTGGTTGTAGTCGCTATGTGTGGAGACAACCTGTCCATGCATAACATTGGAGGCTTTAGCAAGTCATTTGGGGGGGGGGGGGGGCAGAGTCTGTCGTTTTTGCATGGCCCACGCTGTTGACCTTCCCAAGATTACAGATGAGGCTACGTGTGTGTTGCGGGAAAAGCACACTCATTTGAAGCATGTTGCTGCAGTTGCTGTGAATAGCGACTTGAAGCGCCTCTATGGCGTAAGTGGCTCTTCACCTTTGTTATCACTGGACTACTTTTCTGTTTGCAAGCAAATGCCACCGGATGTCATGCATGACATTTTTGAGGGCACAATAGGTCATGTGCTGAGGCCAGTTATCACTGGTCTTCTGAATGACTCTGTGCTGACCGACCCTGACCTGGACAAAATAGGCACTTTTTCCTATGGATTCAACGACAGGAAAAACAAGCCAGAACTGCTAAACCCGTCGTTCCTCGCACAAACAGGAACCCTGAAAGGCACAGCAGCCCAGAAGTGGTGTCTGTTTAGGCTGTTGCCTCTTATCTTTTCTGGCCAAATCCCAGAAGGAAATTCACATTGGGAAGTCTACCTGGAGTTTCGCCACATTGTAGACATGGTGCTGGCTGAAGAAGTTTCTGTGGAGTGGTTGCCATATTTGAAGCTCAAGATTGGAGAATTCCTTCAGAATTTCACATCTACATATACTGCTGCTTCTGTAACTCCAAAGATGCATTTCATGGTCCACTACCCAAGAATTTTTAGCGAGGTCGGTCCACTTGTTCAGTACTCGTGTATGCGGTTTGAGGCCAAGCATCAATACTTCAAGAGGCTTGCCACTCGTACCATGAACTTCCGCAACATCTGCAAGACCTTGGCTGGCAGGCATCAGTTGCTTCAGGCATTTCAGCAGCACACATTTAGAGCAGATGGTGTGGTGAGTACGTGTGCAAAGAGAGTGAAGCGTGCTAGCCTTCCCTGTGTCGTCCAGAGCAAAATCATGGAGCACGAGACAGTGTGGAAAGTGAAGTCTGTCACGTGTGACAATGCCACTTACAGGCAAGGAGACGTTTTAGTAATGCAGAAGGGTGAACCACCAAGCTTTGCTCTTGTTGACACCGTACTGCTCACCGGTCAGGCAGTGTTGCTTGTTCTGGCAACATTGGAGGTAAAGTGCTTCAGGAGGCACCGCTACTCCTACCATGTGGTGAAGTCTGGAGAACTCAGTGTTGTTCGCCAAAACGGGAGGTGTCACCACAACGACTGGACTTGTACTTCGGTGCAGAGGTGGTGCCACGCTGCGAGATCTATATTAGTGTGACTCGTAGTGCCCTTCGCCACCAGTGACTGGGAAATGCTAAGTTTGTGTGTCCTTATTTGTGAATTTTTGCTCGTACTCTTGCTTTGAAGTGGTATTGTGAGATGCAATGAAGATCATTAACCAGCTCATGAACTCCTGAACATATAAATATGCATTCATTCAGGAGCATAACTAGACGTGGCCTTTATATTACTTGCAAATGGATGCTTGATGTGGGTTGTTTTGATATGTCAGTGCCTTTCGTGTGCAAACATGCTAATTCAATAGAGGTTGATAGCTGAGGGCAAAAAAAAAAGCGCAAAGAAACGGCATGGAAGACGAGAAAAAGACAGGGCGCTGTTAATAGCTCTTTGGCCTCTACCGAGTCGCAGTATATCAGCTTCTCACATGCTTCTATGCCAATCGGATGTGCGGCAAATTATCTGCAGGACTTGCACATCATGTTCTAGAGCTTTTCACACTGTGGTTAATTTTTGTGCTAGTATTCCTAAACCGCCAGCATGTTTGCTGATGTTCAGTTCTTGCAATTGCTTGCTGTTATGCCTACCTAAAGCTCTTAGCTTTCTGGAGATGTTCTGGAGATATTGAGATGCCTCCTATGAAACCGATCTGTGGGTAGATTTCTCCCTGCAATGTACAAGAGGGTTGATGAAAGAATTGGACTCTGGGGGATTTGGTGCCTGGTATGCATGTGTTCCAAAAGTCAGTGCTGTACTTTGATATTGGAGAAAAGAACGTACAGTAAAACCTGGACTTAACGAACCTCTGTGTAACGAATTCCTCAATTGAACGAAGTTTTTTAATTCCCCATTGCCACCTCCATGTGTTTGCGACCTCTACGTAACAAAGGCGTTGTGACGGTTAACCTTGATGTAACAAATTCGCCACGCTGATGAGTCTGTTTTTTGCCCGTTTTCTAAAAAATCGGCTGGAGAAATGCACTAATTTAGCGAATTTGGCCGGCACCACAAACTGCCCTGCATTTCAACGAGTAAGTGAGGTGTCAGTTAGGTGCTTAGCCTGCTTGTCGGCATGTAGTCGCGCGTCTTCACTGCTATCTGTGGTTTCGGTTCATCGGTGATGAGTTTGCTGGCAGAAAACGGGAGGTTTTGTTAATTCAAGACAAGCTCACTATTTAAAATGCGGTGTCCACAGTTGAACGTCACCGCCCGGTACACTGTCCCAGCTAGCATCTCCTCAACAGTTTTGAGGGTGGAAAAGAGCATCGAGTTCGCGAAAAGGCGCCTTTTGAGCATAAGTTTGGTTCTTGAAACACGTTAAGGCACTGAAAAGTGTTGAAATGCAAAAGTGGTACTTAAGTTAATTTCATGAGTACGGGGCCGTGCAGTAGCAGCCGGCGCAAAGCACGTAGTTTTTCAGTGTGACATCAATCCTTGAAAGGCGAGTTTAGCGTCAGTGATGTGTAGCATTTTGGTTTCATTTCTGCTTCATTCACGCGAGATCTCGAAACCTGCGTGTAATGAAAACCTGCACGTAACAAAAAAAGCAGTTTTTTCAACTTTGTTACATCCAGGTTTGACTGTACATAGTTGTACGGGGCGTAGTCTTTCCTGTGTGATGCTTCATGATATTCTTATTAAAGGGGCCATAGAGGTGAAATAAAAGTTTTGTTTATTCAAAAGATAAATCATGTCAGAACAACATTCATACTAATTTTTGTGTGAACTTCAAGACTTAAGCTAGATGATCAGAAAAGAAAATGAAAGAGTGGTGCCTTCAGCCACTTGCACTATGCTTATGATGACACATAGGCTAGTTTGTACATAAGGCAGCTGGTTGCCAGTAAAGGCTGTGCGATTCTTTGTTGTGAAGCAAGAAAAACGTTAAAAGAGGCCCTGATGTCAGGTTGTGTGAAGCCGCTGCGTCATTTTCAGAGGTCTCCTTTTTTTCTTGTATTTTTTGCGCACAGTTTCCACCTCCTCCACCTTCACTCACATTCCTTGTATGCTAGGTGCCTTCGATTTGGCTGCACTCGGTGAACTCGTTCAGGCAGTGCAGCCCTCACCTCTACAGTTTTTGGGTGCAGTACGCGACACCTATACTTTTCTATCCGATTTTCCGATGGTGCAGGGAGTGCAGGACGAGTTCACGGCTTCCTCTGCACTTCCCAAAAAGAAGGTGCAGAAGGGGACAAAAAAAAGTGCAGGACCAATTCTGCACTGCAGGCAGCTCTTGCGCTGACGTAATCGTGAACTGGATCAGAAAATGCAAGCCAAATGGAGGCGGGGATTCTATTGGACAGCCTTTAGCCGCTGTTGCTTCAATGCCGTTACCAGCGACCCCGTGAGAGCATGAAAAAGCCTGGGACCATGGCACAATCCATGGGTAGCTAGTGGGGCCTCTCCCTAGTTTTCATCCCTTTACGTTCTTTGTAGTGGAGTCTTAAGTTTCATTTGGTTGACGTGCTGGAAGGCTGGCATGGGATTTAAACACTGATTACTCTGTTTCTGGAACCTCTTCCCCTATGATGTCACTGCTGATCTGAAGTGGGAAATTTCAAAGTTTGTTTGTATTTGTGGCTTTTTTTTTGCTGAAAATATGAACTTTCTGACCAAAACAAACCTGAGTGAGCTGTAGAAGACTAGTTCATTCAAAGAAAATAATATTAAAAACTGCCAGGTAAGCAATGCAAAGAACCCTATCTCTGAAGGTGTTGGGTCTATACCTGAATTATTTACTAGATAAAAATTTGTGAAGCATGCATGAGAGTGACTTAGATTTTCTATTTAGGCTTGGTTTATGTGGAAACAGGAGATCTTGAATAACAAAAGTAATGAATAAGCACTATAGGCTGCTCACAAACTCTTATGGCACGAAACGGTTGTGGGCCATGACGTGTTCAGATGCAGACTGGTAAAAATTTCAAATATTGAAAGGTACTGTCTGTTAGTCTAAGTTTCTTAATAGTATAGCATACTTTTGTTGAGGCGTGCTTGACACGACCAACAAAGTCTCTTCAAATAACCTGATATTCATTTGAAGTGTTTTTTTAGCATTATGTGTGTCACAAGTGATGGGTAAGGAACTACTGGGCAAAATAAACTATCACTTTGGAGCTCTTTTGTTTCATTCAATTTCAGATGGCTGCATGACATAACACATCATTTTGTGACATTGCATGGTAGAGTCAACAAACGCTATTGATTGGTAGCATCATGGATCTATCAACAAGCAACTGCAGTTGAATCACAGACATCTACTCATTTTTCATTATAGCGCAATGACTTGCACATACACATTTGCCCATGGGTGTCCTCAGGTCGGTGTCCTGCAGAACCAAAGCCACAAATTTTGTTCGGAGGGGGTTATGGGTTATGGCAAGGGAGGAGTTTCACCGAAAGGAACACTAAGCCTCGCTACACGCTGCCTGAAAAAAATTTCGGAGGGGGTTCTAATCCCCACACCCCGCTCTGGACCATGTACCTAGTGTCCTCCATAGTTGTACGGCAGCAGGGGTAACTTGCATCATTACAAATTTAATAAATTATAAAATATAAAAAGGACACCATAGTTACAGAACCCATCTAAACAAAAGGAACAATTCAATAGCCTCCGTGCTGGTATAAACAGTGAAACTGAAGGCCTAAATTGTAACATCAATATTGGATGTTGGAGACAGAAGGGGGTGGAGAAGCACGCTGTTTTGCCCACCCCCGCAGTGCAACTACAATCTGTGCATGTGTATGATACACGCATTTGTTTATTTACAGCAATTTAAAAAAAACACTTTGCATCGCACTAGAAAATAAGTCTGTGGAACCTCTGACACTAATAACTAGGCTGCCTTTCACTAGTCTTTCTTAAATTTTGATATAAAAGGTACAGTGGGGCCTATGTTGTCAAATTATTATTCCAAGAAAACACCACGGTGTAAGGAGCAGTAAAATAAATGTATGCAACGACTAGCCAATACCAGGTGCAAACGATTTGCACTGTACGGACGTAGGCTGAACTATTTTGATTGCCATATGTTGGTTCTTTGCTCAACGAATAGCACTTGTACTGTATCTATGTGTACACCAGATGAGCCGCACAGGACGAGCGGTCATATTGATTGCTTGATTAAGCTGCATTTGTGCACTTCACACACGGACTCCATCCACAGCTATTGCTTCCCTATACTTGATTTTTTTTTCGCATGTTATGTTTGTTATATGTGCATGCACACCATGTACAAATCACGTGTTTATTGATTTATTTATTGATTTATACTGTTAGCATTCTGCCATGACAGAAGTTCAGATAGTGAAAATAAGCATGGGGTGTCAAGCGCTCGGTCAAGTTCACAGTCAAAAAGGAAAAAAACAGAGAGGCGCCTGAAAAATTGAGCATAGGCGTGCAGAAGATAAGCAGTACCACCACGTCTGCATTCACTTGGTTTAAAAAATAAAAACTGAAACAAACCCACGGAACGAGGGGTTGCCTAGCGCAGCTTTAAACTGAGGTTAACAACTTCGTTAGGCATCAATTTTTATTCGTCAATCACTTCCGGCAGTCTGTTTATAATTCAGCGGATTGATGTGATAACCACAGAAGCAGCTACGCGAGATACTGTTACGTGGCGCAGGACATGAACCATGAGATGCGGACAATATAGTTCACACTATTTACACGGTGTCTATGGCCGAGTTCGCACCGGCTGCGCGTCCGCCACTCCCTCGTCGTCGTCGCTGGTTGGACATCGGAAGTTGTCCACTTGTTCGTAACATATCACCCCCCGGCCAAAGAAGGCCGTCCCGGTCGCGCTCGGTCAGCGTGAATGGATGGGTGCGGTGAGGATGAGATGCGATGCGTATTAACACTGAAGTCCTTTCAACGGCGAATGACGATGGCGGTATCCCATGTCGACTGGTCCCCGAACATCGACGCCCATGCATGTAAGGCCACGACGAACCGATGAGGGTGCTGGGAACCGTGTCGGGCGAAAAGGCTGGGAACACAGCATGGGCGGCACGTCTTGGCTGGTCACATCTCGTCAGGTCTCGGCTCTTGATCGGCTTTCTCTTGGGCTGGGGAGATGCGGCGGGGGCATCGTCATGTGCTGATCGCGGCGGGGCTGGGGCTGCCCGACACGGCCCATGTACCCTCGACGTTTGCGCCGGTGCCGAGACGTAGCGATGCTGGGGCCAGGACGGGGAGAAACCCGCACACTACACCAAACATGTTACGCGGCGCAGGACATGAACAATGAGATGTGGACGATATATTTCACACTATTTACACGGCGGCTATCGCCGAGCACGCACCGGCTGCGCGTCCGTCACTCACTCGTCGTCGTCGATGGTTGGTCATCGGGAATTGTCCACTTGTTCGTAACAATATTGTTATTTACCTTGCCCGTGCGTGTGCGCCTGCGCGCGAGCCTGAACACATACACTATCAGTGAGATACAATTTAAAAGAGTTCGCGTCCGCCACAGATTTTGCACACCTGAAAGTTGACTGTTCTATTCTCTATCGCGGAGGATATACGAACTCCATCGATGCGAGACAGAGTCGGTACGCTGTTCTATTCTCTCCCGCGAAAGGGATACAACCGCCGCTTAGCTCCATCAAGAGTGGGGAGAGTTCGCCAGCAGTTTTATTCTGGTTTCCTAGCAGAGTGAACACGCCATCTAACGCCACGCGTGGTGCGGACGGTGTCAAACGACCCTGGCAGGAATAGGAACGCTGTTTGATTCTTCAACTACTCCCCACATTTCTTAGAGTGCACCAGCACGGTCGCTGGGCGAGCGGCGGCCGCGGCCGCCGTACAAAACGTACTTTAACGATAAAAAACGTACTTAAACGAAGTCAAGATACGACAAATACGGGCGCCTGTATCCGTCCTATCTTGTCATCGCCGACGACTTTTACGCGACGTTTTCATTTTCCCTTCAATTCTCATATATCCGCCCTTACTGCGACATACCCAACGCCTTGGCACACATGATCCTGGAGTGCCCTTGCGAAGACCGCCGTCCAGACCCACCTGTGGATAGTTGAGCATCCTCAACAACACTCACTTCCGCACCACAAGACAATGCAAGCGCCCATACAACCGCTGACCACGACATCGCTGAAAAGTGGGAGACACTGCTCGTCTACGAGGATCCGGAGAACCAGAAGAATCTGGTGAACCGGGCGAAGACGGCAGCCACCGCCAGAGGTTTCCTGGACTGAGGAGACCTACCACCTCGGACCGGCAAGGACCAAGTACAAGCTATTCTTTTCAGACAATAAACGTTTATTTCACTCTCTCTTGTTCAAGTATAAGCCAACTCGCGCAGCAGCAAGTTTTGTTAAACTGTAGCTGACGGTCGATGCACCGGTTCACCCCGAAGGTGACGTTGCCATAAAAGCGACATTGCTCAAAAAGCTTTACAAACACTTCAAACAACTTATTATTTGAAATAGTGGACAATTAATAAAATAAGCGGCTCTGATGAGTTTCCCTCCAAATGTTAACCTTGTTCATAACTACCACCTTTGCCGCAGAATAGCAGGCACAACCGTTCCGGCAAAAATACGCTTTACTTCTTTTTTCCTTAGTTTTAAAATAGCCTCTTTTATTTTCCACTAGCGTACTTGTGCACTATTCTTCCCGTTTTTGCGGCACTTGGTTAAAATTTGCGATCACTAATGCCTGTGCTACACGGGAAATTTCAATTGACAATTGAACGCTCGCCAAGAAGTTTGCCCTATGTATTTACAATCGGGCGCCACTCGATAGGTCATTGGTTCGAAGGCATTCGGAAGGCCTTTAAAACTGCTGTGTAGCACAGGTATAAAACGTTTTAATACAACCCAATTATCAAACAAAGGCGAGCGCATGATGTAATGGCGGCCCATGACGACACAGACGGCCTTGATATGAGCCGCATAGACGCTAGCGCCAGATTCCTCTCTAGTGTATATTGCAAGAAATTCTATAAATTGGGTGGACAAAAATGGTTAAATATAAATGGCGCCGACGAAATACGGATACTCGTGGACAACAAAGGGAGAGACCGGCAAGCAGCGCCGCCGTTGAAGGAGCCATGAAGACAAAATACAAGTTGGGTTTATTACAAAGACTGCTAACAATGATACCAATATCATCGCAATCTTCGAACAAATAACGGAGATATTAAAGAAAACGTGTGAAGCAGTCGCAACCACCTAGCCAATTTCCCGCACCTTTTCTATGACGTCACGGAACCTTGTTTGTGCGATTGGCGGCCGCCTAACTGACCTGTCGCGACGACACATGACTGGACGTCTGTATGGGACCTCTAGTTCCATTTGACCGCATCACTTGAATGCTAACGTGCAGTTAAAGGGACACTGAAGTGAATTTGTCAAGCTCCCGTTTTTGCTTGCACTGCGTAGACTGGCTCAAATTAGCACACTTTTCATCGTTTATCCGGTTGACAAATCGGTAATTATTTTACACAGCGCGAAAGAAGAAAAACTACTATGCGCGGTTTGCGGCGGCAGCACCAACTAACGCTGTGACGTTGGGAGGAGGGAGCACCGTGATTGGACGATGCCCAAGGTTAGCAATCAAACAAGTTTCGGTTTCGGTTTCGGTTCTGTAAAACACAACCGATGGCGTTGTTGGATGGACATTCTAAATATCTCAGTAATCATCGTACCGCGCTTCTGCCATGTTGTCGGCTCTAAAATGCGTAAGATAAGCCTCCCAGGACGGCTTGGAATCGTAGCATTCACTAGCCGAGGCCTACGCAGTGCATGAACGCCCTCCGCGTCCCCGCAGACGCTCAAATGCCATGCGCTTTTCCCCCATATTTGTAGCTTGCCTCACTCATGCCTGTATCGTAAAAAGCGTGTTCGCACCAGGCCAAGGGTCTGTTGATTCTGGCCTGTGCCCACTGCCCGTGATCAGTCGGTGCTTATGGCAACAGCACGCCAACGAGAACTTGCTAGCGCGCCAGTGTCAGCCTGCGCGCGTTCTGTGAACTAGTTCGTGGAGCAATGAACGTTGCGGCCCAAAAAAATGTGAACTCAGTATAGAAAACATCGGCGGAAAACGAAAAAGTTAACTTATAAAAAAATTCCCCGCATTTCCCCCAGGGGAAGAATGTGAAAGTGCGAATGCACGAGTTGAATTTGCGCGGTTCGGTAATGTTCGCGAAAGAGAGATCACACACACACACACAACTACAAAGAAAGAAAGATGCATTTATTCACAGACACCTATTTGTGTTGTCGTTGTACTTGATTGCTAGAGCGGATCTCAGCTTTGAAATTTCGTGTCAGTACTCCTTTAAGCGGGTGCATTAGCCCTTCTCACGCCCGATTCCTGGCCAATCACCCACGTGGGTATGTGCCATGTCAGCGGCCAGGCAGCGCGCGCCCATCTCCCCCCGTTGCCAAGGAAGACGAGGAGCGCGCGCACCCGCTGCTGTTGCTATGCGGACGGCGGCGGAATGCGGACGGCGGCGGACGCTTCAGGCTCGCTTAAGAAGTGCATTCGCACTTAAAAAAAGAAAAACCGTACCCGCGGGGTTTCGAACTCGCGACTAGCAAAACACCTCCGATGACATACCTAGCTCCCCAGCCCACTAGGCCACAAAGCGGGTTCTGCTGACCCTGTTAATATAAGGTATATATTGTATAACCAGTTTACACTTTTATTTAGTTTCGGCATTTCAAGCAGCTTATGTGACTATTTGTTGTTTTGCGCTCGTGCAGTAATCATCCCCCAAGTTTCCACAATATATCACGTCTAGCAATTGCATTTCTTAGACGGAAAAGCGTTCGCAGATGCGTAGTCGTGCTGCTCACCGCTGTGCTTGTACGCCCAGCGCTAAAAGTGCTTCCCGCACCCTAGTTTTACGCTGTACGGTAAAAATATCAGTTGATTTTATTTCCTTAGTACCTATATTGACTTCGCTGACTCTTCTCCCACCTTCAAGAGGCCTTATATTTTCCTATTGGCGCACCAGTCAGCGAAGCGTCGCATGTGCGCTTGTGCAGCGCTTGTGTGAAGCGACCTTGACTTGGAGCTAGATACAGTGTGCAAACTAACCAAGTAAAGAAAGGCACATTCTTCCATTCACAAACGTGTCCTGGCTTCGTTTCAACCCAGCGAACGAATTGCGACGACCCGTCGGCGGCCGGCGGACGAAACGCTGGGCCGACTGACTCTGTCTGAAGGCCGGGGAGCAGTGCAGTAGCGCAGCCAATTGCGAGCTCGGCTCCTCCCGACGTCACACGAAAACACCACAGAAAATGGGCGAGCGTAAAGAGAGGAGGACAGCATTTTTGAATTAATTTTTCTACTAAATAAAATCGCGTAAACGCGCCCAGAGTGGTCGAAACATGGCCTGGGGACTCCGGACTACAATTGGCGCTAGTAATCCCGCAATGTTTACATATCACTTCAGTGTCCCTTTAACGCACTAAAAATTGTTTGATTGTTGGCCCGTATGACGTCATTCTTGCTCATAACACGTCACTGTGGCGCAAAATTTGAAAGTTTTAAATTCTTCTTGTTTTTTTTTCGTTCAGAAACATCTTTTGTGGCTGTAATGGAGCTGAGTGAGATACTGAATCCTAATTCTTTCAAATTAAACGAAGTTGTATATTCTTTTCATGGCTCCTTAAAGGGACAGACAACCGATGTTTATCGAGTATATTTTCTTTGTCTCAAATGAAAGGGCATCACCTAGAAATCCTTAACCCGAAACAGGTTCGTTGATAGCGCCCTAGAACTTGAAATCTAAATTTTTAGATTTACCAGCCATACGTGTCCCACCAAAAGGAATGCTGCAGTCACGACAGTGAGGCGTACAGAAACATGTTTAGACACTACATGGCACCAGCTTTCAGACTTCAGAAATTTTAGCGGGAAATTTAAAATTACTTCCGCCTGTTTATTTGGAAATTCTTTGCGGTTAGCCCAGGTTAAAAAACGCTGGCTTTAACGTGAGATGGAGGACATGCACTCCACAAAAATCGGTTGTCTGTCCCTTCAAAGCTACCAAACGTGACAACTGAGAGGATAAGGTCGCAAAGCACGGCCGGCATAGTGTGCCAGGTGCGTGCGAGAAACTCCGTACGGCGGGACTCGAAAATTCCCCGCATTTCCCCGAGGGGAAGAATGTGAAAGTGCGAATGCACGAGTTGAATTTGCGCGGTTCGATAATGTTCGCGAAAGAGAGATCACACACACACACACAACTACAAAGAAAGAAAGATGCATTTATTCACAGACACCTATTTGTGTTGTCGTTGTACTTGATTTGCTAGAGCGGATCTCAGCTTTGAAATTTCGTGGCAGTACTCCTTTAAGCGGGTGCATTAGCCCTTCTCACGCCCGATTCCTGGCCAATCCCCCACGTGGGTATGTGCCATGTCAGCGGCCAGGCAGCGTGCGCCCATCTCCCCCGTTGCCAAGGAAGACGAGGAGCGCGCGCACCCGCAGCTGTTGCTATGCGGACGGCGGCGGAATGCGGACGGCGGCGGACGCTTCAGGCTCGCTTAAGAAGTGCATTTGCATTTAAAAACGGGAGCGTGGCATGCGCATCAGGCTGAGAGTAGAGTTCGCGAGGGACGGGGATGAGATGTTCACCATTCCTAAAACGAACCAAGAAATTTTCCATCGATTTTCTTCTAGGGGCCAAGCCCCTCAGGCGCTGGGGCTGTTGCGGTCTTCTGTCGTCGTCGTCGTCGCCGGAATCGTCGTCTCATGTAGTCACGGTACTAAAACACCGGGAAACTCGTTTACACCTTGCGCTAGAACGTAACGCGTACTTGATTGATTGATAGGCTTTAATGAGAAAGAAAAGAGAATAAGGGGTGGGGGTGGGGAGAGGGCTTACATACTCTTGATGGATGGATGGAAAGGACTTTATTGTGTAAATCCTGCAGTAGGTAAAGCCCGGTTGACGGGCCGACCTCAACGTGGCCGTGCGTTGCATCCTCTTGGGCAGCCCTACTCGACAGGAACCCCTTTGCGGAGTCCGTGCCTTTCGAGCGCCTTGAGAACCTGCTGGATGGCCCACTCTTGATCCGACTTGTTGGTTGAGGTGATGGCGATTTGGAGATCTGCGGGGTATTCTGTGAAGCTGACGCCGTCTTGTATGGCTGCACAGTCCCATAGGATGTGCCAGCGATTGGCCGTACCTTGTTTGCAGATGTCGCACTGTGCGCTCGGATAATCGTCGGGGTACATGTGATGGAGGAGCGCCGGTGTGAGGACCGACGCAGTTTGGAGGCGTCGTAGGTGTACGGCTTCTTCCCTGCTTAGAGATTTGTGGGGTGAGGGGTATATCTGGCGAGCAGCCCTCATGTTCTTGAGGATTTCTCCGTATCCACTCGGTGAGTCTTCAGCCGCCGTCCACCATTCCCACTCCGGACGGGCACTTGCGGTGGGGGCGCGGTGGGTGGAGAGCGCGCGCTTCCCTGTGGGCCGTCTCATTGTGGTTCGGTGCATACGGTGAACAATTTCCCGCATGGGCGGGGATCCATCTTAGTTCCTTGCGTAGGCCTGGCGAGATTGCTGTTCGCTCTACAATGCGGGCGGCTTGGGGGTTGATGCGTCCTCTTGCGAAGTTGCGGAGGGCTTGTTGTGAATCACTGAGGATAGTGTCGCAGTCCGGTTCGGTCATGGCGAGGGCGATAGCCAACTCTTCGGCCGCAGTGGCGTTGTTGCAGCATGCGCTGGCGGCTTGGGTAGCTTGGCCCGTGCAGGCGTTGATCGCAACCATCACGTAACGGCCGTTGCCGTACTCGGCCGCATCGACGTAGCGGGCGCGGGAGTCGTCCCCATATTGCTCCACGAGGAACTTGGCCCCTGGCTTGACGGCGTTCTTGGTTGTGGTCAGGGTGCATATTCTTAGGGATAGGACTGACGTGAATATTCGCTCGGATCGTGTCGGGGAGGTTGGAAAGGTGTCTTCCCGTGACTTGGGGACCATAGCCGAGGATCTCCAGGATGTGGCGTCCCGTTCTTGTGGTTGCGAGGCGTTCGCGCTGGGCAGCGAGTTGTGCTTCGATGATTTCATCGACGCGGTTGTGAACCTCCAGGTGGGAGAAGCGCTCGTTGTCTGTGGACTCGCGTAGTCCGAGTGCCCGTTTGTAGAGCCTGCGTATCATGGCGTCTATCTTGTCCCTTTCGGTTGTGGTCCACGTGTGGTAGGCCGCCGTGTAGGCAATGTGGCTGACGGCGAAAGACTGTACTAATCGCATCATGCCGTCCTCCCGCATTCCTGCTCGGGCCGTGGAGACTCGGCGTAGAAGGCGTAGGGTACTTGTTGTTTTGAGTGCAAGCTTCTTCATGAGGTTTGTCTTGTCGCCCTTGCTGTGAATGTGCATGCCGAGTATGCGGATCTCCGAAACTTCGGGAATGCGCTGGCCAGTCTCGGTGTACAGGGCGAGATGATCGCAAGCTCTTTGGGGTAGTAACGGTCTGCCCGCTTTGCGGGGGGTGTAGACAAGGAGTTCTGATTTCGAAGGCGAGCATTGGAGACCCGTTCCTCTAAGGCAGTCTTCAATGGCTGAGATGGCGCGTTGAAGCCGGTGTTCTAGGTCGGCATCGGGGCCGCCTGTTGTCCATAGTGTTATATCATCAGCGTAAATGGTGTGATGGACGGTAGGCACGCTGGATAATGCTTCTGCTACGGTGATCATCACGATGTTGAACAGGAATGGAGAGATCACCGAGCCTTGGGGGGTGCCCACGCTACCGAGGCCTTTCGTGGGCAGGACGATCTCGCCTGCGTGAAGGTCAACTTGTCTGTTCGTTAGGAAATCTTTGATGTAGGCGTAACTTCGCTGGCCCATGTTAAGTCTTGATACCTGAGCTAGGATGGCCGAGTGCTTGACGCGATCGAAGGCGCTTTGAAGGTCGAGACCGAGAATGACGCGGCTGTCTTTGGTCTCGTGCTCCAGGATTTCGTGCTTGAGCTGCAGCATGGCGTCTTGTGTGCTGAGGCCTCTGCGGAAGCCGATCATGGTGTTGGGATAGAGTTCTGCTTGCTCCAGGTATTCCTGCCATCGGTTCGCCAGGACATGCTCGAGAACCTTCCCCACGCATGAAGTTAGCGCGATGGGGCGTAGATTCTCTATGTGGGGAGGTTTGCCCGGCTTGGGGATGAGCACCGTCTTGGCCTTTTTCCATTGAAGGGGCAGCCTGCCGCTGTGCCAGCACTTGTTGTAGTATCGGGTAAGGGCTTCTAGCGACGCGTCGTCGAGGTTTCGGAGGGCCTTGTTGGAGATTCCGTCGGGACCCGCGGCTGATCGGGTGTTTAACTCTCGGACGGCGAGTTGGACTTCCTCCTTCGTGATGTCCCGATCGAGGTGGTCGTTCGGTGCTCCCGAGTATGCCGGGTGCGTCTCGGTGTTGTGGGCAGGGAGATATTTAGCGCCGATGCGCTTGATGAGTTCGTCCCTGCCTAGCTCGGTTTCCGCCTTATGCATGAGCCTGGCCATACGATCTTGTTGATACGACTTGGTCTTGGTGTCGTCGAGTAAGTGACGGATGAGCGACCATGCCTTACTTTGGTGGAGCTGACCGTCAATGCGGTTGCAGATTTCGTGCCATTGTTGCCGGCATAACAGGGCGCAGTGCTGCGCAATGGCCTTGTTCAATGCGGTCACCCTCTTTCTGAGCTTGCGGTTCCAGCGTTGCTTTTTCCACCTGGCTTTTATCGACTTCTTGGCCTCAAGTAAGTGGGCGAGCTTACTGTCGATGCACGGGATGTCGTCGTCTGTCTCGATCGTCTTCGTGGCTTCGCGAACGTCTGCCTTGATGGTTGCGGTCCATTCTTCGAGGTCGTTGATGTCTGGCGTTCCACTACCTTCTCGTCGGTGTTGTCGGAAGAGATCCCAGTCCGTCCACTTGTGTTCAAGTGTGTGACCTCCCCCGCCGAGTATCTCGATCTCGAGGATGTAGTGGTCGCTCCCCAGGTCGTCGCCTGTATTGCGCCACGTGATGTCAGCTCCGTTCTTGACAAAGGTAAGGTCGGGGGTAGTGTCCCTCTGCGTGGAGGAGAGGCCCGACCGCGTAGGCTGTTTGGGGTCCGTAATTAGCGTGTAACCGAGCTCCATAGCATCTTGCATGAGGTCTTTGCCTTTGGCAGTGGTTCTGTTATAGCCCCATGCGTGATGGGGGGCATTGAAGTCACCCCCCACGACCAGGGCGTGTTGGCGCGCCTGGCTGCTGGCTGCTCTGAATTTTTGGCCATGGTCTTTGGGGTTGCTGTAGACGTTGACTACGTAGAGTCCATGCGTACAGCGTTTTCCGGGAATTATCTCAAGGCAGGTGTGTTCACACTTGCCCTTTTTGCCCTTGTGGAGCTGATGTTATACGGCAGTCAGGCCTTTTCGCACGAAGGTACATACGCCCCGCCGGCCCGTCGTGTCGGCGTAGGTCTTGTATCCCGGTAGAGTCGGATCTAGCGTCACTGTTTCTTGTAGCATGATGATGTCTGGCCGTTTCGCTGCATGTTGTATGTGTTGTTGGAGCGTGGCTTTCTTGTTGTTGTAGCTCCGGCAGTTCCACTGCCATATCGTGAGTGCCGCTCCCGGTCTTATTGTAGGGAGGGTGCGTTTTTGGCATTGTGGGGTCTGAGTGGGTTGCTGCGCTTGCTCTTGAAGATAGGGGTGGTTGGCGAATTGAGCTGCGAATACCGGGCTGCAGATTATGGGTTTCAGCGTCTGTTCAAGGAGATCTACGCGTTCGCTTAATCGGTGTTGGGACACCGCCAGCGCCGCCATCATCTCTTCCAGGCGAGCAAACCGCTGTTCGGTCGTCGTGGTGAGCGTGTGGATGGTCCCCGCGAGATTGTCGATTTTAGCGGTGAGTCTTTCTTCAAGGCGTTCGATCTGCACGTCGCAGCTCACCTTGGTCGATTTACGCGCTCTTTTCTTGGGTGCAGCAGGTGTCTTGTCGTCGTCGTCGTCGGATTGGGCGACATCCATCTCGGGGTGGAGGTCGGGGGCGTCCTGGACGATGCCGGCGTCGTAGGTCGGTTGATCTGCTTCGGCGTCTGTTGTACAGGCGGCGTCGTAGGTTGTAGCATGGGTGCTGCCGCGTGAGTCGGCGTAGTCGATGAAGGCTTGATGAATTGCTGCTGCTGTTGGTGGAGCTGCGACTGAAGGTTTCTCAGTTGCCTCTCCATGTCGCTGAGCTTCTTGGCAAGCAGATCGTTGGACGCTTGTAATTGGGCACAGCATTGGTTGTTTCGATTGCTACCAGGTATACGGTCGCGAGGCGTCATCTTGGCTCGATCTCTTCCAGCTGCCGTGTCCGCCCAGCTCACCTTGTCGTGGGGGGTTTGATCATTCCCTGCGCGCCCGCGTATGGCGCTACGCAAGGCTCGCCGATGGGAGCGTCGCGATTGGCTGCGCGATGGCGTGCGGCTGTGACGTGAGCCGTGACGTGATGCGCTGCGCGAGGCATGACGCGATGTGTGACGTGAGGTGCTCTCGCGGCGTGACGTCATCGGGCCACCAGCTGTGGCCGCCAGCTGCGGAAAATCCCCGGGCGAGAGATCGCACGTGCGTTGCTCTGCTTCTGCCTGTCGGCGTTCCCATCGGCGTTTTCGTACGACATAGGGAATCTTGTAGCGGGCTTTGCATGTTTTGTCACCAGTTTGGTGGCCCGCCCCGCACAGTTTACACTTGGGTGTGCATGGATGGCTCTCTTGGGGGTTGGGTGTACCGCATGCCAGGCACACCTTTGCCTTGGGCGTGGGGCAGACGTCACTGCGGTGGCCCACCGTGCCGCAACTTTTGCAAACTTCAATTTGCTTGCGATAGAGACTGCATTGATATAATGTGTAGCCGTAGCGCACATATCGGGGGACTTTTTCGCTGGCAAAAGCGACGATGACTGTCTTGGAGGTACCGATGCGCTTTGCTCCCACCGCCGTGGGATTGTATTTAGTAACAATCTGTTCATGAATGTCGCGGTCATTATCCTCCGAGGGGACGCCTTTGATCACGCCTTTCACTATACCGTGTGCGGCGGTTCCGTACGCACTGACAGCATACGTGATTCCCTGAATGGCGATTTCTTGGATTCGGGCGTATTTCTCTGCGCGGGCCATGCTTGGAGTACTCTTGAAAGGTGATAGTATTCAGTTCTTGTCTAGTGCTCTTGAGTAAAAAAAAACACATTGAAGGGCAGTACAGTGAATCTGCACAAACTGGGCAACACGTTGCAGATCTTCCAGAGGATGCACTGAAGAAGGGACCTGCTTTCACGTAGGCGATTGAGTTTGTAAGAGCAAAAAACACACTGAAAGGCAATACTGTGAATGTGCACAAACAGGACAAAAGTTCTTCCAAAGGGCACATTGAAGAAGGGATCGTCGTTCACGTATCAGACAACCTTATAGAGACCGCTGTGTAGTGAAAACCGCACAATTCCTTCAAGTAGGGTTGTGACACTACGAACTCGTAGTAAGTGTTCTTGCACGTCCTTTGGGAGGGCATGGGAGGCGAGGAGTTGTTCTCGACCCCGAACAAAGTGAGGGCATATCCATATTAAATTGAAAAGGTTAGGGTCAGTATCATCATCATCATCAGCAGCATCATCACCATCACCACCATCATCATCAGCCTATCTACGCCCACTGCAGGGCAAAGGCCTCTCCCATTATTCTCCAATTACCCCGGTCCTGTGCCAACTGTGACCAATTTGTCCCTGCAAACTTCTTGATTTCATCTGCCCATCTAGCTTTCTGCCGCCCCCTGCTACGCTTGCCTTCTCTAGGGATCCACTTAATACCCTTAATGACCAACGGTTATCTTGCCTGCGCATTACATGCCCTGCCCACGTCCATTTCTTCTTCAGAATTTCTACTAGTATGTCCTTAACACGCGTTTGTTCCCTGACCCACTCCGCTCTCTTCTTGTCCCTTAACGTTACATCTATCATTTTCCGCTCCATTGCCCGCTGAGTCGTTCTCAATTTAAGTTAAAACCTCTTAGTGAGCCTCCAAGTTTCTGCCCCGTAGGTGAGTACCGGTAAGATGCAGCTGTCATACACTTTCTTCTTCAGCGACAATGGTAGGCTGCTATTCATTATCTGAGAATGTCTGCCATATGCACCCCACCCCATTCTGATCCTTCTAATTATCTCTGCCTTATGGTTGCGATCTGGGGTCACAACTTGGCCTAAGTAGATATATTCGCTTACCACTTCCACTGCCTCGCCACCTATCCCAAACTGCTGTGCTGTCCCGAGGTTATTGATCATTACTTTAGTTTTCTGCATATTAATTTTCAGGCCCACGGTTCCACTCTGTTCGTCCAGTGCGGAAAGCATGCTTTGCAATGCGTCCCCCGAGTTACTTAGCAAGGCAATGTCGTCAGCAAATCTGAGGTTACTGAGGTATTCTCCATTAACCCTTACTACCACCTGTTCCCAATCCAACGTTCTGAATACTTCTTGTAAACATCCTGTGAATAACATTGGAGAGATTGTGCCTCCTTGTCTGACGCCCTTCCTTATAGGTATTTTACTGCTCTCCTTATGGAAGATGATGGTAGCTGTGGACCCATTGTAGATATCCTCAAGTATTCTTACATAATGCTCATCTACCCCCTGGTTCCGTCATGCCTGAATGACTGCTAGGGTTTCGACCGAGTCAAAGGCTTTCTCATAATATATGAAGACTATATATAGGGGTTCAGAATACTCAGCGCACTTCTCTATCACCTGATTGATCGTGTGAATATGGTTCATTGTTGAATAACCTTTACGGAACCCTGCTTGTTCTTTAGGTTGACTGAAATCTAAGGTTGCAGAAATTCTGTTAGCAATTACCTTGGTAAGTACCTTGTAGACGACTGTAGGATCAGTATGTGATTGACAAAATGCACATTTTGAGGGAAAGTCACTATCTCGATGAGTCCATTTACGGATGATATCCGGAGTATAGGCAGAGTTCGCGTAGACCTTATTAACAAAGATTTCTCCTTGCCTATTCGGGCAATTGAGAGCAGAAATGAATTCTGCTGGCGATGCATCAAACTGCCGTTTTTTACTCATCACCTTGTACTGTCGGTATTGCTGGGGCCAAATAGGAAGGGATGCATCCGTTTGTGGAGGAGCAGACTCGTTATGTGGTGGGACCGAAGAGGTAGCCATGGGAGGGTTGAAGATACACTCCCGGGCAGCAGTGTGTGGCATATGGTTACATGTGGTCCCTAAGGTGTGAGCCGGGGTCCAGACCATGCGGATTTGAACATTTTCGCAGCGTAACTCTTGAATAGTTCGAAGTATTGTGTAGTGGCCGTAGAATTTATTATGAAAGGGATGATTTAGTTCCCGAAGTGCAACATGTGAGTCCGGTGATAATGCGGGTATTTTCGAGACGGCAGATTGAAACACAATTTTGTAGGTGTTGTAAAAGCTCCAAGGATGCCGAAGAGTTCAGCTTCTTCAACGAGACCGTAGACATTGGTAATTTGTCGTGATCCGCTAAGCAGAGGCACATCGGAGCACCTCCAGGCGATTGACGCTGCGTTCTCATAAACAGCTGAGTCAGTGTAGATGTCTAATTCGTCTTCTGCCTTGTCTTGGCATATCTTTTTAACCAGAAGTTTCCTGCCGTTACGATTTACCCGTAGGCGGGGACGTAGTCTCATTACTCCTAGAGGAGGACGTTCTCATGGAGGAATGCCTCCGGAGAAGCGCTCTGGATCGAAGACGCTATTTAGCCCGTCCCATTTCGCAACTGCTCTCCCTTGCGGAGAGCATTCTAGATGGTTCTGAAGACGTGAGGCCGTTTCGTCATATAATGTTTGAAGCGGAGGAAGAGGTACGGCCTGTTCAAGAAGGTCAATAGGGAGTGTGGCGTGGGGAGACCTGCAATAGTACGGATTAGGGATCGGTTGAGGATTTCTAAGTCCTGCAGATGTCGAGGGCTGACGTCGGAAATAGGGAACCCATAAGTAATGCGGTCATGAGCCACTGCTCTTGCAAGCACTTGGCATGAGGCTTGTTGAGCACCGCCGTATTTGTTGTATATTCGAGTGACGAAGTGCATCTAGGCGGGCCAAGTGGTGCGGAGATGCCGAATCTAACTGTCGACGCTGTTACAGCTTCCAATTTTCAAGCCAAGGAGACGTACAGCGCCATTTTTAGACGTAATATCAGTATCTTTGACGCAGAGAGTGATGGTCTGAGACGGAACACCGGACACTCGTTTACGCCTCGCGCTAGAACGCTTCGGGTTTCAAAAACGAGATACCTTTACAGCAAAGCTGTAAACCTGTACCGCCATACGGTTTCATCTCCGTGGGTGAAAATACCAAGGCGCCATGGATACGCTCATACACTGCATGCTTCGCCCTTCCCAAGATTCATGGTATTGGAGATAGCCCGCGAATTTTTTTTTTGTATCAAACCGCCCTGCCGCACGATTCAGCTATGTGGCCCAGAGTCTGAATCTTCGAAGCTACATGCAAAGGTCTTCAAATTACGGAATGAAGAAAAAAGACCGCTGTGGCACAAGCTTTTGCTTCCCCAAATTAATTTGTGTGGCTCCATTTGGCGTCCTGAGGCATAACACTGCGAAAATCTAAATGCGCTTTTAAGGAAAGCACATAAAAAAGTCTTGCAACTCACAACAAGTACCTCTAATAGGATGGGCCTCATAGCCTTGGGCCTGCACACCGCCATCGAAGAACTGATAGAGGCCCACCAAACAGAGCAGAAAGGGTAAATCAGGGTTGGGGATGGGAATCTCTAGACAACCTGGTGAACAGCACCTCCCATCACGGAAGACAGCTGCCTCGGCTGTCCAGGGTTCTCGTTCATCCGAGCCCAGAAATACCTCACCTCAGCGTCGTGAGGGAAGACGGAAAGGTAGTGGCGGTTCAATTGAAAAGCAGTATAGGGCCCAGGCCCACGACGTTCCGCTCTGAGGTAGGTTCTCCTGGGATCTCCCAGTGCAATGGAGAAAGTTAATTATACATGTTGAAATTCCGCACCCTGCCCCTAAACCGACCTAAGTGATACCAAACGACTGCTACTTACGAAAAGAATACGTAGACCTGAGCCGAGAAAACCTTTTACAGTAAAAAGAAGCCGTTCTTGCGAAAAACCCATGCCGTTCGAGCCAAAACCCACGGGGTTATCATCAAACCTACGGGTTCTATTAGAACTTTCTACACAAATAGCTACCTTTTTCGTGTTGGAGCGACATGTGACAATTGTGCTTGTGTCGAAACAATTGAACACATTTTATTAGAATGTGCGGCCTACATGGAACCGAGATCCCACTTCCTTGAAAGTATGGAACGTCTAGAACAGGGACCAATTACTCTCAGAAATATTTTAGGACCATGGATTCGTCCGTCAAAGCAGCGCCAAGCTCTACGGAGTTTATTCTCTTATTTGGATGAAATCGGCCTAATTTCAAAATTGTAAATTATGTGGCCCAAGCTCAGAACAAAAATATGCATGTAAGTCCGCTACCGCGCCAAGTCCACGACAGATTTTTTTTCTTGGCCCTTTTCTTCCCCCATCCCCAACCCACAGCAGAGAAGCATGTAGGCGTCTGTAAATGCCGGCAAACCTCTCTGCTTTTCCAATAAAGAGCCTTCTCTCTCTCTCTCTCTCTCTCTCTCTCTCTCTCTCTCTCTCTCTCTCTCTCTCTCTCTCTCTCTCTCTCTCTCTCTCTCTCTCTCTCTCTCTCTCTCTCTCTCTCTCTCTCTCTCTCTCGAGTGTTTAAAGCGAGCTAGGAGATGGCGCTGGGTGAGTACAGGAGGTGGTGGGCTTGAACGGAATCTCGCGCTCGACACCGCGTCCTTCATACAGCCTCCACTTAATACGGGGTGCGGTCGGGGGTCGTCACGTTAGGAGCTAATTCAGTTACAGTCTGGCTGGTCTGTCTCGAAATAGTCAGCTAGCGCAAGCTACGGCTGTCGCTGTCTCCCAATCCAAAGCCAAATCCCCGAATCCTAACCAGTCTGCCGTCATACTAATGAGGTAGAACTTCCAAACAAGCGCCTAGGGGCCTCCTGCAGCTACTTTCGTCCAAGCATGTTCAAATTAATCTTTGGAAATTCAGAAAATTGTCTCATATTGCGCATAATTCTTATGCCGCTTGTCTTGAGTATGAGTTCCTTACAGCCACATTTCTAGGTTTTTTTTAAAATCATGTCCGCCCAATTACGTCCATTTACGCACGATGATTACAGATGGAACTTTCGCGAAATCTGCAATATTGTGGATATACAGGGCATTATGACAGAGTTCGCTAGTTTCCGTAATTTTTTTACATTTCTTACTTTTTTTAGTTCTCAACATTTCGTTCGACCAACTATCCCCATATACGCAATTATAATGATTACACAAGCAACTTTCGCGAAATCTGCATTATTGTCGAAATGCAGAGCGTTACACGTTTTGCCCTTTTTCATAATTTTTCTATATATATTTTTAAATTTTCTGAACTTCATGCGACCAGTTATCTCCTTTTCCGCTATTATAACGATTATAGGTTATCTGCATTTTTGTGGAAATGCACGGCGTTACACGGTCCTGGCTGTGGGGGCACTCGGCAAGCAATGCTACACAATAAAATATCGACGTCGGGCCAACTTTGCTCTCTGCGGCCACTATGCAGCCTACGTCCTGGTCCGAGAACTCACCCACCGGGAACTGGGCACCTCCCAACTTTTCTTCTTGCACGCAGACATGATAAAACTAGTGGTCCGACAAGAGTTGTACTGAGCGGGGCATGCCCGTTCTGGGTGACTGCCGTATGCACACAGCGAACTCCGTCATGTCTTCAGCTGCCCTTACCGGATTGCCGGCCACCATGTACCCCTCCGTCCCTCGTTGGCTCTAACATCCTACAGGCCTTCCTTCGATCAACAACGGCTGTTCATCATCCTCGTCATCCTTTCGTGCAACCGCATTTCATTCAAAGCAAAGTTCAGGAACTTTTTGTCCTCAACAGTAACGGTTGCTTTCTTCTTTTATCGAGTAATATAGTTCACATAATAGCATCCATCACTTTCGCATTTGTTGTGCATGGACGCAGCTGGTGTCAATTGGGAAATGGAGTCGCGTCTGGTTGATTTCCTTTTGTGCCGCCGTACATATATACGTCGTATAGGGATAAATCCACACGTTGCTCACGCGACGCAACAAAGCATAGCCACTAGCAACGAACGCGACAGTGTCGCGTCAGAAACGAAAAGAGAGAAAGCTTCATTGGTCGGGATCACGCAAGCGTTCGACGTTCGGTTCTCTCGGAAAAAATGCGTCACGCAATCCTTAACACATGCAGCGCGGTGCTCGCGCGAAAATGAAATGTATACCGCTCAGCGAGGGAGAAGAACATTAACAACAGTGACGAAACGCAGCCGAAGCATCGTCTGTCAGCGAACTCCCCCGCATAAACGATTGCGGTTTCGCAGATTTCGCACCAGAGTTTCATTCCTCTTTCAGTTTTCTCCTTTTTTACTACTAATCCGGTTCTTTATTCCGCGTAGCGCGACGGCGTGTTTACGATTAGTACCCATAGTAACCGCCGGGTCCCTACAGAGGGCTGGACAACACACGTATAATGGAAGCTATCGACCGCGCGAGCGAAACGGGGCGCTTGGCCCCGAACACGCTCACCGCCAAGATGCGGAGCTTTTGGAAGCCCGTCTAAGCGGACCTCTTTAGCTTTTTTGCTCTCCCCGGTACACGTACGTAGCGGACGTTGCGATATGTTTTCCGTTTGATCCTTCGGGTTTTGCACCGACTGCCTCTCGATACGAATAGGCACGCCCGCTACAGCAGGCGAGCAATATCCGATCGTCTGTTCTGTTTGTCGCCTGCTGCGGCGCGTGTCGTCTGCATCGCCCAGCGCCCGCGGCAGCCTAGCTAGCAGACGACGCGCGGGGTCGGCCGGTGCGTTCGTTAGGGATCACTACACCGCCGGTCATCATCGACTTGACGCCGTTACGGTGAGTCTTTCCGGTTAACCGGGCGTTGTTTATGTGCAGCCGGTAGCTGGTAGCTTCGAACTAGCCTTGTAGGTCGTAATAGAGAATATAATTCGCATCTTTGCAGAGCGGTTTACGAATACTTCTTGTACTTCCGGTAAATGTTAAGTTATTGTGATAGTCTCAAACGCTAGCCATACGGTGGTGTTCATTCTTTTTTATAATTAATTTTTTTTGACACAGGCGTCACTCACGGGTATTTCAAGCAGATTCTTAAATTCGTTTCGAATGAGTTTTCACATTTATCCGTGTCATCAAAATCTATCTGCTGGAACTAAAGTCAGTGCTAGAATGTTAACACTGGTTGAAAAACCAGCTATCAAAGATTATCACTACAATACAAACTCTTGCTTTTGGAAGACGGTGTAAATCAAGATCGCTGCTCCGTTCTGGAATTTCGTGAGAAATTAGCTATGCGAAGTTGTTCTCTTATTGAATAGTAAAATTAGAATGTCCTTGAGAGTGACCTGAAAACGAGAATTGAGCGGGAGTGGTCCACTGGTATACGGGAAGCACGCTCTCAGAGTTTGTTGTTCATTGATCCATGCCAGGAAAAGCGTTCTCTTTCTCCTATTCTCCCGAGCTGTAGCGTGACAGTGGCCGATAACAACATCTACGGGAAAAAAACAACAAGTTCGATGTTTTGTCACCAGGAGGTTGCATTACTATTTGGAGGGGAACTGGAAAACAAACATGTTTTCACTAGTCTTCGTGCTCTTATTTTGCGAAAAGCGCTGTTGGACCAGGCGGGGAAAAGTCTTCGTCTGGAATGGTCGTGCGCATGTATCTTTGTGGTGACCGGCATGTTTTATGTCGCGTATCACATAAGTTCGCACGCGCTATGTAACGGGTTTCTATGTCTGTTACAATGTTGGTGTGTAGGGCCACTTGTTATTCAAACTTTGGCAATGTGGGTAATACATACATACATACATACATACATACATACATACATACATACATACATACATACATACATACATACATACATACATACATACATCATCATCATCATCATAATCATCCTACGCCCACTGCTGGGCAAAGGCAACTCACATTAATCTCCAATTATCCCGGTGCGGTGCTAACTGCGAACATTTTATCCCTCATACATACATACATACATACATACGTGCATACATACATACATACATACATACATACATACATCATACATATACATACATACATACATACATACATACATACATACATCACCATCATCATCATCAGCCTACTACGCCCACTGCAGGGCAAAGGCATCTCACATTAATCTCCAATTATCCCGGTCCGGTGCTAACTCCGACCAATTTATCCCTCATACATACATACATACATACATACATACATACATACATACATACATACATACATACATACATACATACATACATGCATACATACATACATACATACATACATACATAGATACATACATACAGCTGTTTGAGGCATTGTATCCCTGATCTTTAAACGAAAAGATGATTTAGATAGCGTTACGGGCCTAAACCTACCTTGAGGAATTGAATAAAATATGCTTGCCCACATTAATCAAATTAGTGCTTAATATTAAAAATTCAGAAATTAGTTTTGGAACATTCACATCAGCAGCATTAGGCGCATAGACCAGTGCAATAATGCCCCATTTTCCCCTAAAACCCAAAATGTGTATGGGCATATTGCTGTGCGTGCGAGTAGCATGCTTGTGCGTGTTTTCGTGTGCGTGCTTGCGGGCGATTTCTGTGCGCGTACATGTGCCAGTATTCGCATGCGTGCGTTCGTGCGTGTGTGTGCGTTTGCGCGAGGAGGTGGGGATAGAGGATGACTTTACAGACGGTGCAGGGGCGCACCTGACGGCGTAATAACAACTAAGCTCTCTGATCATTCAAAAAAATCGAATTTTCACTGTATCTAATTACTTTAGGTCAAATGCAACAAAACTGTCAACCAACTGCGGAATAGTTTTGACCACCTCGGTATGTTTAAAGTGAGCCAAAATGTCGCACAACACTTTGGAACATTTTTCACGTTGTTTTTTACTATGAATCAGAAAAAAAGACATTGCGAGATTTCATAAAAACTGGGAACTCCTGCTCAGAAGCCCCACAAAAATTCATCCGGCGCTCTCTGTTACTTTAGGATTCCGAACAATTCACTCTTGAAGTTCAAAATGGCTTGTATGCTAGCTTGATCGATTCGTCAAACGACTGCGGTAGACTGGTAAGAGTTGCGGTAAAAGTTGTAGGTAGGAGTGGCAGAGCACTTTCAGCAGTACGAATCAATCAATCAATATCAGTCAACTTATTAACCAAGTTACACAAACCGATCATTTTAGCGGCGAAGCCCCATAGGGGCTGGGGCTGTTCGCGTCTCCTGTCGTCGTCGTAATCGTCGTCTCATGTATTAACGGTACTAAGACAACGGGAAACTAGTTTGCGCCTCACTATAGAGCGTAACGCGTACTAAAAAAACACCGAGATACTCGCTTACGCCTCACGCTAGAGAGCTTCGTGCTTCAAAGACAGGAGACTTTTGCAGCAAAGCTGTATACCTCTATCCCCCAACGG
Source organism: Haemaphysalis longicornis (assembly GCA_013339765.2). NCBI lineage: Eukaryota > Metazoa > Arthropoda > Arachnida > Ixodida > Ixodidae > Haemaphysalis > Haemaphysalis longicornis. The sequence goes on along the minus strand of CM023449.1, from coordinate 56,165,576 downwards.
TTTCACCTCCGTTGGCATAAACGCCAAAGCGCCAAGAAGGCACTTTTACACTGCATACTTCCCCCCTCCCCAGGTTTCACGTTAGTGGAGAAGGGCAGGGATTTTTTATCTATTTATTTTTGAGATGAGGTTGAGGGCAATGGATCAACGAAGGTGGGCAGCTAAGGTTTTTAGGTACCTATACTTGAAAAGCGTGGACACGCAGTGGCTAAGGAAAACTAGAAAGAAGGCTGACGATGAAATACGGAAAGAACAGTGGAGAATCCAAAACAGCCAAGGTAACCAAAAAAGAGGCAAGGCAGATTGAAACGAATAAATGGAGGGAAAAAATGGAAGCTGAAACGTCGTTAGAGTTGTACAGGGCTGAGAAATTGAACATCAGAAAGGAAAATTTCTACGATAATTCCCAGGGCAGTGCTTTGCTTTTTGAGGCTAGAGCGGGTTGCCTGCGAACTAAGAGTTTTGTGGGGAAGTATTCACAAAATGATGGGGTATGCGTGGTCTGCGGAAAAGAAACAGAAACAATGCGGCACATAGGGTATCCATCCAAATCTACATGAAGGGAATATTGGGCTTCCAGAAGCCCTGGGATTTAAGGATATCACAGGGGAAGTTAACTTCAAGGCTGTCGAGGGGACGAAAAGAAGATTAGAATGCTGGTGGACGAAAAGCAGAGAGGGGAATATTGCCTAGGGCAGTTACCACCTGTAACAGAGAAGAAAAAGTATTTCGCGCCTAATTAGCTTTAGTGCCTGCCCTAAGCAGCGCTAGTTTTAAACCAAGAGTGTAAAACATGGTTATATTAGTCCTTTTTGGTAAGATGATATGTCATCACCCCGCTTCAAAGGGGAAACCAATAGCAATCATCATGATCATCATAACCTGAGTTTAGATGACACTGAAATTCTCACCTCCCGTGTGCGGTCATCCTCTGTAATTAGAAGCTTTCGAGACACTGCAACTTTCCTTTGAAACACTTTATTCTTTACCGTGCAAATGGGTAGAAACTAATTTGCAGATTAATCTCTGCAATCTGTACGCTGTTATCATTTGAATTCTTTGGAGGCTCCGCTGAGTCTGCAGTCGTTTGTATACAAGGGCACAAATGAGAACCAAAAATTAGAAAGTTGAAAAAAGCGCGAACTCTAAAATTGCGCGCAACCTTCGCTCAAAGTGCGTCCAACCGATCGCCAAACCTTCAAAGATGCAATTTGCAAACGAAGAACCAACACATGCGACAACATTTCATGCACCAAGTAAACGAATCAACAAATGATCTAAATGCATACCGATACTACGCGGATTATCAGATGAAGGTATAAACCTTTTCATTCGTTAATCTTTCATAAGATCAGGACATGTCCTGGGCTGTGTTGCGCATGCGCAGTTACATATTCCTGTCGACTGCGCCAATTATAGGGCCGCTAGCACAGCCCACTCATAACATGGCCGCTTACAGGACGTAGAAGTTGAAAAGGTTTATACTATTGTGCTCGTTCTTCGTGATCGATGCGCGTATTATCTTATCGTGAACCGTTGCTTTTTTTGCGATTTTCAAGTAACCGTTTTGACACAATGGGAGCCCGGCGTCGCGCATGCGCCGTTTGTCCAGAGATCTTATCAGAGCATTTCGGTCGACCAGCCGGTCTACGGGGAAATGCATCAGTTTCTTGACAGAACGCCATGGGTCCCACTAAGAAAGCTACCGCTTTAAAAGACTGTCTTCACTGTCGTTGACTGTCCTCCCCACAGGAACTGCAAAAGAGGTCTTCCGGTGAAACATCGTCGCCGCTTCCGCCGAGTCCCAAAGGCTGAACCATGCCCAGGCCGGTGTCTGCGCAGACGCGAAATGAGAACGCCCTGAAGCTGGCCGCGGGCCGCCAGCTGCACAACACATCGGACGCCGTGGAAAAGCTGCGACTGCTGTGTCTACAGCGAGGCTCGGCCGGAATCCTTGGGCTTGCCAAGCAAGTATTCCTTCCTGGACAGCCAGTGTGGAAGAGCGCGTTCCCGGATGGGTCGTTACGACCACTCAGTTGTCACGCACATGAGCCTCGGAAAATGAACCCCGCGATACAAACGGTGCGTCCGCTTAAAAAGGACTCACTTGTTAATATTCCCGAGCGGCTTTCTACTTCATGACCCGCGGCCTTAAAAGCCATCGTGCACCAATACGAAGAGTTTTACCAATACATAGAAACGTGCACAACGGCCTAGTTTGGTTATTTTAGAAATACGTCACTCCTGTAGTGAAATAAAAAAAAGGAAAATCTCTCATAGTAGACCGCCAGCGCCATCTAATAAAAACTAGATAAACTAAAATGCATGTCTTGTGTATTTTTTTGTTTCGGTAAAAGTCTGCTATACGGTTGAACCGCGTTACAACGAACATTGGCATAGCGAATTATCGGCTATAGGGAACTAAATACAAAATTTGGTAAGTCACGCTTTGTTTCGACGACACTTATTCTTTTATCACGAAACTGAACCCGTGAGAGCTGCGCGTGATATCCGATATAGCGAAGAAATATTTGACCAGGAGTCTGAGAAGCTACATGAAAAAAACCCGCGTCGTCCGAAACTGCAGAAGTATAAAGGCCATTCTGTTCGTGGGCGCTGTGGGAAACTTGGTCCTGCTCAGTGCTGTGAGTAGCCGTCAGACGGAGATCACATTCGTCATCAAATAAATTAGGACGCAGGCCTATTTTCTCAAGTGAACTTTGTTCTGTTGTAATTTCACGTACTCATGTTCCGGTTCATTGAGCTTGAAATGCAGCAAGGAGAAAAATAAGGGTTACCTTGTTTATAGTGAAGTCGAAGCCTCAAATGCATTTTCGCAACAAGAATTTTTGCGGGAGCCAGATTTTTGATTTGTTAGAGGCGATTTTTACCTCTACTCTTACAACGAATATCGGATATAACGAACTAATTTGCTGTCCCGATACCACATCGTTATTACGAGGTTCGACTTATCTCTGAAAGAAGCAAACTGGGCCGTTACGAACATATTCCTGGATTTGTGAAACCTTTCGTACTAGTTTCATTTCATTTCATTTCATTTATTTACTCTCAATGCCGTTAAGGCGTTACAGAGTGGAGTGGGTAATCAAAAAATCATAACAATAACACACAGCGGGGCGCGAAGAGAACAAAAATTACGATAAATGAACAAAATCGTGAACTGCCGACTTGAAGGTGACAGGCTCGGTGATGCAGACGATGGAAGCGGGAAGGCGGGAACAGCACACGCCGTTTTTTGGAACAAAAGAGTCATGATAATGGTTTGTTCTGCACAATGGTAAACCAACTTTGAAGTTGTGGTCAAAGCGGGGAGATACGTAAGTGGGGTCAGCGAAAAGCGACTGTTTAAGAATTTGATTAGTGTGATCAATTTTGTGAAATGTACACAAGCTAGAAACGATGCGCCGTGTAGAGAGGCCATCAAGATGTAACTGTTTTTTTTTTATTTCAGTTACACTGGCCAGGTGCTCGTAGTTTGATAATATGAACCTAGCAGCATGGTTTTTGCAGTGATTCGAGAGATGAGGTGAGCGATTTAGTTCCGGGGTCCTAGACGCATGAGGCATTCAACGATGACGGAGCAAGAGAAAAGTTTCCCAGGTGCGTTTCCCAAGAGAGGTTACTGGTAATATGGACTCCGAGATACTTATAGGTAGTAACTTCAGTTAAAGGTGAGCCATTGCGGGGATAAGTAGAAGGATTAGTGGGATTAAGTGCTCGCGAAGCTTTTATAAACTTACACTTGCTAACATTTAATTTCATACGCCTTGTTTCGCACCACGTCGAAATGTTATTAAGATCAATTTGAAGACTTGCGGTATCAGATGGGTTAGAAATGTCTCTGTAAATTACGCAGTCATCAGCGAACAAAATTATAGGCGAGTTAACAGTATCAGGAAGATCATTAATATATATTAAGAATAAGAGAGGGCCTAACACCGACTCTTGCGGAACACCGGATGTCACCGGACAAGGGCCGGAGTCATGGCCGTTAACGGAAACATACTGAGTACGATTTAGTCAGAAGCACTCAATCCACTTGATTACATTCATGTCCAGGTTAAGCTTACTGAGTTTGAAGAGAAGTAGTTGATGATGAACAGTGTCGAATGTCTTAGCAAAATCAATGAAAATACAATCGATTACGGATGAGCGATCCAAAGCAGAAAATGATTCGTCAACCAATAGTTGAGATTCACATGAGGGATGCTTGCGGAAACCGTGCTGGTGTTTAGTAGAGGACGTTTTTCGGAGGACGATTTTTAAGCCCGTGGGTAATGAATTAGCAAGTCCCATAGGATTGTGATCAGGGTAGACGCAGTCAATGCGCCTCAATCTTACTACACATATCTTAGCCCCGAATGTAAAAATAGCGGTGATATCTTTATTTGTATAGAGCCTTCACATATCAGGCGCTATTACACGCATCAACAATACATCGTTCGTGGAGTGAAAGTGCGAGGTCACATCGAGAAGCCCAGCCGATTATCTTTGACCACGTTGGCAGATATCTGACACCCGTTACAGGAGTGCAGTCAAGGCCCAAGGGTGCTTGTTACTGCGGCCAACCAATACCACCGAGTGACGGCTCAACCACCACCGTTTGCTCCGTAAAAGGCTTATTTTCTCTCCGTCTACCAGAACATCAAACCGGATCGACAGCACGAGAAAATTCACGAGCCTATCACAGGCGTATCACAAAAATTCACAAGCACTATCGTGTAGTATAGTTGCCAGCGTCAGCAGTTGTATCTTCCTATAGGCGGAACCAGAGCATGGAACAGCTGCCAGGAATAGCGGGAGGTTAGATTCCGAAAAACACCGCTGAGTGGACATTCATCAGCAAGGCTTCTTGAACAGTTAAATAAATTTAAGCGCGCCGCTAGACGACGCTATACTCGTGAACAAGACAAGTTAAAGGGACGGACCAACTATTTTTGTCGCGTACATATTT
>CM023449.1:56013447-56160501 GCA_013339765.2 Haemaphysalis longicornis | reverse complement strand
CGTGGCGCGACGGGCGCGGGGCGGCCCAGAACATCATCCCGGCGTCGACGGGGGCCGCCAAGGCGGTGGGCAAGGTGATCCCCGAACTGAACGGCAAGCTGACGGGCATGGCCTTCCGGGTGCCCACGCCAGACGTGTCCGTGGTGGACCTGACCTGCCGTCTGGCCAAGGAGGTCACCTACGATGAGATCAAGGCCGCCGTCAAGGCCGCCGCCCTCAGCGACCACTGGAAGGGCATCCTTGGGTACACCGAGGACGAGGTACGAAAGACGACACGTCTGCCAGTCTTCCCATGTCTCTCTCTCTCTATCTATCTATCTATCTCTATCTATCTATCTATCTATCTATCTATCTATCTATCTATCTCTGTCTCTCTCTCTATCTATCTATCTATCTATCTATCTATCTCTCTCTCTCTTCTCTCTCTCTCTCTCTCTCTCTCTCTCTCTCTGTTTCTAGTTTTCTCGTGCGTGCACACAAGTCTTCTTTGGGAACTCGGCAGTTTTAACAGCTGACTTCAAAGGGGGGATGGACATTTCGGTAGAGCTCTCCTGATCCTGGAACAGCTCTTGGAGACATTAATTACGAGGAACATTGTGTCAGTCATGCTGTCTCACTTCTTGGGCTCTAAGCTTGAACTCTGAAAACTTTTTTGTTCCTCGCATTGCGTAATCTGATGCCCTTCCAGTATTTTTGCTACAAAAGAATGGCATCGGGGTTTGAGGTCACGCGCATACACTCCCTGCCGACTGTAGCTTGAAAACCTGCTTTTCACCCTACAGCTTGCAAGGCAGGTTCTCGGAATAGAGGTGTCAGGCGGGGCTTCTTTCTTTCTCCTCTCCATTCCGCTCGCAGGTGGTGTCGACTGACTTCCTGGGAGACCCGCACAGCAGCATCTTCGATGCCAAGGCTGGCATCGCTCTGTCCAAGACCTTCGTCAAGCTCATTGCCTGGTGAGTTGCGGACACCAGGGGTGGGACAACATGCTGCGTGTCGACTTCAAGCTAAACCTGGATTTCTGTGTTAAAGCGGAACTATGTAGCTACTTAAAGGTGCACTGGTCTTAAAACAACTTCTTTCAATTTTTCATGTAAACTATGAAACCTGTCAGTCTTGCTTATTATCACACTGATTTAAAATATGCCATTATTTTTTAAGTCAGTTAGTTCCCAAGATAATTAAAGCCACTTTTGGTGGAACAATGGACAAAATGGTGTTGCTCACAAAACTCTAATCTTTATATTTTCCAGTACTATGAACCCTGGTGAATGTAATATAGGAAGCACTTTTTTCTGATGCACCGCTTATAACTAATTTTACAGCTCATTACACTTTGGTGGCACCAGTGGCAAGGAACCATTTCAAGCACTTATTTCAAACACCAAAGTTTAATGAGCTGTAAAATTAGTTCCAATCGGTGCATAAAAAAAAAAGTGGTTCTCTTATTGCATTCACCACGGTTCATAGTATTAAAAAATATAAAAATTAGTTTTGTGAGCAACTGTTTTGTCTATTTGTTCCAACAAAAGTGGCTAATTATCTCAAATTATCTTGAGAACTAACTGACCTAGAAAATAACATAATTGAAATTAGTGTGATAAGAGCAGCAAGTCTGACAAGACCAGTGTGTGTGTGCCCCTCAAAACAGGCGTGGAGTGTCCATTTTTTTTTTAAACCAATGCAGCTGTGCAATAATCAGACCATAGTGAACTTCATTGAGGTTGTGAGGATGTAGAGCTAAATGCTCAAGAACCAGCTTGGTTCATCATCAGTAGTTAAAACCATTGATCAAGGGTTTGCGCTTTTTCATGAAATCGTATCGCAGCCCAACCAATGTTGGCCTTGCCTCGTAGGTCACTGCTTTGCAACTACACAGGCTTGGGAAAATCTGGTGCCGTTTGGTTGGAAGTTTCGCCTGCTGTTCAAAATCGTCCTTAGTGTATCCTAAGTTTCCACTTAGGAGGCTGGAGAACATTTTGAGCCTGCAGCGCTTTCTGCTATCTGCCAAAATGCAGAGTTCTGAAGCTCCGCTGTTGGAGCTGTGCGAGCTGCTGGTCTGCTTTGCCCAGTGCTGGTTTTGGACGACCTACAGGGAAAACATGCTTGTAGCACCAATGAGCAAGTGTTGCAGAAAGTGTTGCCTGGCAGCGATTTTAATTGATACATCGAAATACCTGGGCTGGCCATGTTAGGCCTAGCGTTTCAGGGGAAATTTCTGGGGTGCTTTTATTACCTGTGCCGATGACGAATCTCCATTGGTGGTGGCAAGACATTTGATACAGCCAAAGGCGCAATGCTGACAATGCTGCCTAGCTACTAACTTGGAATCGTTAAAGGATCGAGGGTCTCTAGACTGGGTGCAAACTTCTGCGTTGAGCCTCTTGTGTGTGCAAAATTCAAGTTGCCTTGGGATGATCTGGTTACTAGAATTGTGTGAATGTGCAACATGTGCAGTTCTGCCTGACAAATCGTTTGAAACCAGTAGGCACCCATAGGCATGTTGCAGGCCGAGCCAATAGCAAAGTGAGTTGCACGATTGAGAAACATTAAGTTTGGTAATGCTTAGTTGTTTCCGTGGTTTTTTTCTTGCTTATGACAGCAGCTGCAAGCGCTTGAGTGCAGAGTGCAGCTTTCTGCCGACAGTTTGACAGGCTTGTCGGCGTGCCAGTTCTGGGGCAAAGAGGCTCTGATGCTTTGTAATAACGAGGTTCTGTTAGAAGTCATTCATTCAGTGTGTGTGGAGGTGAGTGAGCGCTGTTCCTTTCTTCTCCTCTTTGCGCAGGTACGACAACGAGTTCGGCTACAGCAACCGTGTGGTCGACCTGATCAAGTACATGCACTCGCAGGGCTAGGCCTTTCTTCCCAGCGGCAGCGAAGGGCTGTCCTGTGCCGGGCCTCTGCCGGCAGTGTGTGGTCGTGTGTAGCTGCCAGCCAGCCCGTCTCTTGTCCCCCCTCCGTAACCTGCCTACCAAAAATATACACCAAGGTCTTTCTCCGCCGTCGAGTGTAGTGCCCAGAGTCGTGTTGTGGAAGCCTCCCGAATAAAATCCCCCCCGAGCCCGGTCACGTGCAGACTCTTCTTCCTGTGTGGCTTCTCTGCGTGTCTGGCAAAAGGGAAAAGCTCTAATTGTGCCACATAAGTACTAAACTGGCTGTGCTGCCTTCTCTGTGGCCATAGCTCAAGAGCTGGCCATCTAGGGGTTGAGAGCGGTTAGCTGCTGTTGTCATACTCCAATGAAGTGTGTCCTGTTTCAAGCCTGTCGGAAGAGCTGTTAATTGGCAGCTGCGAAGAAATGGTTGGTGGCTGCGTAGGTGGGATGACTTGCCACTGCTCAGTCCCGGTAACAGCAGCCATGCTTAATGCCAGCTTCATAATGAATGTGGGTGCCCTGCCTGCAAAGTTCTGTTCCCTTGTGGGTTCAAGTCCGGCACTTCCTGCATACATCCAGTACCACCAACTGGTTCACTTTGAACACTCTAAGGAACTGCTAAGAGGAATGCCACTGCTCAGCCTTATCTAGCTTGGGGGTAGGATCGTGGGTTTTTGGAGCAAACGTTCTGGGGTAGAGCCCCAGCAATGCTAGTTTTTCCCAAGGCCTGCGATTTTTTTTTTTTTTACTGTAAAATGTTTACTTGGCTCAAATCCGTGCATTCTTTTTGTGAATAAGAGTAGTTGGGGTTCTTTTAGGTTGGTTTAGAAGCGGTGGGCAGCATACCACCACATTTACGTCTCTGCAGTGCACCAGAAGTTCCAAGCTTGTTATCTTGGAACAGAATATTGCGCCTTGACCCTATGTAGTCGCAGGGACTTCACCACTTTTGGTTGTGTGGCAACACCTGCCGTAGCACTATGGGCAGGAATAATGCAATCTAGCAGGGTTTTGCAACAGTTGCAGCATGCAAAATGCTGAGAGAGAGAATCAACACACCCATTGGATTGGATTGGAAAAACATTTATTGTGCCTGCAGTTGGAAGTCCAAGTTAAGGCTTCAGACTTGGCCAGTGTCGTCCTTGCTGTTGCCACGAGGGTTAGAGGCCCCCCCGCCCATTACCAGGCTGCAAAGACTCCTGCCTGGCCAACGCCACGATGACCCGCTGGGCGGCCTCGAGTTGGAGGTCTTGGTTGTCGGATTGCTTTGCTCTTCAAAGGTGGGCGGAAGTCTTCCTGATGTAGAATCTTCCGGCAAGTTGAGACAGTCCGAGACGATGTGATCAAGAGTCGGCACTACTTTGAACTATTTTTTAGGGATGGGCGAATATTCGGTATTGTCGAATATTCGATCGAATAGCTCTCCATTCGTTATTCGGTTCGATCCGAATGCAGGTATTCGATATTTTCGAATTATTCGATGCTCCCGAATAGTCAGCTAAAAGCCAAGCTTTCCGAGAGTTACCCCAGGCTTGGCTCAGACCCACCAACGCGGACATTTCTATTATCAGTGCCGGCACTGCCGAGTTGCTGCCTTGCCTAGAGGTTCGACGAAGCTCTCGGCCGCCAGTACACTTTAGGTTAAAAAAAAAAGGCGGCACTGAAACGACACCGCTCCGAACATAGCGGCACCAAGCCAGCAGACTTGTACAGGCCGCCATTTTGAATAGGCATGCCGCCATTTTGAATAGGCTCGCTCAGTGCGGCAGTACGCCGCGCTAAGCCGGAGCGGCTAAAAGGAGGAAAGAAATCCTTGGGTCACGTGATCAAATCGTGACGTCACTTGACTTGTTTTTGAGCGCCTAGGCTGGCCTATACGCCTCGAGATTCGCGATTGCTGCGCCGCCTGCCGCCACTTCTCCGCGGCGTTTGCGGGATTAGCGCTGCGTGCTGATAGGTGGTCATGCAGTGTTTTGGTTCTCTTTCGCTTCTCTTTGCCTTTCCGCGCACTAAACAACTTGTTAAGGTGACGTCTGTAAGCTAACTGCACGTGTAGGGCGCTTAAAAAAAAACAGCGGCGTCTTGGTAGAGCGCTCGAACGCCAACAAGAGCTACCCGGGGAGGCGGTTCTGCGCGCTTCTTGGCCGCGCTTGCGGGCGTCGGCGACGGCAGCGGCATATCACCGCTGTCACCTTCGAACACGTCAGCACAAGTGAATTCTATTTATTGTCACCTCGTTTAGACCTGATATTGGCACCGTAAGAGGTTGGTTCGTTTGCAGCGCAGACAACAAATGCGGTTTTGCTTCGAATATGTACGTCGTAGAAAATATGTTTCGGGGATGTGATAACCCAACAGCGTACAAAAACTTGTACCTTTTATGGGAATATAAGCCACGCGAAAATGTTAAGTACACTCAAAGGCTATGCATTGTCAGATACGTGCCCACTCATGCCTTATGGTAAGAACCAAGGTATATGTTAATGACCACGGGAAAATGAATGGTTTGCAAGTCAGGAGCAATAAATAGAATAGTCGTACGGGAATAATAAAAAAAAACCTGAGTGCAGCTTCTGAAATGCTAAAGACGTTTGTTTGAGCAAGGTAGTATTCACCAGACCAACTAGATGCGAAATGCACTGATATTTCGCTAGACATGGGGGGGGGGGGGGGGGTGAGGAGGAGGACGCCCAACTGTCGTTGTTTACCAATGCGGAGCGTAATCAATAAATGAACGTTTTATTAATCACACACACAACTGCGTGTTCACTTTTCGTTTGTTTTTCGCCTTCAACGAACGGCTGATCATTCGGCGGACGCATTTTTCGAAGAATACAGGGTAAGCAGTTCACAAGAAATACGAGGTGTCGTTGAAAGAGTTTGGATTGATTGATTGCAGGGTTTAACGCGCCGACGCAACGGAGACGATGAGGCAGCCGTAGTGGACGGCTCCGGATTAATTTTGACCACCTGGAGATCTTAACGTGCGCCGAAATCTCGTACACACGGGCTCGTTGCAAGAGTGTCGTATCTGATAAGGGTCTCTGATTTCGGTTTATGCTAGATTCTGCAGTCTCCCAGTGTACCATGAAACGCAAAAAGGGCTATTGTAAATCTAAAAGACATCTACACAAGACGATTCGAACTGCTTAGAGACATCTTGGCGAAGAAGTTATTTATAAAAGCCGTCCTGAAGAAGTCTTGTAGCTGTGCTAACGCAACGCTTATAGCCGTCTATCTGGGTGCTTGCAAGACATCTACAGGACTTCTTGTAGGATGTCTCAGCACCTTCTTGTTGACGTCTATACAACTTCTTTTCAAGGAGTTTTAAGACCTTTTCAAGAGGTTTCAGGAATTACGTTATCCACGTTTACTCGGGGGTTCCTTCGTGGCACCCACTAAATTCTTTCTCTGTACACACAGGCTAGCCTGAAATATCGCTACGAGCTGTCCCCACAACTGACGCACCCAGCAGCTGCTTTTGGAACACCGACTCGACTGCCCGCTGTTCTCCGAATAAATATCTTTGCTTAAACTGGCACGCAGTTTAAAAGATACTTAATCGGAGAAGGGCTGGTCATTGCTGAGTGTTCTGGAAGCAACCACTGGGTGTGTTAATTGTTGACAGCTGGCAGCAACATCCACAACTGGCCTGTGTGAACAGAGAAAGCATCAAGCGGGCAGCACAACTGAAGGTGATGTTAGCACAACATAAATAGGGGGTTTTCGCATAAACTCTTAAGAATAGAGTTGCTTGATGCCAGCTAGGTCTCATTTCACATGTTTTGTGTCCTGTGTACAAAATGATAAAATCAACCTGTAATCTTTTGAAAACCAAGCTTTATTTGTAGTGCAACATTAGGTATATGCATTAAAGTAGAAGGAATTACAGGAGAAAGCTCTCACAAAAAAAGGTAACCGTCAACCCGCTATATACTTGTAAACAGGGATGATAGCTTCATGTGGCAGTCATCAGCAGTCTGGCAGGTTCCCATGAATCTGAGTGTCCTTGCTTCTTGCCTCCAGCCGTGTTGCCCGTGCCAGCAGGATGCCTGGGTAGAACACAAGGCACTGCGTCACTTACAATGTGTACCAGTAGTGAGCAGTGAAAGGTATCAGACAGACAGCTACTTATTAAATTTCGTTGATGCGAAAGCAAGCTAGACAAATGGTTCGTTGGGGCGAGGACTGTGTTGCACTGACTTCTCTGACTAACTGATGGGGAATTGGAAATTTTTCATCGAAACGGAAATTTCGTTGAAGCGGAGTTCGTTGTAGTGGGGTTCGACTGTATTATTGATGGGTATAGGTGCCAGAAAGCAAGTATAAGAATTAAGGCTGCAGTAATTTTTATCCTTTACCAAAATGAATGAATTTCCAGGAAGGCAGAAAGGAATGTGCACCAGCAGCTGTAAATTGTCACACCTAGGGATGGACACCAGTATGTCCACTCGTGTGGGGAGTGGGGGAGGGCATGACAGGCAGATAGAGAGGAGACAAAGGCACGAGGGGTATTATGTTTTACGCGCCGACGCTACACAGGCGATGAGGAGTGGAGGGCCCCAGATTAACATTTTGACCACCTGCACGGGATCTCGAGCACAAGGGCGTTTTTGCTTTCGACCTCCATCAGAAAAGCGGCCGCCACAATTGAGAAGCGAACCTGCGACCTCAGGCTCAGCTGAACGCCTTAGCCACTGACGGCGGGTTGTAGGGGTTTATTAAAAGGACACCGAAGTGAATTTGCAAGCTCCTGTCTTTTTTGTTTGAACTGCGTATAATGGCTCAAATAAACACACTTTTCATCGTTTATCCTGTCGATAAGGCGGTATTTATTTTATGAGGCCTGAAAGGGGGAAAACTGCCATGCGCAGTCTTAGGCAGCCACAGCAACTAAAGCAGTGACGTTCATACAAGTTACTACGTAATTGGACAATGTCCAAGATTAGAATTCAAACCAGTTTGTTTCGGTTCTGTAAAATACCGTATTTACTCGCATAATTTGCACACCCTTAAGTTTTGCTAGGTTTACAGAAACGACAAAGTTTTGCCAGATTTACAGAAACAGCGCCAAAATTGTGAATTTAGTATAGAAAATACCGCCCAAAAACAAATAAACCACTTAGTGCTATGGGATTTGAGCTTGCGAATTGCATAACAATATACCTAGTGCTCCAGATCACTCCACCATAAGCCATTGTTGGCAAGGGCATAAGTATAATGTATATAATGTATACCCAGTTCACATTTTTATCTAGGTTCGGCATTCCAAGCAGCCCAGACGACTATTTCTTGAATAGCGCTTCTGCAGTAAGCATCCCTCAAATTTTCACAAATACCTCACCTTTAGTGACTGCATTCCTTTAGCAGAAAAGCGTTCATAGATGTGTGATCGTGCTGGTGACTGCTGTGCTAATTCACCCAGCTCAAAAAAGCGCTTCATGCACCCTGATTTTTCCCTGTATGGTAAGTTTCAGTTGACCTTATTTCCTTAGTACCTATATTAAGTAGAATAGAATGCAAGCTTGGGCTAGTTGGTACATTCCGAAAAAGAAAACTGCGATTAAAACGAAGACACAAGAGAAGACGACTAGACACACAGGGCGCAGACTAGCAAGTGATTTTTATTTGAGTGAAAAACACATCATGAAGGAAACTGCGATCTACACATGTGCGATAACCTAGGGCACAGGACTAAGATGAACAACCAAATCACACTCAAAAGTCCAGTCACGAAACGCAATCTCGGTGCTTAGTAGAGACACCGACGGTGAACTGACGCAATCTTCGCCTTTTTTTTCAGAATCGCGTACTGCAAAAATCTCCCTCCTGCGCGCACCCCTGTAATGCTTTGTAAATTCGCGTGCTTCGAGGCGTGGCGCACAGCCTTTGCAGTCTTTACAGTGGGTGGCCAGGTTGCTGCCAGTAAAAGTGCGGAGGCTGTCGGCGTGTACCCTCAGTCGATCATTAATGCATCGGCCCGTTTAGCCAATGTGCGATCATCCACTGGACAAGGGGGTTTCGTAGACGACGCATGCTTGACAGTTAAAAAAGCGCTTCTCATGTCTTTTCCAGCACCCCGCATGTCTCTTTTCTTCGGTGTTTACATGCTTACACAACTTGTGTAGCTTGTTAGGTGCCGAAAAAACAACACTAACCCCCACCTTTTCCCTAGCTTTCTTGATCCTGTGCCCAACATTATGAACGTAAGGTAAAACGGCCATCTTGTCGCCCTTGCCCCGTTCACACCTCGTCTTCTTGGTGCGTGACTCGACAAGAAGCTTCTCGCCAACTGCCAAGATAAGGTCGCAAGGAAACCCTGCTTCCTTCAGTCGCTCCACCTGTGAACAGAAACTCGCCTCAGCTTGGTGTGTGCACGAGCGTTGCAGCGCATTCCCGAGAGCTGACGTGAAGTGAAGCAGTCCTTTTTGGATCGAGGGGAATAGATCCAACACACATGGTCACAGTTCACCTTGTGCTCCATATACAAAAACTGCATCAATCCCCCGACCGGTGCTTCTATTGTTTACGAAAAGACATTGAGGGTGGAACGAAAGAGTTCAAAACACTTCTTCAACTTGATGTGTAGTGCCCTCTGAATTGAGCTGCTACAGCACTAGGAAGTCGTCAACGAAGCGGAAAATCTTAATGACATTAGTGCAGAGCAACGGAAGCAACTGACGAAGTTGTGGAAACGTGCGAGTACGAGGTCACTGAATATTGGGGCAAGACACGACCCTATACGTACGCTGTCCTTAGGAACGACTACACACCCCTTGAATTGGCTCAGCTGGTTGGGCCGCTGGCACCGTCGCAGAGTCACAACCGCCGGTTGTGCCGAATCTTTCATACGGAGGCCCGAAGGATTTGGCACAACCGGCGGTTGTGACTCTGCGACGGTGCCAGCGGCCCAACCAGCTGAGCCAATTCAAGGGGTGTGTAGTCGTTCCTAAGGACAGCGTACGTATAGGGTCGTGTCTTGCCCCAATATTCAGTGACCTCGTACTCGCACGTTTCCACAACTTCGTCAGTTGCTTCCGTTGCTCTGCACTAATGTCATTAAGATTTTCCGCTTCGTTGACGACTTCCTAGTGCTGTAGCAGCTCAATTCAGAGGGCACTACACATCAAGTTGAAGAAGTGTTTTGAACTCTTTCGTTCCACCCTCAATGTCTTTTCATAAACAATAGAAGCACCGGTCGGGGGATTGATGCAGTTTTTGTATATGGAGCCCAAGGTGAACTGTGACCATGTGTGTTGGATCTATTCCCCTCGATCCAAAAAGGACTGCTTCACTTCACGTCAGCTCTCGGGAATGCGCTGCAACGCTCGTGCACACACCAAGCTGAGGCGAGTTTCTGTTCACAGGTGGAGCGACTGAAGGAAGCAGGGTTTCCTTGCGACCTTATCTTGGCAGTTGGCGAGAAGCTTCTTGTCGAGTCACGCCCCAAGAAGACGAGGTGCGAACGGGACAAGGGCGACAAGATGGCCGTTTTATCTTACGTCCACAATGTTGGGTACAGGATCAAGAAAGCTAAGGAAAAGGTGGGGGTTCGTGTTGTTTTTTCGGCACCTAACAAGCTACACAAGTTGTGTAAGTGTGTAAACTCTGAAGAAAATAGACATGCGGGGTGCCGGAAAAGACACGAGAAGCGCTTTGTTAACTCTTCTTGAACCGCGCGGTTTTAAAACTTAGACAAGGGAAGAGCACACAAGGACGGGACTCGCGCTTTTCCCCGTCCTTGTGTGCTCTTCCCTTGTCTAAGTTTTAGAACAGCGCGGTTCAAGAAGATGTATAACCAACTAGCCACCGTTTTGGCCTTGCTTTTTTAACTGTCAAGCTGCGTCGTCTACGAAACACCCTTGTCTTGTGGGTGATCGTACATTGGCCAAATGGGCCGATGCATTAATGATTTACTGAGGGTACACGCCGACAGCCTCCGCACTTTTACCGGCAGCAACCTGGCCACCAACTGTAAAGACTGCAAAGGCTGTGCGCCACGCCTCAAAGCATGCGAAGTGACAAAGCGTTACAGGGGTGTGTGCAGCAAGGAGATTTTTGAAGCGTACGCGATTCTGAAATAAAGGCGAAGATTGCGTCAGTTCACCGTCAGTGTCCCTACTAAGCACCGAGATCGCGTATCGTAGCAGGACTCTTGGGGGTGATTTTTAGTGTCCTTGGACTACCCCGGCCCTCACCTTGTTTGTTTATGTGCGAAGCGATTGCACATGCCTAGTGTAGGGTTCTTTGCCCCCCGTGTTGCGCTCAGTCTTTTGGCTGTGGTTTTGGTTGTTTACCTTTGTTCTGTGCCCTAGGTTACCGCAGTTTCCTTCATGATGTGTTTTTCACTAAAATAAAAAATCACTTGCTAGTCTGCACCCTATGTGTCTATTTGTCTTCTCTTGTGTCCTTGTTTTATGTGCAGTTTTCTTTTTTGTACATTTATTAACTTTGATAAAGCTTCTCCCACCTTCAATTGGCCTTTGATTTTTTTCTACTAGCGTACCAGTCAGCGGAGCGTCGCATGTGTGGAGCGAGTTAAAGCAGAATACAGTCTACAAACTAACAAACTAAAGGCAGATATTTCCAGGCACAAACGGGTCATGGCTTAGTTTCAACTGAGCAAACAAATTAAGACGACCCGCTGGCGGCCAGAAGACTATACGCTGGACCGACTGACTCTGTCGGAGGGTCGGCGAGCCGCACAGTAGTGCAGCCAAACCATCTTGTTTTGATGTCACACAAAATGTCAGGAAATCAGCAAGAAGGATGCGGAGGAAGGCCGCATTTTTGAATTGATTATTTCTACCGAATAAATTCACGTAAATGCCGCGAGTGGTGAAAATATGGCCTAGAGACTCCAGACTACAATTCGCACTAGTATTCCTGCAATATTTACAAATCACTTCAGTGACGCTTAAAAAGGGGTATTAAAAAAGACGCACACACACATGCACAAGAGAAGATAACAAACAAACAAACCCTCAGTTCCTCAATGTTGTTCCAAATCAACCGGGCTGGGAGGCGAGGCGTGGGGATGACTCCTGAGGCATCCAGGTAGGAGCCCAGGACCTTGTGGACTTTGTCCCGCTCCCTGGCACAGCCCGGCAGCAACAGCAGCTGGTCCAGCAGCCGAAGATTCCGCCGTGCGGCCAGCAGCTCGCCTCCCTGTTGTTAAATCTGGCCACTCTCCATGGCCAGCAGGCAGGGCTGTCAGCCACCTCCAGGTGGTGTTTCTCTGCTTGGAACCCACATGGGGCACAGGACGGCTGAGAGCTGCTGGAAGGGGAGGAAAACAACTAAGAGGAGCCCCAAAAGCAGCATCCTGGGCACACAGAATGTAAAAAATGCCTTCGGTACAGACGAGTTTCTGCCGCACAGACGTCTTTTAGCAGTGACTATGAAATGCCTCAGGACAAGCACCAAAAGAGTTCATGCGATGTGTACATACACATGAGCCAACAGATCATGAAGGAACTTGACTTTCATTTAAAAAACGACTATCGGGGTAGCATTCAATTCGGCAGGCTACAGAACTTCGAAACACAGTCACTTAATGTGGACAGTTTGATGTACACGAAAACAACATCCTGAAGCTAAAACGACTACATGGCAATAAAACAGAATATGACTAGATTCCCTGAAAACACCTTTGAGCTTGTTTAAGTAAGCAGAAAATGTAACGAAACAAAACAGACACTTGTGCTAAACCCACGTTTCTCTGGTTAAATATGCATGAAAGTAGAACTATCGTGACAGGTCCAAGTTGTTTTTTGTGCCATTTTGTCCAGTGCTGCCACCATTCTAGCTTTACCCTCAGCTAAAAGAGACTGCCCACTTTCAACATACCTGAAGCTCTTGGACTTTATGTCGAGGCTAATTAGATGCTCCGTATTCGCCACCATGTTATTTTTGTGGTCTCCACTTCTTGCTGGAGCCTGTCTCGGGCATCATGACTAGGACCAGCCTTGGCTGGGTCAAGACACCACTGCTTAGCTGCCTGAGCTTTTCAGCCGCAATGCGCTCTTGGCAGTCTTTGCTCGATGTTTGTACTGCTCTCAAAACCTCTGGTGTCACATTGAAGCGACTTGCATCTCCGTCAAAGCGCTTGAAGAACGAAACAATGTGCCTGATGCCATGAACAGTTTGTATCGCACACTGATCCCTTTCATTAAGGTGCCGGCAGTTCTTATTGAAGCCCATTTCCCCAACCGCTTTTCTATGTGGAATGCACAGCAATGCCTTCACTAGCCAAGCCAAGAGAGGGAATTTGGTTTTGTTGTTAGCCTCCTTCTCAAAACTCTGCTGCCAATACTCGTTAATTCGTGTAGACGGATCTGATCAACATGTTCAAGCTGGACGAGCATGTATTCATCCATCAAAGTCAATTCATCGCAGGGTTAGATCACTTGCAGAACCCTAAAATGAGCTCTAGAGGACTTTTCTTCCTCAGCTGTGGGCTTAAGGGGGAGGAGTCTTAGACAAAAACTTTTTATTTTTTAGGCTATTGAGATGAAAACTTCAAACAGATGTATTTCAGCATTCTGATTTCAAATATCAATTTAGATTTTGGATATCGCAAGTAGTTCTAATTTCATACAGATTTCATTGTTAAAAGCCTGCAATTTAAAAAAAATCTGCTTTAATGATACTTCTAAACTGCACTTCATTGCATTGCATAGCAACCAGGGAGTGCAATAAAAGTATTCCCATGCTTCTAGCCTTCCTACAAAAATAATTGAGGGTGTTCAAACTTCGTTGTTTGAACAAACTTCGTTGTATGAGGACGAAGTTGGTTCAAACTTTGTTGTTTGAACACTCATACAATTGGTTGTAGGAAGGCTAGAAGCATGGGAATACTTTTATTGCACTCCCTGGTTGCTATGCAATGCAATGAAGTGCAGTTTAGAAGTATCATTAAAGCAGATTTTTTTTAATTGGGGATAGGCCTTTGACAATGAAATCTGTATTGAAATTAGAACTACTTGCGATATCCAAAATCTAAATTGATATTTGAAATCAGAATGCTGAAAACACTGTTTGGAAGTTTCATCTCAATAGCTTGAACAATAAAAAAGTTTGTCTAAGACCAGCCTCCCCCCTTAAGAAGAGCAGGCTCTGCAAAATGAAAGGCAGTCGCTGAAAGTCAGTCGTGCAGAAGGCACTCAGCACATTTTATGTAAAAACTTCCTTCCACTTCATTTTACGTAAAAGATGCCTTCAACGCCCATGGCGTAAAGGACTCCTCCCACCAGAGCCAACACATTGCGGGAACCCGGCGAAACGAAGCTTCGGCACAAGATTGGCGCAGATTGCTTGAAATGAAGAAGGATGTAGCAGGATTTACCTTTCGGCACGGTTCGGCGCAGATATCACATCACTGGTTCGTTGCTCTTGAGCTCCCTGTGTCTGGGCTCCCACTGCGGCCGCAGCCAGGCGCCCCGATACAGCACTCCATGCACCACGAGTGAGCACAAGTCGCCCTCCGGATGTGCAGCAGGGCCACCCGGGAGTAGCATTGCAGGGCACAGCGCTGGGGTCAGGTACAGGCTGACACCCACCAGCTCGGCTGTGGCTGAGGATACAGCGCACTACAGCAGCGCCTGCCGGGTGACCTCCCCTAGCACGGCGCCTGCTGAGGCCGAGCCCTGTCGCTGCCGCACAGAGCCGCCCGAATAGGCCAGGGTGTGGCCCTTCAGGTCATCTCGGACGATGGCCCAGGCCCGCTGAGCTGCCCACAGTGGGGCCGTCCGTTGTTTGCTGCGCTTGTCCAGGATTTCCAGTTGCACCTCGGCCACCAGAGCAGGAGACCAACCAGGGCCCTCCCATCCAGAGGCCACCACCTGGGACATTTTATGATTACTGGACCAATAGGTGCAAATAGCAGTTCGGAAGGGGAAAACACGCATTTACCTTAGGAAATAGGATATAACGGTGTGATAAACATTGCTAAGCCACAAGTGACAAAGCTCTGAGGTTTGCAAGCCCGTCGAATTGCCCTGCAGCTGGCTAAACAGCAACCACTTGATCTCCCAGGTACGACGCTGAAATTGAAGCCTTTGTCATCTCCTGCCCTAACATCATTTTGACGCCACTTTAACCCACTCTAGAGTACATATAACAACCTAGGACAACCCAATGAACGTAGTTATAAATATTCCTAGGTGAAACCTGAAGACAAGAAAACTAGACACAAGGGCAGCTCTATGCAAAGCGGTAACATGAAGGGCAGTGAGCACAAATTGCACAGCTTCTCTCTCATTTAGTGCACACAAATTGCATACCACATCCTGCCAAAACCTGATGCACCCAGCATAACCGGTTAATTGCACTGTAAACACATCATGGGTCTGCAAGGAAAATTCCAATTGCAACATCAGCTATACACAAAAAGTGGTTACCTTCTGTAAATGAGAAACGTCCTAATTGACCCTGTGCAAGCGCGGCTTGGCCTACTCACACATGGACAGGTTGATCAGCGACACCTCCTTGGCAGCTTTGTTGACATCCAGGGCTTGAAAAGGCGCCCTGAACGCACCGACCAGATGCCGGCAAAAATGCGAGATAATAAAGTGTACACAACTAAAGCACTGAGAATTAAAGCAGTTTGAAAACTTAAGGTAAGCAAAACTTATCTCGAGGTAAACAAGGATGCAGAGGGGTTTTACTACTCTAACATGAAAATATCCTACTGCACAAGGACAAAAAAGAAGTCAAAAGCTCATTCACCGGCCTTTGCCTGTGAATGAGCTTATCTTATTCAAAAATCTCAAACCTGCTACAGTGAAAGGCTTGGAATGAATAAAACTCTAGGGCAGTGCCTTGAACATGCACACAATATTTTGGGAAGGTCTGGTACTATTCATAACTCAAATGTGAGTTAGCAGAAGAAAACTAAAATATGTCAGACACTAGCAATACCATTGCAAACTTTCTCCATAAACACACGTTTGCAGCTAGATAATATGCCATTCTCCTTTTGTCATACTGTTTTATGTGACAGGAGACAACTAAAATGGAACAAGCAGTAAGGCAAATGTGCAGTCTATTAGCTTCATTTTTAGCTCAGACAGAAATTACTAAATATGCCCATCATGAATATCTCAAGACAACTGATCACATCAACAATAAATGCAGCATGGAGATATGGTAACGGTCAGTGGCAATGCAAATTGTCTTAAATTGGCCCCACTCCAGCTTTATTTTTGGTCCAGATTACAAATATCGCACGACATGCATTTCATACGGGTTTTTGGAAACAGATGGTGTATTAACTCCAACAATTTGTGTTCAGAACAACGACAATTCCTCCGTCATTTCCATTGTTTTCTTTGGAGTTATGAGTAGGATTATTGAATTGTTGAGTTTTAGTTTGCGGACGCACCATAATGCGCAACAACTGTCTAGTATTTGTAATGTCCATACGCTAAACTGTGCTCTTAAACGCATTGACCTATGTAGGATTTTATCACATCAAAGGGACCTTACAAACGATTTCTGATTCAGTCTCTGTAGTCACATGCGTTATCTACTGGCTATTTTCCGGAATCTGTGAGAAACATTGCGTACATGCGGACTTACTACAAACTTCTTGCTTTTTTTTTGTTAGTGTCATCTTGGTAGCAGTCACAACAGACAATGAGTGGAGCCTGGAAGAAACTACTACTCTGTCTGGTCAACGTGTTCTCAGACGCTTTCTTTTACTATTATTTCTTCTCGGCCAGTGCGTCATATATAATCTGAGAATGTGAGCGAAAAACAAGAAAAACGGGGTTACAGCATGAAAGGCGCCAACTATAAAAAAAAAGTACAGTTGCTCCCCCCCATTTTGCCTTAATAGGGTATTTACATTGCACTCCATCGTTGTGCTGTGACATCACCGAAATTTATGAAAGTTTTGTGCATCACTAGTCCATAAATGCTCAGCGCGAGCTCGGCTGATAGCCTGTGCATTCGTTGTACTGCTTGTACCATTTCAACAGTTTTCTTTAACGAGAAAGGTAATGCCAAAAGTTTGCAAGCCCAAGCGTGTACTTCTTCACAAATTGTGGTGCTGGGCACCGGCGTGTGCTGCGCACAGAATTCGCCAAACTACGGTACTGTGCAGTGATAGCTCATTAACGACGACCGCAAGAAACTCTGCTACTACTTATCACGCTAGTAGCTACTCACCTTTGTTCGTGCCGAGTCGTTTCCGGACGCTTGGGGAACCGTGGCAGTCTTCACGCATACAAAGGCTTGAGCAAGGTATTTTGGAGATGCATTTAAAACACCATTTACCTATTTACTCTCTCAAAAGCATTTTTTTTTGCGCAAACAACCTTACAAACGCAAGAGCAACTCTTAGGAACGACAAACGCAACCAACGGTTGTTGTGTTTGAATCACAGAACAGGGTTTGAATCGAAGCGACAGAGGAATCCCTGGTGGTGCTGAAAACTACTACCACGAATGCATAAACTAAAAAGTAAAATATTTTCGCTTAATAAAAAGCAAAAAACGTTTTATAAGCCAAGTTTTTTTTAAATGCAACAAATTACTCCTTTATTGCAATGTTTAACGGCTTTTTATTTTTTTTTTTGAGTGAGCACTCAGCGCGCGCTTTTTGAAGTTTGCAGCGGTTCGGTTCTACAATTTTGGATTGAATCAATTGGAGTTGCGCCTGTCAAAATGCTTCTTTAAGTCTTCGGTACTTTGCCCATGCGTTATCGGGCACTCTGCCTATCTTCGGCACCGTGTGGAGCAAGGAAGCAACGAGTTATTTTCCAGAAAGGTGGAATAGGGTCGTCTGCTTCGCTGAACGCTAGCGAGCCTTTTTGGTAGAAAATAACTTTCGCTATCCCAAATGTTCCCAGTTGGGTGCATAGCTGTTCATTTTTTTAGCTTCGGAAGATGCTGCTTGATGTGTGCATTGTGAACGCCAGCCTAGGCCATAATCACTAGCTAATCACTAGCGCCACCCTTAGTGCTATTACGCCGACGCAGCGCAGCTCCAGCCCAAGCGAGGTCTGGGACGCGCTCGTTAGTGCGCGTGGTTCAACCAGGTTCAACTGGTTCAACTCCGCAGTTGCACAAAACATTGCAGTCCGATTCGCCTCGCCATGCCTCTTCAATGCTCCAGCCTTCACGCCAGCCCTCACATCTTGCGCAGTCGATGCCCGAGCCTATGTGCAACCACGCAGCCACGCAAGTACGCCAACGCTGTAACTAAGCCGGCCTTCGCCGTTGGACCAGTGCGCCATTTTGTCTTCCTCACCCAAGCGTTTTGCACCGTTCACTCGCTTGCCTCCTTGTGCGCGTCTGCGCTTGCTAGCTGGCGGACGCTCCAGCAAGATTGTGTTTTGTGTGTGACCGCCTGCGTGTATCCGGCTCGGCGGCATATCATGCCGGGCATTGTGTGGGAGCGGCTCGTCTCAGTGACAATGTCGCGCCTATTCATCGACCTCATACGGAAAGAATTGGCACGGCGACAGCTGGACATTGCCGGTTTCAAAGAAGAGCTCATTCGGCGACTGGAAGCCGACATTCGGCAGCAGCATGAAGCTAGCCCCCCGGTTGAAGCGAAGGCTTCTGCCTCGTCCGCCGCGGTGCCTTTGACGCTAGACCCAGCCACGGTACTTAACCTTGCCAGACATAGTGCCAAAGACTGCCTGCAACATGATCCGTTGCCTTTGCCAGAGCAGCCGCCATGGCAAGTGTTAGTAGCCCAAACATTGCCCTCACGAAGTGCCCCTGTCGCATGACACCGTCGCATCCGACGCGGTGTTCGCGCGCCATCATCCCAATATTCCATCGTCCCGCTTCGCAGCCAGCCCACTCCCAGCCAGCACGCAGTTATAAAAGGTACATTGGCCGAACACAGAGCTGTTTTTGCTTGCCACAGCGATGATCTTGACCATATCATTGATATGAAGCTCCGTGTTTACCTGCTAGCGTGTTGCCCTACAGTCGGCGCTCATACCGGTACGATGGAGAAGGCAAGCAGTTCCTGAAAACTCAGGGGCCCTAATGAACCATGGCTTTAAAGGGGAATGTAATGAGCTACAATCAAAGCCATCATCCGTGCCTTGCTCATCGCAGCCAAGCAGCCGCTAACTCTACAGCTTCTGTGCGAATTCAAAACGAGTAAAGGCCAGGAGCTTCCATTCAAACAGTACGGCGTCTGTGGCCCCTCCGCTTCCTTCTCAGCCTCCCGGATGCCGCATGCTCGACATGGGGGGGCGGCGAAACCAAGTTCTGTCAGGCCAGTTCTCGCAAAGGAAGTCAAGCACATACAGAATTCCTTCAACAGCCATAAAGAGGTCATACCGTCGGTGAACCATCTGCCAACTACTTTCAGCCCAGCCAACAGCAAGCCCAGCATGCCGAAAACTTTGTCCATGGACAGAAAAAGGGAAGAACGCTCGTGAGCCAGCCACCTACAGGTTCCAAGCCCGTCAACAGCGCCAACCAGGCGCGAGCTGTGCAGCAGCCAACGCCCAACTCGAGCCATCTGTGGTACCATAAGAGATTAAGGACAACTCGTGCCGCACCTGGCTGACCACTTCGTGAGTGGCATCGATGTACTTCAGCTGGACAAAAGCCCATGCCTGAAAGTTTTTGCAGCAGCACCGACCATTCAGCATTTGGCTACAAGACGAGCAAGGACTTCCTGCGTCGCAATTGTGGCATACTGTGTGCCACATGCAGCTCCATGAGACTGTTTGAGAGGGTGTCGGCAACCTCCTGTCCAAGGACAACTGGCACGCCTTTCACGAACCTCGAAGCCAAGGCTAAGGCCCTTACCATGCTTCAGTGTGCATGAAACTGCCAGTGCAAGGAAGCAGGACAGTGTAGACTCACATCTGCAGTCAGTGCAGTCACAGCTTAAACGGTACAATGCACTTATTGGCTGTCTAGCCACCTAGATGACTTGGTGCACGAGTGAAGCGTGTGGCAGTGTTTCCCCCGCGTGTATGAGTGTTGTGCCTGTTGTGGACAATGTGCGGATATTACTGTCCACGAGACGTGGTCAACCAAACTGGTGGGGCGGGGTGCGAGCAGCCAGCCACATGTGCTGTAGTCATTGGGGGATCACTAGCGTCACCTTCAGTGCCATCACGCCACGCAGCTCCAGGCCCATTCGAGGTCTGGGACATGCTTGCTTGTTTGTGCTTCATTTGTGCCCGCCTCCGGTGTGGTCAATCGTGTTGTATAATATTCAAATAAATGCGTTCCTTTAAATAACTCCCATTCGCCTCGCCATGCCACCTGAATGCCCCAGCCTCCACGCCCAGCCCTCGCAGTACCGCATACGGTGCAATTCATGAATTGCGAGGAGGACCAGAGATAGCGCAAATAAAAGTAATGTCGTTTTAGCAGCACAATATTTACAACAATCGAGGCCTAAACCTAAAAAATAGCCGCAGTGATTTCATTGAATCGGCAGATTTGAAGATCCACGGCGGGTAAAATGGATCACAAAAAGAATCTGGCCTGGATGTTTTTAAAAAAGCATAGTAGAGATAAAAAATGGAGGTGACTTCTTGCTGAATAGATGTCGGGATTTTTTACTATAGAAGTGTAGAGCATGTGTGTGCTTAAATTTGTTTTGAGATGGGGCGTGTTCAGACGTATTTAAGCGCAAATGTCAAGGAAAGCATTTCTAGTAAATTTATCATGAGTGGTTTTCAAAGTGTCAAGACGCGTAACAAACAAATAGGCTCGGGTAACACTTCTTTACCATGTCTCAAGATAAACCTCTCTCAAGCGACGTTTTTAAAAACCTCTTGGTGTAGCATATGCTTGTGTTGTTCTCAGCAAGACATCTTTTACACGTTTACAAATAAACTTCTCAAAACTGCTAGCGGTAAACGTTTGCAAGATGTCTTCCGGTAGAGGTAGACGATTGTAGCTGTTTCAGGCTGTTTCAAGACGTCTTCAAGACAACTTGTGTTTCATGGGGGTCCGCGCGGCGAAATAGCTGCTTCATCTCCTCAACGAAGATCACGACACCTTCGAAGAACACCAACAAAAGGGCGGCTCTTTCTTTCCGCACGACGGTAGTGAAGGTCTTAGTAAACTCGCTTTTGAACTGAGCCCAGTTTGTCAAGGAGCTCTCGTGGTTCTCGAACCAAGTGCGAGCCGAATCTTCCCAGTAAAAGAAAAACGTGCCGGAACGTTTTCTGCGTCGTCCCACCTGTTGAATTTCCGGACGCGCTCCAGTTTCTCCAACCATTCTTCTGGGTCTTCTGCGGGGGCTCCTCGGAACGATGGCGGTTCCCGGGGCTGCTGCAGGACGATTGGCGACGTTGTTTCTTGCACCATGGTGTTGGTTGCAGCGTTCCTTTTCTTGGGCCCTTCTGGCATCAAACCGAACTCGGGCGGTAAATCTTGCAGGCGGGGGCTGGCTCTTGTTGGACTGGCTTGGCGGCTTTTCGAGGTTGTAGTGGGCATGAAGGGTGCGTACCCAGCACCTCCACCAGATGTCACGAAGACAAGGACGATGCAGTTGTGTTGAATGAGAAACACGTTTATTGGAGCGAACTTGTGCTCCCCTAACAACTCAAAAGAATACAGAGGCGGCGAAGCAGCGGTCAACAAAGTGACTTGTACAGGCGAGTGTCGTCGAATCGAATGCTCCGGCGTCCGCACTGCAGGCTTTTATCTTTCGGCGCGCGTGGTTCTCGAAACGTCGATTCACATCGAGAACATAGGAGATCCAAGAAGATTATTCTGGGCTATTCACGTTAGATCGGAATGCTCTCCCTATCACGACAGATAACACATGCGGCACAGAAAGAAAGAATGGAACACGCGCTTCCCTTGGCGCAGAGATAACACAAACCGGCGCAGCCTGGCGGTAAAAGCAAAACACAAATAAAGAAACCCAATGTATGGTTCGCGGCATTATTACAAAGAAAAAAATACGTCGGTAAGCGTCGACACCACCTCTCCGGTCCTGTACCTCCGGGCATTCAACAGTTATGTCCTTGAGCTCATTCACATGGTAGGCATGAAGGCTGCCCCTTTTTTCACGGCAAAACTCTGTTGAGGTTCGGAAACCAGGGCGCTCAAAACTGGCTGTTGTGATCGGAATCACCAAGACACGGCAGAAGATGTTATCTGAGGATGGGAAACATTGCCGCATGGGGATCCTGAGGAAGCCGCGATGAGAAATGCAGTGAACGTCAACTCTTCCCAAGTTGCCGGAAAATTTTCCACTCTGTCTAAATTGCAACTAATTTCCCACTCGTACGCGAACTGACTGCTTTAGAAACAGCTTTCTAGTCTACAACTTGTCTCTTCTTCGACAAGCACACGCAAATGCACTGCAGCACTATAGAGCAGCGTTCAAGTCGTCGGAGATTCGGGAGAATTAGTTCCAGGTATTTTGTTAGCCAGAATAATGTTCTGCGGTCATGGCGTGTTACTGCTTGAATGTGAGTGCCACGTTTTCTTTAGGTCCTGGACCGAGGGGTTCACGCAAATCCATCGATATTTACGCAATCGCCTCAGTTGTGGCGTTGACGAGAATACATTGGTATACCGCAGTTACACAAATTTTAAAATGCTTTCTTGAAAGACGTTAATGGCTTGAACAGACGATCCCCAAAAAGAAATAATTGCAACCATTATCTCTACCCGCAACTGCAGCAGTAGAATGTCAGCTTAACTGTTCAACGTCACCAACATTTTCATAAATGTTCTTTAACGTTCCAATAAAGGCTCATGTAGCCTCAGGACCACATACAAAGACCGATCGAGGGAGAGCCAGCGAGTTTTTCTTGGTTGCACTGGCTTCAGCTTCATTCCTAAGGCATCTTCAATTTTTTTTTCAGGAAAGACACCCAGACCTCAACTTTATTGAAATTCACGAATTATAATTGTACACATGTGCGCCGACGTTGTAGTGGGTGAAAATTATATACGGGAGTTCTTTCAATAAAACTTTTTGTAAGCTCAGCGACTGGCCTTGCGCATTGTTTTCCTCTTGTGCAGGGTATTTCCAAGGGCTCTTTTCTGACCAACATGGTCCTGGTAAATAAAGTTCTAGATTAAAAGAAAACTGACATGATTCGCTTGTTTCTCTCAAATAAACATCTTATTTCGAAGTAAAAACTTGCAAGTAAAAAAAGCAATGTTGTCATAAGGGAATATTCATGTCACACCTCTCTTCATTATCACGATGTTCTCTTAAAAACTTATCAGAATGTTTATCGATTCAACCTATCTATCGCAATGTTCAGCAAACAAAACACCTTGCACTTTTTGTGAGTAAGCAATGTTCTACATTTGAGATGTTCGGTCGTAAAAAGGAAATGCCCGGTTCTATACCCTTTCCAGCCATAACCTCAGGCTCCACTGGGCCTCATGCAAACGGCCCAGTGGAGCCGCTCCTAAGCGGCGCCTCTATAATCCCAGGCGGCACATAAAGTGTGCCCCAAGACCGGCCCGTCTATGGCCGCTTTCTCGCATGTCCGGCCAGCATCCAGGTTCTGGCAGCCACTGATCATGCGTTGAACGGCCAACATTCGGCAACCAGCACTTCGGTATTTTTACGTCCGCCCGTGTACGGACGCACAACGGCAGCTAACCGGCTGCCAGATATTCAGTTCTCTTACGGCTGCCGATGTTGAGAAAGAGAACGGCCGAAGCACGGCCTTGGGCATCCGTTTTTTCTTCGGGAAGCGATAATCGGCCGAAGCACGGCAAGCGACCGGCCACAGAATATGCGTATTCTTGCGGCAGTTGGTGTTCGAAAGGAGACCGGCCGGAGCGCGGCTGCCGTGCATTCGTTGTTTCAACGGCGAACCGCGCGTCCGGCGGTAGAATATTCGTTTTCTTCTGGCAACCAGTGTTATGAAGGATATCGGAAGACGTACGGCCCCAGAATATACGTTTTTCATTCGGTTAGCTGTCCTCGGCCGAATTACGGCAAGCGAATGGCCACAGAATATTTGGCAACCGGTGTTCAAGAGGAGACCGGCCTACGTAAGTTATCTGGTTATACGTCATTTTTTCGGCAAACGGCATACAGCCGAACAGCGGCACGCGCCTGGGCGCCGAGAATTCATGCACAGACGTGTTTGGAAGGAGACCGACCGGTTTTTTCCTTGGGGGAGAAAAAGCCGTTAGGGAGCCGAACGACGGGGACGCGTTTTTCATCCGCTCCGTGTTTCTACGTTTTAAATGAACGAACATCGTTTGTCAAACAGTAATGAGTGTTCTCGGTGAACGGGCAAGGTGCAAGGACTCACTGGACATTAGCAGGGAACCTTTTAGGCCATCGAAATGTCATTTATTGCCACAAGAAGACTGTGCCACACCGACGGGTGAGCTAAGCCTCGCCAGTCATCGCCGCTACCACGCCTCTGCCGCTGGCTTCGTCGAGGCATCAGCTCGAGGCTATTCGCCCCCTCAAGAAATGGAGAGCATTGGAGACGTCGACCCGGCAGAGATGTCCGATCCGAGATGGAGATGGTTCACCAGAATAACTGGCCTTCAAGGGCGTCGACCAAGCGGCCACCACGCAGGAGCTAAACCGCCACCATGTCAAGGACTCCCCACCAAAAAAAGGCAAGTGCGAGCAAAAGCGCAAGTTATTCTGCTTACAATTAAACTGCGACAAGCAATATTGCACTATGTTTTTGGTGATAAACCTAGAAGAGACTCGCTCGTGCATTGGTAGGATCAACTTCATGCCCTGCACTATGTTACTTCATGGAATTTTACGATTGCCTATTTAAAAAAAAATTATTTTAAATTTACGATAACAACAGAGCCTTGTCACTCACGAAGCCTAGCTGTTAGTTTAGTTCCGATGTTTGAAGGTGAGCTTAGCTACTCTTGGGATATAACTCATTTGGTTACACATAATCGCCAGCATCCTAGCAAACACGGATTTTGTCAGTATTTTCTTGCTCAACGCAGATTGTTGAGTTCACGCACGATTTGGCTCTTGCAATAGATAAGCTTAAAGTGGTTGACTGTATATTCTTAGACTGCAAAAAAGCAAATGATGGTGTTCCATATCACCTTCTGCGTAGTACATTTAATCCTATGAACTGAATTAATCGGTTTTTGCATTGTTATTACTATTGGCCCTATAGCTTTGTTCAAAAGTACTGTGTAGTTTACCGGACTATAGCGAATGAACTTGATTCCGTATACCTGCAGCTTTATTCGAATTTAATAACATCCTAGTGTGCTGATTCAGAAATGTTTTTGGATGTTAAACAGTGTGTTAACGGCATCTTTACAAGAAAACCTTCATTTCAATTGAATACGTATACCGTAAATTATGCTGCTGTGACAACAGCCGAGGAATATAAATAATTAGGAGTTTATTTAGGGAGTGTTTAGAGGTTAAATAGGCAGGTTCACACCATAAAAGTTACGGCTGCATATGTTTTTGGCTTTCTGAGACGAAATTTCAGTGGACCTCCATCTAACTGAAAAGAACAACCGTATTTCACTCATGTGCGCTCAATCTTGGAGTACGCATGTGTTTTCGTGGATCCCTAAACCAAAGAGCTGTTTGATACGCTCTAAAACATACAGAATATGTCAGTGCGATTCGTATTAGGTAATTGGCACGCTCAACTTAGCATGAGAGAAAGTAAACGTAAACTGAAATGGCAGAACGTGAAAGATCACAGACGAAACCACAGGTTGAACTTTTTTCGTAATATCTATCATTCGAAAACTGGAATAGAAGGGGAGAAGTATGTCCAAGCGCCATTCTACATATCGCAATGTGGGACCGCTAGCTTAAAGCAAATTATTAACTTTCCTTTAAAGGTGAGGCCTTGCACGATTCATTGCATTTTAACATCAATACTGCAGTGTAATTATCTTCCACGTATGATTGCAATAACTGTTTATATTGACGATTTTCAGCGCGCTTTGTAAAATTATTTTGTTATTTTGTCTCATATTTAATGCTTAGTGTTATGTATCTCCCTTCTGTAATGCATGCAAAGGCAAGCAGGCATCAAATAAATAAATAAATAAATAAATAAATAAATAAATAAATAAATAAATAAATAAATAAATAAATAAATAAATAAATAAAAAATGAATAAATAAATGACTAAAAATAAATAAATAAATAAATAAATAAACTTCCAGAGGCGCAAGTTTGCCTCCGACGGGTTGAGAACCGTACGCATTCAACCTTGACCAATAAAATATTTATTGCCCTATTCATTGCAGTATGCAAGGTTTCCTGTATGCATGCTACCATTGCTATGTTAATGGTTTGAAACAACTTTTGTAACTCTAATTTTACGCCTTTCCTTGCGTGAACACAGAGGGATACAACTGCAGCCACCTGAAGCAGGGCGTCATTTGCAACGTGTCTAGAATTTTTTGAACGTAGTATGAGATTAGAATAAAATTAAGTTCTCTGGACTATTAAGTGGTGTGGACGTATACTCATGAAAACAACATTAAAATAGACTGAAAATGAAAGTACCTGTTCGCTCCTTCTTAGGATCAGCCCTGCGCAAGATCATCAGAAAAGTAGATCGAGTAGAAAATGTCTTTGCAAGAAAAATGGGCAAAAACTGGACATACTGTTTTGTGAAGGAGTTATATTAAATGCTCCTGAGTGTTTTGTTGAGAACCAAAACGCTTGGTAAAGGAATTCACGCTGGTTTTATATACAGCAAAATTGGTCAAGCAACTGTTATAAAAAATAGTTCATGTAGTCATAGCATGAAAGTGTTCCGGAATATTGCCAAAAAAGAAATTGGCTAAAAGCGGCGCAATTTATCTCTCTGAAATTCAACCCACTAAAGTATGCGCCCTCCGCCGCCCCCACCCCCCCCCTCCTCTCTTCCCCGTTTATTACACGTAAGCCGCCCCACAGAGGTTATCAGGACCTGGACAATCCATCTATTCAAGCTCTACAAAGAACTGAATATTTTCTGTGTTCGGCAGTAAAAGAGGCACAGCAATTAAAGATGATGATGATGATAGTTTAGTTTTATTGGCGCAAGGTCGACTAGGGGCAAAGAGCGCCTAAAAGAAGTTACCGAATTGTGATGAGACGGTAAATACTAGAACATGTGACTAAAAGTAAAAGTGATGCAAAACAAAAGAAAATGAAGATGGCTGGTGTATAGGGTGTATTACACGTGATATGACAAGAGCTGCAGAAAGTTCAACTCAGCTAAAAACTTAAAAACACGCTGACTAGAAAATATTGGTTCGTCGGCTAAAAAATATGATGGGTGCAAAGGAATGTGTCGTCTGTATAATTCAGGGAAATGTTTGTGTCGTGTTTTTTCAAGTGCTCTGCATGTGATTAGTATGTGGACCACGGATAGGCCCTTTCCACACCTGCTACACGTGGGTCCCGAAGTTCCAGTGAGCAGGTGGGAGTGCGTCACATGTGTGTGGCGTATCCGCAGCCTAGCCAGGGCGACTTCAGTGTATCTGTTGTGTGAGTCAGTTATGTAGCGTCCCAGTTGTGGTTTTATTACGTGTAGTTAGTTGTCTGTTTGTTGACTCCAGTGTAGTTGCCATGTGTTACGAAGCTGTCGTCTGATGTGTGTCTTTTGGTCGGTGTAAGGTACTGTTGTTATGTCAACTGTGGTCATGAGAGCAGCAGCACCAGCCATTTGATCAGCGGTCTCATTGCCAGTGATCCCACAGTGACCTGGTACCCAGCATAAGGTTATTTCTAAATCTGAAGCATATGCAGTCATTATGACCTTTAAAAGAACATTGATTACATAGTTTTTTGACGACCTTCCTGATGACAATGCCTGCACAACGCTTAGAGAATCTGTGTAGACGATGGACTTTGGAATCTTATGTTCGAGGATGTGATTTAACACGAGTAAAATGCCATACGCTTCTGCCGTGTAAATACTGCTGTGAAAATTCATTGTTTTGATAACTCTAAAATTTGGTCCGTGCACTGCACAAGAGACCGTAAAACTAGTTTTGGACGCGTCGCTATAGAATTCTGCGCACCTGTACTTGTCCTGCAGGAACAGGAAGTGCTGCAGAATTGCATTCCTGGGTACCCTATTTTTTTCTACAACAGTGAATGACAGGTCGCATGTTACAGGACGAAGATGCCATGGTGCGATGGAAGTATGAATGGGTGTGTTGTGCGTGTCTGAAAGGGGGACATTGAGTGCAGAAGCCTCCTCCCTAACTCTGAGAGAGAACGGAAAGGGAATAGATGGCCTGTTTAAAAAGAGTTGTAAATTTGATGTATCGTTCATGATGGGATTAAAAGGATGGTTGGTCAGAGACACGATCTTGGATGCGTACAACAGGTCAACATACTCCCGCTGATGCCCTAGGCACCATTTGTCGCACTCGACATAAAGACTTTCCACAGGGCTAGTGCGGAATGCGCCAGATGAGAGGCGAAGCCCAAGATTCAGCACTGGGTCGAGCATTTTCAGTGCTGTTTTTGTAGCGGACCCATACACGACACTGCCGTAGTCGAGCCGAGACCCCACCAACGCTGTGTACAGGCGCAGCAGGAGTTGTTTGTCGGCCCCATAAGATTGATGTGAGAGGACCTTAATTATATTCATTGTTTTTAAGCATTTGCATTTGAGCTGTCTGATATGTGGGATGAATGTAAGTTTTTCGTCGAATAAAATACCTAAAAACTTGTGCTCCTTGTTCACAGGAATTGGCATATTCGCAAGAGTGATGTCTGGGTCCGAGTGGACACCACGCCTCCTGGAGAAGAGAACACAAGAGCTCATTGCGGGATTAAGATTAAAGCCATTCTTGTCAGCCCAGCCGGCAAGTTTCTTGACGCCGAGCTGGACTTGACGTTCGCAGGTGGACATGTTACACGATTTAAAGGAGCCATGAAGAGAAAATGCAAGTTGGTTTTATTCGAAAGATTTCGTGTTTTAAGTGCCCCCAGCGCTTGTCCGGATACAAACGGTGCGTTATTCACTGAGAAATTAAACAATTTAGGTTAAAATTTTGATTTTCCCGCTCAATCGTGCGTTTTCGTGGTCCCAAATGACATCACAGGAACCGACCGCTCTGCAGCCTAGAGTACCTTTATTCACGCATCCGCCGTACAGGGTAGAGACACGTATACGCTGGCGCCGCCATTTTTGGTGGCTCGCTCGCCGCCGAAGCAAGTCATTGTGTCAAAACCGCGCTAAAATAATCGCCGCAACGCGGTTTACTGAAGAAGTTTGAATCATATGGTCTGTTTCGCGTTGCTAGGTCTCGTGGGAAACGAAAAGAATAACGCGTTGAGCCCGTTGGGCCAATTGCGGCTGCACGGGAACGTTCAAAGGTTGTCTCCAGCCTGTACAGCGGTGTTGGTTTGTTCCCGCGTTTCTTTACGTTCCGTAACCTAGATGGCGCCACCATACCGTGGCAAGCGTTTGGTTTGTTTTTTCCGGCATTTAAACCTGGCTTGTTTTTGTTCTGGGAGAAAATATTCGTTCCCTGAAACAGTGCTCGCTCGACAAATGGGGTCACGTAAGACACAGTTGCTTGCGTCAATTGGCCAGTGTCGTCTGAGACAACCCCAAGCCCCGTAGTGCTGTGCAGCTAAACCAAGCATGCTGTGCGCAGTACGATCAGCAGAACGCATCAGTACTTCTTTGTTTACATGTGCTTTCGTAACTTCCACTGTTTGTCCCATCATTCTTATTGGTTTGTAAGGAATGTGCCCCAAAATTTAAGCGCAAATCGCTCGTTCGTCTAGTTTGTAAGCTCTACCAAATTTCCGTCTGCTTCTGCCAGCCTCCGCCAATCGCAGAGCTTAGCTCATGTGACATCATAGGTTCTGTTGCGGGAAATGAGCTGGTGGGTCGCATGACCATTCCCGTTTTTCCTAATTATGTAGCTTATTTGAGCGAAGTTTACGTTAAAAGTGGTGTCAGTATGATTCTAACGAGACAATCTTTTGAATGAACCAAACTTGTGTTTTCTCTTCATGGCACCTTTAAAGGATATCTGCACGTCATCTACATACATAGAATAAGAGATTGCAGGTGGCAGTGCCTTTCCAAGAGAGTTCATTTTTACTATGAAGAGGGTGCAGCTCAACACTCCACCTTGCGGCACGCCATTTTCTTGCACGTGAATATTTGACAGTGCACAACCAACTCTGACGCGAAAGGTTCTCTCCGACATATAACTACAAAGGATGTTCAACATGTTGCCCGCAACACCGATTGACTTTAGGTCTCTGAGGATACCGTACCGCCAAGCGGTGTCATAGGCTTTCTCTATGTCGAAAAACACCGTAAGACAAAATTGCTTATGCACAAAGGCATCCTTTATATATGTTTCAAGAGCTACGAGTTGATCGTTCGTTTATCGCCCCGCCCTGAAGCCTGCCTGGAAGCTCTCGAGAAGACCGTTGTACTCAAGGAAGTACACTAGCCTGCGATGTATCATCTTCTCGAGAAGCTTGCACAGGCAGCTGGTCAGGGCAATGGGTCGATAGCTAGCAGGAGAGGAAGGGTCCTTCCCTTCTTTCAAGAATGCTACAACTATGACCTCCCTCCAAGACTTTGGAATGTGCCCCGAAAGAAATATCTTGTTGTAAAGGTGAAGGAGTGTTACAAGAGTGTCTGTGTGTAAGTGCTGTATCATTGTATATGTAATGTTGTCTGGGCCTGGAGCTGAGGGTTTACACGTGCTTAGAGCATAGAGCAGCCCTCAGCTCATGTAGTGAAAACAGGGAGTTGTAAGAAGTCTGTAATTTGTTGTTGTCGCGTAGGGACTTCTTTTCACAAGAGGCTTTATGTTTCAGGAAAGTGTTTGTGTAGTGTGCAGAGCTTGAAACGTGTTGAAAGTGTTGTGCAAGTGTGTTAGCCTGATCTTCTAGTGTGTCCCCAGTCGTGCTGACCTAGGGCGGGCTATGTGTATGTTGTCCTTGAAGTTTACGTATTCGTGTCCATACCTTGCGTGTGTCTGTGTATGAATTTACGGATGTTATGAAGGAGCGCCAACTATCCCGTTTTGCCTCACGGCGCACGCGCTTTCCCAAGGCCTTTGCTCTTTAAAAGAAATTAAGTTTTCCTGCGTGGGGTACCGGCGAAGGACACCCCACGCCTTGTTCTGGGCCACTCGCGCTCGCCTGCAGTCTTCGTTCCACCAGGGCCTCCTTGGGTTGCGTGGGGCACCGGAGACCTGGGGAATGGACTTTGCGGCGGCGTCGAGGATGTGCGCCGTGAGCAGTTGGGTCGCCTCTTCTACGTGTAGGTGTTTTATGGATGTGTAGTGCAGTTTAGATGTTTCTGTGAATGTACTCCAGTTTGCTCTTCCCTCATTGAACCTTTTATGAGAGGGGGAAGTGTTTCTGCCTATGCCTATGTATGTCAATTTGGTGGGGAAGTGGTCACTACTATATAAGTTTGTGTCCACATGCCACTCAAGAAATGGGAAAAGAACTGCAGAGCCAAGAGCCAAGTCAAGATGTGAATAACTGTTTTGTCCTATGTTATAATATGTAGCTTGGTTTTTGTTAAAAAGGCATGCTCCCGATGATGTTAGAAATTTTTCAATTAGGCGACCTCGGGCATCTGTGCGGGAAGAGCCCCAGATTGAATTATGTGCATTGAGGTCGCCTAAGACTAAGTACGGTTCAGGTAGTTGATCTATCAGGGCCTCAAAATCAGTGTTCGATAGTCGGTAATCCGGAGGGATGTAGAGGGAGCATACCGTTATTAACCTATCAAAAATAATTGTTCGAATCGCGACAGCTTCAAGCATGGTGTTAAGGTGGATGGTGTGACATGCTAAGGATTTTCGCGCTACTATGGCCACACCATCTGAAGAATAAGTGCAAGTGTGCCTGTGTTTTCGAAAAACCAAGTAGCTATTCAAGAAGTTAGTATGTTTACTATTTCTACTATTACTACTTCTCTGGCGCTCTTTGCCCTCGTCGGCCTTGCGCCAATAAACACAAACCATCATCATCATCATCATACTATTTAGGTGTGTTTCCTGAATACACATGAGACTTGGCTGATGTGAATGAAGTATCTCGTACACATCATCTAGATTGTTGATAAGGCATCTACAGTTCCATTGAATGATGTTGTCTGTTCCCATTATTTACATTTAAGAATGACTGGAGTGTGTGTGTGTGTGTGTGTGTGTTCATGTGTCGTCTTTCGGGGCTGTTACTCTGGGATTGGGCTTTTTGGGCCTGTCTGTAGGCTTGGAAGTCGGTGGCCGCTCCTTGCGCTGCGTTGCAGGCAGGAACGGCCCGACATCCACCTCGTCGTCGGATGTCCGAGGGGTGCCCGAAGGACCGGGCCCCCCGGACATGCCCCCCCCCCTCGGGAGCCCTTCGTTTGAGCCGCCACCGCCGAGGGCGTCCGGGGCGCCAGAGGTGGCACGGGCGGTGCGGTGGCGGTGGGAGCCGGTGCGGGGCCCGTGGTGTCCATCACCTCGGTACCCTCCAACGCACTGGAGCATGGGGAGACAGAGGCGGGAGCGGCACCGGTTCCGACGGAAGACGTTGCCACCACAACCGCTGCTGCCACAGCAAGCGGCGTGGTGGCGGGTTGGGCTGCCAGAGGCAACCCAGGGGGGGCGGAGAAGGGACCATGTCAGACTCGCTGAACTGGGTCCCTGTGGACACCAGACGCCGCTCCACCCCCCGGCGAGCCGCGTCGGCATACCTCCCCAGGGGGAAAGAGGCGAACCTCTTTTGTGCCTCTGGGAAGGTGATGTTCTCAGTTACCTTTATGTTGATTATCTTTTTTTCCAGTTGGAATTTTTCACACTTGCGGGAGTACGCTGCATGCGGACCACCGCAGTTCACACAACAGAGGATGTCGGATGGACAGTTGTCAGTCGGATGATCGTGCGCCGCGCATTTTCCACACGTCGTTCGCCCACGGCAAGAGTTTGTACCATGCCCGAACCGCTGGCACTTAAAACAGCGCCGCGGGTTCGGGATGTACGGACGGATGGAGCAACGGATAAAACCTGCATATATATTTTGTGGGAGAACTGCACGGTCAAAGGTCAAGATGATGTGCTTGGTGGGAATCTCCTTGTCGTGTCTACGGATGGTGATGCGTCTCACGGCAGTGACGCCCTGATCCTTCAAGCCGGCAAGGAGATCCGCATCGGTTTCGTTCAGGAGATCTGTTTCGGATATCACACCCTGCGAGCTGTTGAGGCTCCGATGGGGTGTAACCCTGATGTCGAGATCAGCCAGTCTAGTCTGAGCTAGAAGCTTTGAAGACTGCTGCTTGTCATTTATTTCGATTAGGAGCTCACCAGACCTTTGTTTTTTGCACTTATACGATTTTCCTATTATTGCTTCAAGATACTTGGCGATCAAGAAGACTGACTGAGATGCTAGAGGGTGGGTTGGATTGAGGGACTCCATGACAAGAAATCGAGAGTAATGATCTGGTTCAGGAAATGTCAAAGATGGCAATGGAGGAAACGATACTTCGGTGCGGCCCCTTTCAGGGGGCCGATCACGGTTGGGGGGGGGGTTTAGATAATACCATACGGCATAGTATAAAAGCAGGGAGACTGGGGTACTTTCTTCTTTGACCTTACCCTGGTAGTCAAAGAGGTCCCGGAGCTCCCTGCCTGGTAGACAGGCAGGGAGCCCATCGGGCGGAGATTGACCAAGGCTCCGACGGCCACCGTTAGAGGTTTCTACCCTTCACCTTAAAAACACATCACCACGGTAGGTCACAGCTTATGTTGAAGGGCTCGGGGTCCGCGGTATCGCCAGTACCGTCACCAAGATTACTAAAGGTGCCCCGTGCGGGGAGCAATTAAAGGAACGACAATTTGTGAGCACTGTTTAATAAATGAATTTTGCTGTCAACTGAGGCTGGCAATTAAGCAAGGCTGCGCTGAAAGCTTGACGGCTGGTGGTTGCGCGCGAGCTCACTTTGATATAGCTGCATTGGACCCAAAATGCTGGGTTTGTGCTGCTTCTGCACTGCGCGAATGAGTCATCTGCTTGCGCGACATGCAGTGACCGGCCTCAGTACAGTTAACGTACTGTGGCTGAACTCCAATGCCCGTAGCACGGCCGTATTTCCGGTAGCTTTAGTCCGGCTGGAGTCCGACGACCGCATCTCGGCTGTTCTCCGGCGGCCGTACTTCGGCCGTACACGGGTGGCTTTGGAATGGCCGGAGCCCTACGGCTGAAATCTGGCCGTATGAGCGTAAGCCGGTCGACTGGTCGACGGGACACTGGCCGTTGGGCAGCCGTGGGAGTACGGCCGTATACGGCCAAAAGGCCCACATTTGGACATGGGCCGAGCATGGCTGGCGGAAAACGGCCGGACAGAAAATCACCGGCCAAAGTACACCGGCCTGTTTTAGGCCGAACAGTCCTGTGCTGCCTGGGATTTCTTCAAGAGCGTGTTGCTTTACGCACAGTGTGTGCTTCCGTAATGTAGGATCTGAACGCTGCTGTAAATCAATTGATAAATATGGTTAA
Source organism: Haemaphysalis longicornis (assembly GCA_013339765.2). Taxonomy (NCBI): domain Eukaryota; kingdom Metazoa; phylum Arthropoda; class Arachnida; order Ixodida; family Ixodidae; genus Haemaphysalis; species Haemaphysalis longicornis. The sequence goes on along the minus strand of CM023449.1, from coordinate 56,126,206 downwards.
AAGGTGAATGTATTGGTGGAATCTATTAGCTTGGTCCAATGTTTAGGCATAATTGCGTCATATCAGACACCACTTCTTTACCTCTTATCTGAACTAACCCCAAAATTCGGGGTATTCTATAAAACGTTTAGGTTGATGTCTGTGCGATTGTTGTTGATAATAAATTTTGCTGAAGACTATCGATGAAGCAGCCATTTTACATGAGTTGTTAGAGGTGTGTGCTGAGGCGACTTAAAATATTGTGCATACCGTACTCGTTTTAAACTTTGAATTTGGTGTCATAAAAGAAATATAAAAAATGTTTACGATCTTCGGGCAGGTAAGCAGGTGGAAAACAATGAAGAACGTTAAGTTAACACACCAAAGATATACACACCACAGACGGACCTAATAAAAATATATTCTTGCACTTCACGTGCTTTCTTAATCGCTTTGTTATGCTGAAACCAATTTGTCTCTCCCTTTTAACCCTTGGCTTGGTGGCGGTCTTCATCACCATAAAAATTGGAAATATAAAAACGTTTTTATGAAATAAGTAACAACCGTCCTGCTGCGACTCCCTTCATTCCGAGGTTGATTTGCATTTTCCTTGTATTGTACAGTTGCGGACCGGTCTTACGATAATACATCATCATAGTGAGGATTTTCGCCGGGATTAAGCAGTACCACTTTCAGTAAGATTATTCGTTTTATGGTGGGAGGCAGTGCGAAACATCTTACTGATGGACCAAGAGAGAACTACGTCGTCGAGAACTACCGGCCGGAAGTACAAGCCTCGGTGTATCAGCACTTGGTTAGAAGCAGGGTCCTACAAAATGAAATAACACAGGCGAAAACCCCCGGAATTAGCCGCACAGCTTGCTCAAAGAGCACGAATACTGGCAAAACGCATATTTTACAAAAACTGCAGCACATTTGTTTCCTGATGTAGACGATTCTCGACAAAGTCAACGCCGTCCGATGAAGTAGTTCACTTTAGAGGTCTGTCGGTTAAGTAGACCAGCCGGAAGCAAACCGAGATGTTCATCTAGAACGACGCTGTTTCTTCCCTACAATCACGCGTAGTACATAGTGTATGTACATAGTGCATAGTGACCAGCCCTTTTCATCGTCTGCAAACTTCTGCTGCAACGGCCACAGGCACATAAGCTGCGGCTTCGAAGATTTAAAATTTAGTTTCGTCCTCCGTGTCACAAGAACACCATGTGACCTTCCCTGACGCCGATGCGGCGTGACAATCGTCCACGCCCACGGCACCGTCGATACCACAACGAAGCTCGGAAGGTTTGGTAACCTTTTTCGTGCCGTGGAGGATGAGACTGACGTTTTCAAGACCAATTCCTACCTTCAACTACAGCCATTTTACGCCAAAGGTGTGGATGTACGGCTGGCTAAGACCAAAGCATTTTTGCCATCAACAGTACTGCCATTGATATTCTCAAGTTCTAACTGGTGATTCCATTCCATACCCGTCCATCATTCGCAAAAAAGTCGTCGCTGCTACGTCGGTCTAGCACACCCTGCTGAAGCAAGCAATTCTCCCGCCCTCCTGCATCCAGTAACATCCCTCAGTACCTGGGCCGGCGATCTCATCCTCGCCTGGCACCACAGCCGCTCTCACTACCCTTAACTGCGTACCTGCATGTTCTCCATCATGTATCGACCTCGCCATACGAGTGAGTCAGACATGCATGCCAGAGTGTGTCTCGGTCCCATCCCCGACTGCAACCGTGAGCGCGTTTATGTCATCTAAATGCTCACCACATGGACACACAACCAAGATAGGTTCGGTACCCGTCTCCCAACGGGGATCCAACAACAAGCCCACTGCGTCCCTCACATTTTACCGCTTCCTTTCGCCGACGTCTGAGACGTCGATGCCTGTTTTTTGCTACAAATCGCCTGCTCATTCCACCATTGCAGCACCCGCTGGGGCTGACACCCGAAACGCTTACTTCTGTACCGCCACTTATGCGCCAGAGCACGCGACATCCCCCACCGAGGAGAGAGGCGTTTTGAGTTCTGCCGTCTCAAATCCTACTGCTCGCAAATCACCGCAAGGAGCAAGCACGTCCTACGTCTAGAAATCAGACTCCCCCATCTCAAGGATGAAGAACTTCACGGAAGGGGCACAGTTACCACCTGTAATTCAACAAACTTACCCACGCAAGCCTTTCGCTTCGACTAGCGTGTCTCCAAGAACGATGGCCAGGACTCCGCACCAGCGGAAAGCCTGTCACCGTAAAAAACGGGTGCCGGCACACGGCTGCACTCAACGATATCAACGTGAAGGCTGGACAAAACAGTACCACGTTAGATACGACGGCCAAAAGATGCCCAAAGGACGACGGCCAAAGTGTCGTCAGCGTACGTGGACGAGCTCTATAGGCAGAACTCGTTTCAAATGTGTAATGTTCTTCAAGGAAGACTAAGTACATCCAAGACGTGGAACTTCCTCCGCTACCTAATCGACCGCACACTGAGCCGAAGTGAAACAAGTAAGTGAATCAAAATGACTCACCCGATGTTCGGGGTCCGCCCACAGCTCTCAGCTTAGGACGTACTATTGCAGCTGAAGAAGGACATACTTGAGGCCGCCAGTCGCAACACACCCAAAGCGATCCTGTCTTTAGACTTGAATGGTGCGTTCGACAATGTAACACACCACGCAATCCTCATAAATCTTAGCAGCCTGGGTATACGGGTAAAACATACTCCTTCATCAAGAATTTTCAGTCCGATAGAACTGCAATCGTAAAAATTGGCGACGTACAGTGTACCCCCATAAAGTGTGGCAGTCGTAGTACACCACAACGGGCAGTGTTATCGCGTCTCCTTTTCAACATAGACATAATAGGGCTTTCTTGACAGTTGGAGTAAATCCCCAACAATAAGCATGCCCTTTTACGGGGACGATACAACGATCTGGATTGCCACACGTTCTCCCGGCGTTATGCAAGACAGCCTACAAACGGCAGCGGGCGTATTCAGTACCTACGCCAGCCGGTGTAGTTTGACTAGTGCCCCGCAGCAGTCAGTACTCATAATAGTACAAACATGCCGCCAGGACACTCTAGACAGCATCCAAATTTGGCTCGACGGCATACTCATCAAACCGAAATCCTCAATAATATATTAGAAGTGACGTACAAGGAAAACTGCAAAAACACCCTGCTTCTCGACAGGCTTAAAGAAACCAGGGCTCAAATTATTCAGATGCTGAGTAGGGTAGCGAAAAGGAGCTGTGGACTAAAAGAAAACGACATGGTGCGTTTTGTGCACGCCTTCGGCGTCTCCAGAATCGTAGACGTGGCTCCTTATGCGGTTTTGGGACATCGGAGCTTGAAACACTAGACGTCCTTCTTAGAAAGGCATACAAACAAGCCCTGGCACTTCTTTCGAGCACCTCTGCGGTACGACTCGTGGCTTTGGGACTGCAAAACACCAACGAAGAGCTCATAGAGGCGAACCTGACGGCGCAGAAAGTAAGACCCCGAGCAAGCCCAACGGGACCGGACATCCCGCCTGAACTAAGGGCCAGACTTCTTGTCCATCCCTTACGCAGGAAGATGTCCCCCAACATCATGAGGGAAGACGCGTAGCAAGAGCTACTGCACTAGAAAAACAGTACGGAGGACAAGCCCACATCTTCTACACAGACGCGGCGGAATACGCGAGCTACGAGGCAAGATCGGCAGCCTTTACCTCCCCAACCGACCTCTTTTACAGCCTGACGCTTGGGTCATCTAACCCCCAGCAGGCTGAAGAGACGGCTATCGCCCTGGTCCTCTCCCAGATAAAGGCCAAAGTAATTATTAAGGACAAGCCAAGCCGCCTGCCGAGCATACCAAGCAGGTATGCTTTCAAGACAAGCCCTTCTGGTTCTCCTTCAACGACCACCACAGAAGCAGGTCACAATCTTTTTTGCCTCGGCCCACTCTGCTCTTCGCGGCAAACTGACGGCACACGTCTGGCCCGAGAACGCGCCCACCGGGCACCGCAAAAACAGTCATAGCAAAAATGCAACCGCTCTTCACATACGCCGACATCACCCAATATTACCAACTAGCGAGACAAATCTATCCACGAGTCACCGATCATTCCACGAAAGTACAGAAAGCCATCCTGTGACAACTGCAAATTGATACGTACCAACACTCAACAAAACTATACGCCATAAATCCTACTCTCTACCATTCTCTGTGTACTTATTGCCAAGCCCAGGCACACTCTACTATATCGTCTGGGAATGCCAACTAAACCGAGGTCTTCATCCCATTACCAAACCCTCACGCGAGCAGTGGGAGTGTACGCTGGCCAGCTCCTGCCCTGAAACGCAGCTTTTGCTACTGGAAAGGGTGAAGACAGCCGGAAGTAGCAACGAATCTTGGACTGAAGACCCCGGCCACAAATGTGCTCACTTCAATTGTGATTAAAGTTTCTCTCTCTCTATCTCTCCCTCTCTTATCTGGATAAAATCCTCAAGTGGTAATTACATGTAATAACGAGAAGAACGGACCAGCCTGTGTAATTTGAGTTTTAATAAAAGCTTGCGTAGCTTTCTTAGACGAACCTTCCTTCCAATATACTAGCGTTTGGCCACTCCCTTATTAACCACGGCTTGTCAGTACGGGGTACACGTACTGTCATCCTTTGTCCTATGTTCAGATGGCAAGGAACGAAGCCATTAGACTACTATGATGCAGTCCATTTCATGCGAATGTCGTGCACAAGAAGTCCATTTCATGCGAATGTCGTGCACAAGAATACAACCTATATAAATCTGTCCCTTTCAGCCCGCCAAATTTGTAGGATACATTAAGGATATGTTTCTGGATAACCTAGTTTAGGACCATATCCAAGTCCCTTTCACCCTACTTTCAGAGTTTGTCAACTCAAACTGACAAGTGTGACTAACGATGCAATATCCAACCCATATGTTGTAGATTTTATTTCCTACACTGGTGTTTTTTTCTTTTCTGCTCAATATAAAAAGTAAAACTTTCTGTGGTCCAGGCAATATCCCGACTGTGTACTCCGTCATAATGCTGAAATTCTCGCGAAATTTAAGTGCGAATGCACTTTATAAGCGACCCTGAATTCCGTCGACCCGCCGTCCGTCTACATAGCAACAGCTGCGGGTGCGCGCGCTCCTCGTCTTCCTTGGCAACGGGGGGAGTTGGGCTCGCGCTGCCTGGCCGCTGACATGGCACATACCCACGTGGGGGATTGGCCAGGAATCGGGCGTGAGAAGGGCTAATGCACCCGCTTAAAGGAGTACTGACACGAAATTTCAAAGCTGAGATCCGCTCTAGCAATCAAGTACAACGACAACACAAGTAGGTGTCTGTGCATGGCACATACCCACGTGGGGATTGGCCAGGAATCGGGCGTGAGAAGGGGTAATGCACCCGCCTTAAAGGAGTACTGACACGAAATTTCAAAGCTGAGATCCGCTCTAAGCAATCAAGTACAACGACAACACAAATGGGTGTCTGTGAATAAATGCATCTTTCTTTCTTTGTAGTTGTGTGTGTGTGTGTGTGATCTCTCTTTCGCGACCATTACCGAACCGCGCAAATTCAACTCGTGCATTCGCACTTTCACATTCTTCCCCTCGGGGAAATGCGGGGAAATTTTAAGAGCGAATGCTCTTTATAAGCGACCCCAAACCATTCACCGCCGGCGTCGGCGGCGGCGGCGGCGGCGTCCGCAGTGCTCTTTAAAGAAGAAACAGCATCCGGCGCCAGGTTTCGATCCGAGGACTTTGCGGGCCACAGCCCGACGCTCTACCGAATAAGCCACGGACGCGACGCTGATATTGTCAGTAACGTGCCTTATATCTTTAACGCATTCAAACTACGTCGTCAGCGGCGTGCGTTGGCGACTCAGCGGCGTTATAGCGGCTTGATAACTGCGTGGTGTACACGTGATACTACAAACCCGATGGAAGAGATGGAAGAGAAGGCGGCGAGGCGGTGGGCTGCCGGGGCCGAGCGCAAGCGCCACAAGCGGGCCGACAACCGTGCATTCGCACTTTCACATTCTCCCCCTCGGGGAAATGCGGGGGAATTTTTTTAGTTGCTGTTTTCCGTGCTTCCTTGCACTCAGCCCATTTACGGGAAGACTGGAGGATGGCCCGGGTGGTGCCTATATTTAAAATAGGGAGTCCGTCTATCGATAGAAACTCATCGCCCAATTTCCTTACCTTCGTCATGCTGCAGAGTGATAGAGCATAATATATACCACTGAATAAATGATAATTAGGAACAACAGTCAATTTTAACAAAATTTCAGCACGGGTTCAGAAAGGGCTACTCCGCCGTTATTGCTACTATTACGATTATCGATTCGCTTGCTTGCTAAGTTGATGTCATTTTTTGGATTTTTGCAAAGGCTTTGGCAAGGTACCTGACAATAAACTAATTTTAAAACTTAGGTGGGCTAGGGTCCCGGAAATGTTTGTCTCTTGGATTTCAGCTTACTCGATCAACCGCAAACAATTGGTTGTTGTGGTTGGGCAGCACTCGGGCTGTCTTCCAGTCACTTCTGGAGTACCCCAGGGAAGTTGTATTAGGTCCCATGCTTTTTCTCTGGCACATCAATGACATTGTTTATGTAGTTAACCCGGGTGTTCAGAATTGACTCTTCGCGGATGATTGTATCTTGTATAAAAATCTTAATTCGGCAACTGATCAAGATGACCTGAACAATAGCCTAGGAAACATTCTGAGATGGTGTGATGAATAGGGCATGATTCTTAATGCTAACCAGAGTGTGTATCTTCCTGTCACTCGTAACAAAATAACACTCAAGCATGTGCACAAACTAGGTTCGTTGCCGCTAAGAGAATTGTATAACTAGAAGTATTTAGGCATTGCACTAACAAATAACTTGTCCCCGAACCTTCGCATCAACAACGTTTGCTCTTCTGCCTTCCGAAAGCTTTGTTATCTAAAACACAAGCTTAAAAATTGGCCACGTATCTGCTCCTTTTGTTGCAAATGTCGTCAAAACACGGTAGTCTTTGTAGATATTTGCCAAGGAAATGCCTCCGTTTGCTTTTTTGCTCACCTCTCATGCAGTTCCTGTACCGTTGCGCTCGTCCCAAGACGATAGTGTTAAGTTGGGCTTCTTGGTGATGAGTTCCTGCAGGCAAAACGTCAGGCAGACACAGGACGAGACAAGGCATGGGACGAGGACAGCGCTCGTCCTCATCTCATCTCTTGTCTCGTCCTTTGTCTGCCTCGCGCTTTGCCTACAGGAACTCATCCCAAGTTAAACACAACAAGACTTTGCTCAAGACGATTTGAATTTACCAGCGTTCCACTGCTACAGACCGGGTTCCTCTATGCCAGCGCTGCAGTATGGCGGTGACGCGCGTGAATCGGAGTAGTCGACTTCAAGGTTTAGAGAACCCCGTGGCCGTGCTCCACGTTCGTTCCAAGCAGAATGTGGAAACTAGCTACTGGAACAACCGATTTAGCCCTGGCCAATCCCCCCTTGTGGGTGCGTTCCAAATTCTTTGAGGACATCATCATCATCATCATCTTTCGTTACTGTTGCAGCGTAATTTTTTTATGGCGCCTTCAAGTGGCGCCGGCAACAGCAGGCAATGGCTTTCTGCAGTAGATGTAGAATATCATTGGCTATCGAAAAACCAAGCATCCATGAAATTTTTTTAATAAAGGAACACTGTAAATGTCCCTTGTGTACTAATTAACTGCATTATATTTGCATAATGTTTTGTTCTTTTTCAAAAAAGTTAACAAGTATGAACATGAAAACCGGGCTTAGACGTTTACCTTTGGCTTTGAGTATAGTATAAGACTATTGCGCAGATTTTGTTTCACTCTGGCCGGTGGCTGAACCTCGTCACAGACAGGCAGACAGACAGACCCAAGTCTCTTGCTTTAAGTAGCCCGAGAAAGACTATCGTCTTTAAAAGTGTCCCGCCAAGTGTTAAACTTTTAGCTTACGTAATATTAATAATACCTACGATCGAAGCCGCATGCACCGTTTGCGTTCCGTATAAAGAACTTACCATTGATAATGAGAGCTCGCTTCTGGGCAAGTTGGTACATTATTTCTTGCAAAAACACTGCGCTAAATTGAAATTACGAAGACGAAGGACGGCGGAACACACGATGCACACTTACGAAAGCGCAAACTATCAACTGGCCTTTATTTTCCGACCCTATAGGAAAACACTGGAAATATAAACATAGAAACAGAAACGAGAACTCAACACAGATAGGGTTTTGTTCGGGGTTTTGAACGTTTCTGTTTCTATGTTTATATTTCCAGTGTTTTCTTATAAGGTCGGAAAATAAAGGCCAGTTGATAGTTTGCGCTTTCGTAAGTGTGCATCGTGTGTTCCGCCGTCCTTCGTCTTCGTAATTTCAATTTAGCGCAGTGTTTTTGCAAGAAATTAACATTGATAACCTTGACCGAATAAAAAATATTCTGAAAATGCATATATGCACAAAGAAATTAATGAATGATGCGAAAGGCATTCTTTTCATCGAAATGTATTCGGTTTCATCGCTCTATCTACCATTTATAGCTTCGTTCTCTGTGAGTTTTTCTGCACCACAGTCATCACTTTTGTTTCCCTTTTTAATACTTCTTTATGAAGTCAGAAGAGGTGTGACTGTATGAGCTCGTACATTTTCTAAAAGGTATTTTTTACCCATATTACTTTATTATAAGAGTTCTTCATGCAAATACATGAGCTCTCCATTTATACACAGCCTATTGAACCTCCGTATGTATAACACCCATCATTTAAGGAATATTTGGAACGTTATAAAACTGGCTCGGATTCTGAAACTGATGTCTTAGGGGACGAAAGATTAGCTGAACATTTTAGGAAACCCACGAAATGCATTACCTGAAATATCTTTTGTTTCCAGAATACAGGGTTGGAATATTGAGTGCGGACACAAATATGAACATTGTTTTCCTGCACAACAACAACCTGCTGTTGCATAAGTTTCATAGGCGTCATTGCGTTGCGGCAGCCATCGGCTGTATTGCATTTAAAGAACATGAAAAAAGAAATATTGCCATTGTTTTTCTATAGAAGAAGACGATGCTCTTGTACGAGTTGGGGAACCACCGCTCAGCAGCGGCGCCACTGAATCCTTTGAATGAGGTCTATCATCATTATTTGTTTCTGAGAACGGTCGGAGTGTATTTATTGAAGCGGCCATCACTTTTCAAAGGAGTATAGCTGCTCTATTAATTTTCATTTACGAACAGCATGCATTATCTTATTTTCTGTGGAACATGGGGATAAGAAGGTTTTTGATTTTCGATTACCCAAAGAATGAACTATTTGATAATTTCTGCAGAACATGGGGATAAGAAGGGTGAGTCTAGGACCACAATTGCAAAACGTATTGAGTAGAAGACAAATCTGTAGTACGAGTTATGGGAAAGCAGCTGAGAAGCGACGCCAGCGTACCGCTTGTATAAGGTTGTTTTTATTTACAGTTTGTTGCTGCATGGTTTCTTCTCAGAGAGTATTTACAGTAGCGTGAATAACCTTGCCTCTGTAGTATCGCTCGATGCAAGATTGTTGTTTCCAAATGAACGGCATTATCGTTATTAATTAAATAATTTAGGGTATGTGGAGATAGTGAGGTTGTGTCTGGACATAAATTTTTGAAGTAGTTCTGTTGTAAACAAGCAATGTTTGTAGTACCAGTAGCGGAGGCGATGGTGCGGTGTAGTCTCATTGCCAATCTAGAATCACAGCTGGAATACCCCTAACACCTAAGAAGAATTTCTGTCGTACAAAAAAAATTGTTTTTGCAACAGAAGTCCCATTGTAACGACAAAGGCACCTGTTACGACACGAATTCCTGTCATTACAAGAAAAGTCAATTTTCTCAACGAAAAACCTTCCTGTAGTAACAACAGAACGACCATTTACGCTACTCTTTAAATAAAATCGAATCAAATCAAATCACTTTATTAAAACATCCTAGGATGCTTAGGCGCATGGACAAAAGCCGAGAAAAGGGTTAAATGAAGGTCCGCGCCCGCTACTTGGCATAATGTGCAATAACATTAAACCATGAGCAACTACTGATGGAGCCTCAGGATCACCACAAGGCAGGAATTGGGCAATCCCGAACATCGAAATCACAACCGGAATGCGACCTTCCGAGGAACATCACTATCTCGACGCGACAAGAATACGCCAAGATGACAGTGCGAAGTGCAAAAATAGGAAGAGCTACAGAATTTTTTCTTGTCGTCATTTTTGACTGGAATGACCGCTAGGTAGACCTCTTTCGTCTTAAAAGTGTTTACCTTATGAATTACATACGACAAGAATATATATTAGTTGGAACACGAGTGTGCAGCGGCGTAAGCCAGTTTGTTATTTAACAATTCTTGAGGCTGCACGTAGGAACACATCTTCCAGATCAGCCATTTATCCCCAGTTCTGAGGGCATTTGGCAGACTCAATCTTGGCTTTCTTGATTACTTATTTTCCCACTTATGCTTGTTTTGCTGTGATCCTGTTTTGAGCTTCTGATTGGAATAAGTCTAACTTGGTGATTTTGTTATGACCAGCGCTCATTTCTAATTGTGTCCAATGACACGGCAGCACCGCCGTGACTATGTCGCCTTAGTGTTCTATTTTTATGTATAATTTGAGCTGTTGCTCGCTACAGCCCCGAGAAATATTGTTTCAACTTGATCACCTGCTTTCGAGTGAAACTTTTTGTCCTTCCACCCTGTAACGGCCCACTTCTGGGCTAACAGTATTAATAAATGAATGAATGAAATGAGGGCATGTCAAGTCAACTTTTACCTTTCCAACAAGGATGGTAACCCATTTGCCTATTCCCTTCTATCTAGCAATGCTTTTTTCCACATTTTTCGTCTAACGGCTGTAGTTCTTTTGGCCTAAGCATGCTGACGCTGAGAGCTCCTTGTTAGCTCCTTTGCAATTTGAAGAAGCTATTCTTTTTCTCGCTCTCGCAGAAGTTTTTCGTATAAAGTAATCGTTTTCCTGAATTTTTTTATTGACTTTGCCTAAATGCAACAAATATTTTTGAAGTGTCGTATTTTAAACGAGGATACTATTGCCCCATTGCGGCCGCTAGACCAGATATGCTAAATATATATTGACTTGAGTTTCGATCGTACGTAACCAAAGTGAATTGCTGGCTTGAAACAATATGCTCTAGAGCAAGTTATAGAGGCGTCGCTGAGGAGCGGCGCCGGTGGGCTGCTCGAGCGAGGTGTTTTTTGGTACATTTTTTCTTTCATGGTTTATGGTTGGCAAGGATTTATAGAAGCGGGCATATCTTATTCACAGCCGCATAGCTTGGCTGAAGAATGTCGGTTATTACGGAAGCTGGCAATAAAGAGCAGTCACGGCAGCTGGGAGCCTTAGATTGTTCGTCCGGTGGCTATAAAAAGAAGGCCCCGAGGCATCAATCTCTAGAGTCTGCTAAAAAGCTTGTGGCCCCACCTCGAAGCATCGGACTGTTTATTTAACACTCCCGTGCAGAGAGATATAGCCAGGCTTTTCGATTGCACGCCCCTGCTTTTGGAGTCTGACCACCGCATTTAGGCAGCAATCTCTAGATTAAGCTGAAAAGCTTGTGGCCCCATCTCGAAGCATCGGACTGTTCATTTAACACTCCCGTGCAGAGCGATATCGCCAGGCTTTTTGATTGCACGCCCGTGCTTTTGGAGTCTGACCACCGCTTTTAGGCAGCAATTTCTAGATTCCGCTGAAAAGCTTCAGGCCCCATCTCAAAGCCTTGGACTGCACATTTAACACTCCCGTGCAGAGAGATATAGCCAGGCTTTTCGATTGCACGCCCGTGCTTTGGAGTTTCACCACCGCGTGTAGGCGATGTCGAATTTCAAGCCACACCTGCCAATGCCTTATGACTTGAAGGAGTTCCAAGCCAAGATCCTAGAGAACAGGGGCCTGCACTACAACTTTCCGGTAAGAGTTTAATCCATACCGTTCGACACTAACGCGGCGACTGCACTAATTTTCTTGAGCTAAGCACTGCCACCACCTTTTTTTGGATACGAGTAGCATCAGGCAGACCAAAAAGCGATGTTAATTATACAAGAGGGAATTGATCCGTGAAAATTACAACTTTTCTAAGGTATGAGTTCAAACATCAGTGGTGGTAGATTTTTGAGAAGGCGTTGCACACAAAATAATGTAAAAAAGCTGTGATGATTTCCAGGTTCAGCTTTCTTAAGAATTATTACGACATCTTGTGCACACGATTTTCAACGATCACCAGTTATTGCGATTGAACCACTGAACCTTACCATAAAGGCTACGTATTGGGAATATGAGGCAATGGAGTTTAAAAATTATAAAGGAGGTATGCTTTGTATGATCGGTTTAGTAACAAATAGCAAGGACAGCAATAATGTAGCAAATTGGGCGAGTTGGAGTACGTTCATGATGGTCGGCACAGACGAAAAGAGGACAAGAAGAGAATGGACGACACCAGCGCTGTGGTGTGGTCTTTTTGTCAGGTTTTTGTCGGCACTCACCATACTTAAATGGAAAAAGCGTCGACGAGCAGTGACACCAAACAAAATTACCCATGGCGCAGGTACGATTCGGTAAAAACAAAATATCCTTCTACTTCTAGAAAAATATTTGTTCATAAACAACCCAGTAAAATGCTGTAAATTTTGGTGGGAATTTTGTTGCAAACAATGTTTACGGAACAGCACGATTAATCAAAGTATGTAACCAGCACTCACGGTCCTGTACAAAGCAAATCTTCTTCTAATTCTCTCAAAATACTTGTCCAAGACCTACACAGTAAAACGCTTTAAATCATTGTGAGAACTACCCTGCCTACATGCGTTTAGGCAAAAATGCCATTAGTCAATGTATGTAACCAGTCATAAGACACTTCAGGAGTGAAACCATGAGTGTATTATATAAGGAAGTAAATGCAGTACCTGGCGATATCCGTATGTGGCAATATAAGAATGGTGTTAGCCCGCTTCATCTGAATGTCGAAATGTCAGCGCACGTTGAACATCCCAAGGTGGTCAAAATTAAACCGTATTTCTACATTGTAGAGTGCACGATAGCCCAAGGATGCCTTCGACATAGAAAATCACACAACATAAATTTCGTACTCGGGTTTTCGTTATTTTCAATAAATATTTTGTGTTCAGTTGTACAAAACTAAGAAATCCTTCCTTTTAATTCAAGTGCTGTGGTTACAGTATGGCGGCTGCAAAAGACGCTTAACGACAGTGTTTTTTTGAACATAATATTGTAAACATTGAATACCCGCGTATTATGTAACACGTGGGAACGAGGCCTTCGCCGCGTATCTGTATGCTCCATCTTAAATTTCTTAGAAAGGCGACTGCTTTAAAACGCCCCTGAAAAATAACACGCTACCGTTTCTGCCCTTCCCCCTTGAAGCTTTCTCCTTCCCTCTACATTGCCCCGTAGTTCAGGCAATCGGAATTATCCATGTTATAAAGTGGCCGTCGTTATGCTAATTTTGCTCCTACTGTCGTCGAATGTAGGCAGTCTTTTGCCGCCAAGATACATCCATATCTCGTTTATCTTAAACCCTCTCCATCGCGTGCTCTTGTCCCTTCCGTTTCTTGCGTAGTATATAGACGACGTTCTTGTGCTGTGCCGTCAGGTTAACAGGTATATCCCGGAGGCAGATCGGGTGCGCCACATTATGAAGGGGATCGGCCAGTTCTCATTCTCAGCTCTTGCTGTGCAGAACCCAGCGAGAGTAGCCGATGTGGTCGCGACGTGTCAACGATTGGACGAGCTGCAATCCATCCGCCTACACAATGACACGCGGGCCCTTCCTATCTCGCCAATGATGAGCTGCGCACGATGATTCATACCATAATTCGTGAAGAGCTCGACAACTAACCGTCACTATGCAGTGCCAGTGTTTGTCGCAGCGCTCCTGCACCAGGGCTTCGTGAAATAGTTCAAGAGGAGCTGGCGTCCCTGTCCTGCCTTTCCGCGTCCCCTCTGCCGACAGCGGTAACCAAACCGCCGCATTCCGAAGTCGCAAGCCGGACGCCCTGGCCGTTGGCACCAGTCGCTGCTCAGCCTGACACTGGGTTTGTGGCAGCTGTTCCTGCGCTCTCCAAGTCGACGTGGCGACACCCCCGTCAGGACCTCCGTACTCGCCGGACAACATGCTACTATTGTGGAATCCCTGGTCACATCTATCGTTCCTGCAGGCGACGCCAGCTAGACGAAAGACGCGGCTACGATGTCAACGAAAGGGATTACTTTCGTTTTGGCTCTGGTCACCGTCCGCGGTCTTATACGCCTCCTATACGCCGTTCTTCATCTCCACCTGGCCAACCAGGCTTTCATCGCAATTCCCGAGAAGTGCACCGCCGATCTCCGTCACCATACCACCGCACATCGTCTCCCCTTCACCCTGTTTCTTATGAGACTAACCAATTGGCGGGAAAATAGGCCCTCCAGTTTTTTTGGGGAAAACTGCGCCAGTTGAAAATTGAAATTCCCCCAGGTCATCCAGCTAATGTTATCGGTATCGGTTGAGGGGATTCGTGTACAAGGTTTAATTGATACGGGAGCAAGCATTTCGATTATCCATGCATATTTGTGTTCACGCTTACGAAAAGTGGGGACTCCCTACGTAGGGCCATCTTTGTGCGGTGCTAATGAGACTGCACTTGCACCTTCGGGATACTGTAGAGTTAGGGTTATGATCCCCGGAGTTAGTTACCACATATTGTGTACTGTGCTCTCTCCATGTGCCCACAAGCTGATATTGGGCTGGGACTTTCTCTCTTCGACGTCTGCTATCATTTCCTGTCCTCAACCCGCCATCGACATCTCGGATACAGAAGACATCATTGTTCCCGATTCAACAGAGTCAGTGACTCTGACAGCAGATTGCGTTATACCTCCTAGCTGCGAGCACATCTTGCCGATTTCTGCTGGAGCCATCACTGCAGATGTCGTTGTTGTGCCCTCTGCTCGTTTGCTATCTCGGGTTATTACAGTCGCTGCGGGTCTTCTCCGATTTACGCAAGGGGCTGCACTCATTACTGTTCAGAATACGATACCAGAACCAATTCTGCTCTCCAACGGTTGGACGATTGGATCAGTTAATGACGAAATTGCCGCCGTTCTCCCGCCTGCCGTAACTACACAGTGTCCACCCAATTCGGTTTCTGCCTCCCCCACACCTCTTCTTGGTGCCGTCATCAGCCCCGATCTCACTCCATCCCAAAAAAAGTCTCTTCTAGACGTGCTTTCTAAATACCAAGCTTTCTTCAACACGTGCTCCCCCTTTCTTTCGCAGACTTCTAACGCAGAGCACTGCATCAAAACAGATTGCCCCGACATAGTTCACCCTCGTCCATACCGTGTCTCACCATCAGAAAGAAAAATAATTGAAGACAATGTGGCCGACATGCTCAAGCGCACGATCATACGTCCGTCGGCAAGCCCGTGGTGTTCACCTGTCATTTTGCTGGAGAAGAAATATGTCTCAGTGCGCTTCTGCGTTGAATACAGGGCGCTAAATAAGATCACTCGGAAGGATGTGTACCCCATGCCTCGCATTGACGATGCACTGGACGGCCTTGAAGGAGCTTAGTATTTTTCCAGTCTGGATCTATGGTCCGGTTACTGGCAAATTCCGCTGCGTGAGTCGGACAAAGAGAAGACGGCATTCGCCACGCCTGACGGCATCTGCGAGTTCAACGTGATGCCGTTCGGGCTGTGCAAAGATCCTGCCACGTTTGAACGGATGATGGATACAGTTCTCCGTGGCCTAAAATAGAAAACGTGCTTCTGCAATCTTTACGATATTGTCATCTTTTCTTCCCCGTTGTCCGAGCACCTCAAGCGTCTGGAAGAAGTATTAGCGTGCCTTGCCCGCGCTGTGGTTCAGCCTAATGCAAATAAATGCTGCTTTGCGAGTAAGACTATTGTGTCATTGGGCCATTTGGTCAGCAAAGAGGGCATAGAACCTGATCCTGGCAAGATCGCCGCTGTTGTCGATTTCCCTCGTCCGCACCTTTTAAAAGATCTCTGGATTTTCCTCAGCTTGTCTTCTTACTTCCGTCGCTTCGTGAGTAACTTTGCGGCCATTGCTTCTCCTTTGCACAAATTTTTAAAGTCTGGCACGCTTTCCGGCTGGTCGAGTGAATGTGAAGCAGCCTTTCAAGCCATAAGGACGCCCTCACGTCTCGCCCTGTTCTGCGCCACTTCGACGAAAAGAGCCCCACAATTCTCCACATAGGCGCCAGCGGTCATGGTCTTGGCGGTGTCCTTCTGCAGCGGGACGCCCAGAATCAGGAAAGAGTAGTTGCCCATGGCAGTCGTTCACTGACAAGTGCTGAATTAAACTAAACCATCACAGAGCAAGAGTGTCTGGCAGTAGTGTGGGCTGTTCAAGTTGCCAACGGTGGTAGAATGGCGATCGCTGGTATGTGCACCTGTCGCGCCACCATCACCGGCCTCGATACCACTGTTCTTTTCTCTATTTTGCAGAAATGTCCCCATGACGTGATCCTTGGTTGCGATTTCTTGACGGAGCATGCAGCACTAATCTATTGCTCTACGGGCCTTCTTCGTCTTGAGTTGCCACCTACTGCGATTCCTCCTCGCCGCGGCTGTGCTCGTCCAAACACATTCGCTTACCCAGTAAAGCCGCCCCTTATGTCCCCTTCACTACGTCTACCGCGATTGCTGACAGCGACTAGCTTCCTACTCCCATCGTGGACGTTCTATTGACGCGAAATGTTGCTTTGCCCCACACTGTAGTCACCATCAAACAGAACCACATTTGCTTGCATGTTTTCAACTTTTCGCTTCATACTAAAGTTCTTCCAGAAGGTATAACCATCGCCGCTCTCACCCATTTAGCGGCAGCTGAAATTTAGGCATATGGTTAAGACCATGACCCAAAGCAACAACATGGATCCAACCATCGACCTACGTCGACAGATACATTTGCCCCCATGATCAACCCGGACCTATCTCAAACTCAATCAAGCAAACTGCACTGCCTTTTGTCATTATTTGAATACGTTTTCGAATTGGGTGGCAGACCTTTGGGGCAAAGCACAACTGTGATGCACTGTATCGATACAGGTGATGCCAGGCCTATCCATCGCCGGCCGTACCATGTTTCTCTTTCCGAACGAGGGGTCATCCAGCACGAGGTTGAAAAAATGCTCGCAAAGTACATCATTGAACCATCCTGTAGTCCAAGGGCTTCACCCGTCGTCTTGGTAAAAAATAAAAACGGCACCTGGCGCTTCTGTGTGGACTACCGCCACTTGAACCGGGTTACCAAGTGAGATGTCTACCCTTTACCCAGGATCGACGATGCGATAGATTGTCTTCATGGGTCGAAACACTTCTCCTCCATAGACCTTCCCTCAGGTTATTGGCAGGTTTCAGGTGATGAGCTGGACCGAGAAAAGACCGCTTTCGTCACGCCCGACGACCTTTATCAGTTCAAGATTATGCCGTTTGGTTAGTGCACCGCGCCAGCCACCTTTGAGCGAATGATGAACTGTCTCCTGCGCGGATTTAAATGGTCCACTTGCCTCTGCTATCTCGATAACGTCATCGTGTTTTCTCCCTCCTTCGAGAGTCATATCCAGCACCTGCGTGAAATCCTGGCTCTTGTCCGTCAGGCCAACCTGCAGCTCAACTCAGCGAAGTGTCGCTTCGCGAGACGTGAGCTAACCATTTTGGGCCACCTCGTCGGCGCTCAAGGAGTACAGCCCGATCCTAATAAGATCAAAGCAGTTAGGGACTTCCCTGTGCCCCACTCACCGAAAGACGTCCGCAGTTTTGTGGGCCTCTGCTGATATTTCCGCCGTTTTATAAGAGGCTTTGCTGAAATCTTTTTTTTTGTAGCGAAAGGGAACCAGTAAACCAGACATCCGGCTATCAGCGATGCCTATGACCGACTGCAGCGAGAGCCGCGCTCGTGGAGCGAGCCCCCGCTGCCTGCCTCGTGGCGCGCTTCTTTCTCTTTATTTAACACACTCCCGCGGCCCCCAAGGTTAGCAGGGACTTGTTGCACCATAATATCTGCGGAACCTGTCGCCGTATCTTAAGTCCCGATGACAGGCGGACGGAAATTCACTGGCGGAAGGAGCATGGTCGCACAACTCCGTCGCGACCGAAACTGGTGACGATGGTGGTCGAGTTGTTAGACGGCAGGCATCGGCTTGTCTTCTAGAAGCACGACGTCCTCTACTTCGAGCTTGGCTGGCGGCTGTTCTGTTACCTCGTGGGTGAATCGAAGCAGCAGGAGGTATTCCCATATCGGACGGTGCCACAGACGATACCCCTTGGCGGCTTGACGGTGTTGTCACAGTATGCGCAGCTCGCTGCGATTCAACAAGAGTTCCAGAAGGGAGAGTTTCTGCTGGAGGCACGTGTTCCCTTTGCTTAGCCAGGAGTGCGCTTGGAACAGCGGGCATGGCTTCGCTCTTTGCCACAGGCTTTTCCGACACAAACGTGGTGATATTGTCCTCCCTCAGAACAAGGCTGTCTGAGCCCTTCCACTGCGTGCCGAGCACTTTCATGATGCAGGGGTCACCTCTCTTCGGTTTAAAATCAAGTTTCACCCTTTGGAAGGACGGATGGTTGGCGACGTCGCTTCTTGGCTCTTCGTAGCGGAAGAACACCTGATCCCGCTGGTTTTCTTTGCGATCCCGAAGTTCGAACGGTTGGAAGGCGGGGTCGTTGAACGTGGAGTTTTCTGTAGTGCCCCGAGTTTCGCTGACTTCCAGGCGGCACATGGACGATCGATCATTGTCTACGGCGGCGTCTTCCGTGGACGATTCTCCAAGGGAAAGAAAGAGTGCGCTCGAATGAGCGGTCGAAAGGCTTGAGCTGTCGAGTTGAGTACCTTGAACGGTCCAGCCCAGAACCGTCTCCACGGCCATCAGAGTAGGGGAAATTCTCGAAACGTTTACTGTTGCCACCTTCCAATACGCGTCTGAACCGATCAACACGCTGACCTGGTTCTCTCGAAACGTGGGCGCAAGTCGGGCATCCGCAGCAACTTGACCTTGATTGGCCATCGCACGAACGATTTCTTAACTGACGGGCGGGCTTGTGATGGTGCAGATGCTGGGGACTTCCAGGGCCTCGACTGTGATGTTCTGGCCATCGTGCTGACTTTTAAGTGTCAAAGAGACTCTGTTGCACGTCACAGGTGCTCTCGGACTTGAAGGGTACGAACATGCAGGTCATGGTGTACGCGCTTGTCCACAATTTTCCTGACTTTTAAGAATTCTTTGGATTTTAGTGTTACGGCACCCTAGGAAGAGGAAGTCGGCTGGGGCTCGGGGCCAACACGTCAATCACTCTGCACTCGGCGGGCCGATCCAGGGCATTTCCTAAGGTTGTACCTTGGAACTGGAGTTTTGACAGCGTCCTCACTGTCCCCCGTGGAAAGTGTGTGCAGCGCTGCGCGATCTTGCGGTGCTATCCTCGACAGGGGTTGCTGCGGTGTTGTCTGGTGGGTGCTCGTTGTGGGTAACTTGGGTGACGTGCGTCCATTTCCCCGTCGGAACTCTGCGGTGGGGCCAGGACTGGAACACTTTCGTCGTCGGAGGCGAAGGAAAGGTGACTCGGGTCCTGGTGTCGGGTCCACTTGATGGGCTTCAGGGCTGGCACTCTGCTTTCGTGGTCGGCGTGGGGGAAGTACCTCCGGTTGTGGAGCTGGACCCTCAGGAATGGCAGTTACACCTCCGGCGGGTGTTGCGTAAAGGGAGTGGTGAGGGCCAGGACCGGTAGCTGGATTCGGGGCAGTCACACGGGTCAGTGGGGGCCAGTCCAAGTCCAAATGCCGACTTGGTTCAGTTTGCAGTGTGGCCTGTGCGAACCTAGGCTCCTGTTGCGTTTCACGAGCTGGTGATGGTGACGCATAATCCTGCCAGTCTGCAAACATAGGTCGTCGGAGTTGTATGAGGAAGGTGTACAAGTTCCACGCCATAACCGACACACCACCAAAACTCGGGTGTAGACCGTCGGCTGCCAGCAACATTTTGGGGGGGAAGTGATGCAGGCAGTGCTGCAAGAAAAAGACATTTTCACGGTTTTCGCACAACTCGACCAAGAGGCAGTTGAAGGCGTCGGCTTCTCTGTTGAATCTAGCTGCAGCGCACCAATGATGGGGGTTTCGTCGACGGTTTGGCGACCGTGGGAGCAGCAGAGTTACAAATGTTGCCTGGATATCAGGTCTTTCCTTTGCAATGTGGTCGAGAAGATTCGAGTATCTCTCCTTTGCGACTTGGCCGTTTGTGTTGGCTACGTCGATTGTCCCAACGTTCAGGATGAGCTGTGTCACACCTCGTGGCACGAAGTCCAACAAGTTCACAACGTCGCGGATGCCGGCTCCCGGTAGCGTGATAAATGCCGGTGAATGAGGACTAGATGGGTCGAAGTTCTTGTGTAAATATTTGGTTTGCGAATCCCCAACGATGGCGCACGTGGGGGCATGAGAAGGGAATTTCCAGATGAGTCTCGAAGAGGCGCACGCAGCAGACATTGTAGAAAAAGTCGTGATGTAGAGTCCTTAGTTGCTGCAGGAATACGCACAAAGTAGAAGTACGCTTTTCGGAGACTTTATTTCCAACCTTTCGACCTGAGACAGGTCTTCCTCAGGAATGAAAGCTTTGGGTGAAATCGTACGGACTCGGAGTGGGGGCGGCGCCCCGAAACACAAGCCACATGGGAAACAAACACACAAACAACCACACACACCATACAGAGCTTATTCTGCCATAGGCAGGCGAAAAAAGAGCCTCACAAAAAAAGGAGGAAATGAAGAGGGAGGAACAAGGTGGCAAGGAGGAGGCAAGAAAGAGGCAAGGAGGAACACACTGCATGAACGCGAGTATGGGGATAACAGGAAATGCGATGAATTCACGTGTGGCGAAAGGCCCAAAAACATCCGGTGTCTCCGAGAGGGAAAAACTACAAAGCACACGCCGCCACGAGCAGTGAGTTTACATGGGCGTCCCCGGTAACAAGGACTAACTACAGACCGTCTTCAGCGGCATGGTCAAGAATGCAAGCGGGCCCATTACTGTATCTGAAGCGCAGGCAGCCTCCGGGACTTTGGAGGGTCCCACAAAAGCCAATGGGGAGCCCATTTGAGGCGTCCCCTTCCCCGCCTGCGCCTCCCTTTGTACACAGCGTCGCGTCGTGTCGCGCCAGGTCAATGGACGGCTTGTTAACTGTTAGTAGTCGGCCTGTCGCCGGCACGCGTGGACCCCTGGGCCCAATCTACGAAAATATGGCGGAGTGCGGCAATTTTTAAAAACATGAAAACAACAAGAGAGAGGCGACCGCCGGTATGTGCCGTGCCTCCGGGGCAAACAAAAAAAAGAAAGAAAAAAGAGAAAGAAAAAGAGGGAAACAATAAAAAAGAGAAGCAAAGCAAAACATGAGCGAAAAGACAGGAAGGACGCGAGCACTCCGTGAACACCAGCATTGGGGATCACAATGTGATTACAAGACACCCGAGGCATAAGCCATAACAGACACCAAAATAAAATACTTCTACACGCTCGGTTGGAATGAAAAGCTTCAACATTCCATTTCACTTTTCTCAAGGATAAAATGGTTATGACATATGGTGACATAAACAGGCAAAGGGTAGCATGTGGTTAATAATGAGGCGTGTTATGGTTGCTGAGCGTTGAGACAAGGAAATGAGAGAGAAAAAATAATAAAAAAATAAAATAAAATAAAAAATAGCAGGGGCGGGAAGGGAAGTGTTGGTAGGGGGCCGGGAGCGGACGAGATAAAGATAGTGACCGCGGAACATAACGCTAGGTTGTTGGTGTTACAATGTACAACCTCACACCTGGAAAAACAGGCCGCCTGTAAACCTCAGACCGTGCAATGCCCTGCGCGGGAAAGGCCGATGCACATGAAGGGCTTAATGTTATAGCAAAAGGACAACAAAACTACAAGGTCCCGTATGTCCCGGGGTCACAATGCTTCAATGGTCATGCAGAGTACGAATTACAGTCATTGTTCCAGGGCTCTCATTACGACCCCCCTTCAGCGTATTAAATTTGTAGATTAAGTAAGACTCACATTGTTCTCGCTCCCTACAGCTAGAAAAACTGCTCTGTAGAAGCGTGACTTTAATGTCATCGAAAGAGTGTTTTGCATCACTAGGTGTCTGGACAAGGGAAGGTTTGGGAGTGCCTTGGTGTGATAGCGGTGATTGTTAAACCGCTTTCGAATAGGTCCATCCGTCTGTCCTATGTACTGCATATTACATCCGCCACACTCCAATAGGTAAACCAAATTGGATGAGTCACAATCCAATAACCCACGTATAGAATATCGGAAGTCCGAATGTGTGCTAATTGCCACCCTCGCGGTCTGCACGTGTTTACACACCCAACATCTGTTTTTTCCACACGGTCGGCAGCCTAATTGCTGGGCGTCCCTGTCTTTGGCGTGGACAAGATAGTCCCCTATGCTTTTTGCGCGCCTGTATATTACACGCGGAGGATCACTGAAAATTTCGGAAAGTCACTCGCTCTGCTGGAGAATGTTGAAGTGCTTTTTTAAAACTTTATTCACGTTTGGCGGGCTACTAGTAAAAGTTAAGACTAAATTAGCGCGGGAATTATTCCCTTCATTCACGTGCGACCCCTGTAGCAGTGAGTTACGATTTAAACTTGCATCCCTAGAAATGGCATCGTCAACAAGGGCCGGGGGGTAACGCTGTTTGACGAGGACGCCCCGGATTCGGCTGGCGTTCGATAGAAAGTCTGCATCCTTGGAGCAAATTCTTCTAAATCTATGTGCCTGGGAATAAGGGATAGCCGTTCTGCAATGGCGTGGGTGGCAGCTGTTGAAGTGCAGGTACTGTTGGCGGTCTGTAGGTTTCCTGTACACACTCGTCTCCAGTGACCCCGCCCGCACATGAACCTGAACGTCCAAGAAACTAATTTCGGTGCGAGAGTACTCGTAGGTGAATGAGATATTAGGATGAACTGTGTAATTCTTCTATGAAGGCAATAAGTCGTTGCTCAGTGTCTGTCCAGATCATGAAAATGTCGTCAAGGAATCGCTTGTACAGTGCAGGTGAACTGTCTGAAGTAGAGAGGAATTTGGTTTCAATATTGTGCATGAATATGGTGGCATAATTGGGGGCCATTTTTGTTCCCATCGCAGTACCACTTGTTTGAAGAAAATATTTGTTTTCAAATTCAAAACTGTTGAGTTCTAATACGAGACGCGTTAATACCTCAACAACCCTCGGGCTGGGAGAGTCTTCTTTTAGAAGAATTTGCTCCAAGGTATGAAGACTTTCGTTCGAACGCCAGCCGAATGCGGGGCGTCCTCGTCAAACAGCGTTACCCCCCGGCCCTTGTTGACGATGCCATTTCTGGGGCGGCAAGTTTAAATCGTAACACACTGCTACAGGGGTCGCACGTGAATGATGGGAATAATTCCCGCGCTAATTTAGTCTTAACTTTTACTAGTAGCACGCCAAACGTGAATAAAATTGTAAAAAAGCACTTCAACATTCTCCAGCAGAGCGAGCGACTTTCCGAAATTTCCAGTGATCCTCCGCGTGTAATATACAGGCACGCAAAAAGCATAGGGGACTATCTTGACCACGCCAAATACAGGGACGCCCAGCAATTAGGCTGCCGACCGTGTGGAAAAAACAGATGTTTGGTGTGTAAACACGTGCAGACCGCGAGAGTGTCAATTAGCACACATTCGGACTTCCGATATTCTATACGTGGGTCATTGGATTGTGACTCATGCAATTTGGTTTACCTATTGGAGTGTGTCGGATGTAATATGCAGTACATAGGACAGACGGATGGACCTTTTCGAATGCGGTTTAACAATCCCCGCTATCACACCAAGGCACTCCCAAACCTTCCCTTGTCCAGACACCTAGCGATACAAAATCACTCTTTCGATGACATTAAAGTCACGCTTCTACAGAGCAGTTTTTCTAGCTGTAGGGAGCGAGAACAATGTGAGTCTTACTTAATCTACAAACTTAATACGCTGAAGTGGGTCTTAATGAGAGCCCTGGAACTATGACTGTAATTCGTACTCTGCATGACCATTGAAGCATTGTGACCCCGGAACATACGGGACCTTGTAGTTTTGTTGTCCTTTTGCTATAACATTAAGCCCTTCATGTGCATCGGCCTTTCCCGCGCAGGGCATTGCACGGTTTGAGGTTTACAGGTGGCCTGTTCTTCCAGGTGTGAGGTTGTACATTGTAACACCAACAACCTACCGTTATGTTCCGCGGTCACTATAATTATCTCGTCCGCTCCCGGCCCCCTACCAACACTTCCCTTCCCGCCCCCGCTATTTTTTATTTTTTATTTTATTTTATTTTTTTATTATTTTTTTCTCTCTCATTTCCTTGTCTCAACGCTCAGCAAGCATAACACGCCTCATTAATAACCACATGGTACCCATTGCCTGTTTATGTCACCATATGTCATAACCATTTTATCCTTGAGAAATGTGAAATGGAATGTTGAAGCTTTTCTTTCCAACCGAGCGTGTAAGAAATATTTTATTTTTGTGTCTGTTGTGGCTTATGCCTCGGGTGTCTTGTAATCACATTGTGATCCCAAATGCTGTTGTTCACGGAGTGCTCGCGTCCTTCCTGTCTTTTCGCTCATGTTTTGCTTTGCTTCTCTTTTTCATTGTTTCCCTCTTTCTGTTTCTTTTTTTTCTTTCTTTTTTTTTGTTTGCCCCGGAGGCACCCCACATACTGGCGGTCGCCTCTCTCTTCTTGTTTTCATGTTTTTAAAAATTGTCGCGCTCCGCCATATTTTCGCAGATTGGGCCCCGGGGTCCACGCGTGCCGGCGACAGGCCGACTACTAACAGTTAAGAAGCCGTCCATTGACCCGGCGCGACACGACGCGACGCCGTGTACAAAGGGAGGCATAGGCGGGGAAGGGGACGCCTCAAATGGGCTCCCCCATTGGCTTTTGTGGGACCCTCCAAAGTCGCGGAGGCTGCCTGCGCTTCAGATACAGTAATGGGCCCCGCTTGCATTCTTGACCATGCCGCTGAAGACGGTCGGTTGTTAATCCTTGTTACCGGTGACGCCCATGTAAACTCACTGCTCGTGGTGGCGTGTGCTTTGTAGGTTTTCCCTCTCGTAGACACCGGATGTTTTTGGGCCTTTCGCCACACGTGAATTCGTCCCATTTCCTGTTATCCCCGTACTCGCGTTCATGCAGTGTGTTCCTCCTTGCCTCTTTCTTGCCTCCTCCTTGCCATCTTGTTCCTCCCTCTTCCTTTCCTCCTTTTTTTTGTGAGGCTCTCTTTTCGCCTGCCTATGGCAGAATAAGCTCTGTATGGTGTGTGGTCGTTTGTGTGTTTGTTTCCCATGTGGCTTGCGTTTCGGGGCGCCGCCCCCACTCTGAGCCCGTACGATTTAACCAAAGCTTTCATTCCTGAGGAAGACCTGTCTATGGTCGAAACGTTGGAAATAAAGCCTCCCAGGAGCGTACTTCTACTTTGAGTGTATATATATATATATATATATATATATATATATATATATATATATATATATATATATATATATATATATATATATAGGGTGTAGAAATGAGGGGCTCGTTACGAAATACCAGAAAAAAAATGCCGGCAGTCTACAACGCCAAAGAAGGCATAGGGGAATGACTATTTTTTGCTGTTAGTGACGTTACATTATTATTTTTTTTCTAATTATTACGCGAGAAAGAAAGAAAAACACGCGCCCAGAGTGGGGACCGAACCCACGCCTTTCGATTAGATCTCGAATGCCTTACCAATTCGGCTATCTGGGCGACTGTGTTCTCCGTCACTTTCTGGGGTATTTATATTTACTACAACTGTACCTGACGCTTGAGGGTGGTAGCCAGCGCCTTTTAGACTACACGGGGAGAAGGGGACCTTCTTTTCAACCCCCGGGGCGTTACGCGAACGTCTACAGCCTGTCATAAGCGGGTAACTGGCAGGGAACCCTCTTATGCTACCTTGGCATCAAGGCTGCCAGAACCGAGGCCCTCGCTAAGCTTTCGCATGATAATAGGGTGTGGAAATGAGGGGCTCGTTAGGAAATACCAGAAAGAAATGCCGGCAGTCTACAATGCCAAAGAACGCATAGGGGAATGATTAGACTTAAGATTAGACATAAGAGGGTTCCCTGCCAGTTACCCGCTTATGACAGGCTGTAGACGTTCGCGTCCCGCCCCGGGGGTTGAAAAGAAGGTCCCCTTCTGCCCGTGTAGTCTAAAGGCGCTGGCTACCACCCTCAAGCGTCAGGTACAGTTGTAGTAAATATAAATACCCCAGAAAGTGACGGAGAACACAGTCGCCCAGATAGCCGAATTGGTAAGGCATTCCAGATCTAATCGAAAGGCGTGGGTTTGGTCCCCACTCTGGGCGCGTGTTTTTCTTTCTTTCTCGCGTAATAATTAGAAAAAAATAATAGTAATGTAACGTCACTAACAGCAAAAAATAGTCTAAACATTCCCCTATGCCTTCTTTGGCGTTGTAGACTGCCGGCATTTCTTTCTGGTATTTCCTACGAGCCCCTCATTTCCACACCCTATTATCATGCGAAAGCTTAGCGAGGGCCTCGGTTCTGGCAGCCTTGATGCCAAGGTAGCATAAGAGGGTTCCCTGCCAGTTACCCGCTTATGACAGGCTGTAGACGTTCGCGTCACGCCCCGGGGATTGAAAAGAAGGTCCCCTTCTCCCCGTGTAGTCTAAAAGGCGCTGGCTACCACCCTCAAGCGTCAGGTACAGTTGTAGTAAATATAAATACCCCAGAAAGTGACGCAGAACACAGTCGCCCAGATAGCCGAATTGGTAAGGCATTCGAGATCTAATCGAAAGGCGTGGGTTCGGTCCCCACTCTGGGCGCGTGTTTTTCTTCCTTTCTCGCGTATAATTAGAAAAAATATTAATAATGTAACGTTACTAACAGCAAAAAATAGTCTAATCATTCCCCTATGCCTTCTTTGGCGTTGTAGACTGCCGGCATTTGTTTCTGGTATATATATATATATATATATATATATATATATATATATATATATATATATATATATATAAAGAGCGAATCAGAATAGGAAATGAGGGGCTCGTAGAAATAACACAGAAACAAGGGTTGGCATTCAAGAAAACCTCGGAAAGCAAAGGGGAGGTTGTGGTGGGTCATAGAAACAGATAAAGAATTTAGAAAGAAATGAAGAAAGCGGAGAAAAAAATGCCTGCCAGGTGAGATCCGCACCCACGACCTCCAGAATACCAGTCTGGTGCAATAACCACTACGCTACCGTTGGGGTGATTTCTCCTCCCTCCCCCGCTTTCTGGGGTATTTATGTCAATGAAGATATATATATATATATCATCATCATCACCAACCTATCTACGCCCACTGCAGGACAGAGGCCTCTCCCATTGTTCTCCAATTACCTCGGTCCTGTGCCAACTGTGACCAATTTATCGCCGCAAACTTCTTGATCTCATCTGCCCATCTAACTTTCTGCCGCCCCCTGCAACGCTTGCCTTCTCTAGGGATACACTCTGTTACCCTTAATGACCAGCGGTTTTCTTGCCTTCGCATTACATGCCCTGCCCACGTCCATTTCTTCTTCTTAATTTCTACTAATATGTCTTTAACACCAGTTTTCTCCCTGACCCACTGCACTCTCTTCTTGTCCCTTAATGTTACACCTATCATTTTACGCTCCATTGCCCGCAGTGTCCTTCTCAATTTAAGTTGAACCCTCTTAGTGAGCCTCCAAGTTTCTTCCCCGTAGGTGAGTACCGGTAAGATGCAGCTGTCATAAACTTTCTTCTTCAGCGACAATGGTGGGCTGCTATTTATTATCTGAGAATGTCTGCCATATGCAGCCCACCCCATTCTGATCCTACTAATTTTTTCTGCCTCATGGTTGGGATCTGGGGTGACAACTTGGCCTAATAGATATATTTGCTTACCCCTTCCACTGCCTCGCCCCCTATCTCAAATCGCTGTGCTTTCCCGAGGTTATTTTACATATTGATTGAGGTTATTGATATATATATATATATATATATATATATATACATATCACAGAAATAAAATTCTGCAGTCAAGAAAATAGCCCCGCCGGTACCGTAGTGGTTATCGCACACACTGGTATTCTGGAGGTCGTGGGTTCGAATCCCACCTGACGAGCATGTTTTCTCCACTTTCGTTACAAACACTTTATCTGTTTCTCTGACCTACTATTTCCTCCCCTTTGCTTTCCGAGGCTTTCCTGATTGCTACCCTTATTTCTGTCTTACATAAATATATATATATATATATATACATATACAGGGTGTCCCAGCTATCATGCACCACAATTAAAAAAAAGAGAAATTGCGTAACTCGAAGAAAACCTAGTGCATAATGTTTGCAGTACTGTGAAGAAGCGGAGAGTAATTTTTTCGTTAATGAGACTTAATTAATTAATTGTAATTAATTATCTAACTCGAGAAATACTGTCCTAATCACTAAAGTGTCAATGAGGCACTTGTAGGTAACCACGAGGGGCATCTAACTGCGCTATTTTTCAGCGACGAACTAATTGCGTACTCATTTATTTTTACTGATAAAGGAAACCCGCGAAATATGAAAAATATCACGTGACGACGCTTACGCGCGCATTGTAAAGCAGCGTCCCCAAACAAAACTGATTGAAAGCAACTGCTTCGCGTGTTACCCGCCCGAAGAGACAGCGCATCACCTTGATAATAGCATGCATGGAAGGAGCAGCCGCAGCAAGATTAGCGGGACGCGTGTGCAGATAAGGAACAAACTCGGTCGCGATTTCTTCTTTCTTTCTTTTGTCTATTTCATTCTGGCTAACTCAGAGGCAGCCTGTTTGAGGGCGTTGCTTTACGGTGCGCGCGGAGGCGCCGTCACGTGGTATTTTTCATATTTCGCGGGTTTCCTTTATCAGTCAGAATAAATGTGTACGGAATTAGTTCATCGCTGGAAATAGCGCAGTTAGATGCCCCTCGTGGTTACCTTAAAGTGCCCCATTGACTTTTTAGTGATTAGGAGAGTATTTCTCGAGTTAGATAATTAATTACAATTAGTCAATTAAGTCTCATTAAAGAAAAAAATACTGTCCGCTTCTTTACAGTACTGCAAACACTATGCACCTGGTTTCTTTCGAGTTACGCCTTTACTCTTTTTTTACATCTTGGTGCATGATAGCTGGGACACCCTGTATATATATGAAAGTTGCCATCCTTATTGCCAGTGCTGTTTGGCGTTTTAACAGTAAGTGCCGAATGAGGTATGATTGCCTTTTTTATGCAGGAATAAATAACTGCAAATTCAAGTCGAGACAAAATGCGCCATTTTTTCCGGAAGCGGGAATCCAACCCAGAACCTCCGCATAACGCGTGCGGTGCTCTACCATTCAGCTAGTTCCTCGGCGACTCCTCTCTCGACTATACCGCGGGGTTTTGTATTTACGACTGCTCAGAGCCCGGTCAACTA
The DNA here is from genome assembly GCA_013339765.2 of Haemaphysalis longicornis. Taxonomy (NCBI): domain Eukaryota; kingdom Metazoa; phylum Arthropoda; class Arachnida; order Ixodida; family Ixodidae; genus Haemaphysalis; species Haemaphysalis longicornis. The sequence continues at coordinate 56,096,625 of CM023449.1, read as the reverse complement.
GGCCGCCCCTCGACCACCGCGGGAAGACGTAGAACATCTTTTCCCAGCTGTCGTACGTAAGACGTGGTCAGAAGTCGGGGACAGCCAAAGGCATTTCAGACTGCTGAAGCCAGAACCCCCGTAATGCATTTTGTAGAACAGAGACATACGGGACGAGGGATTAAGTAAGGAAACATATCAAAGTTGCAGTCCTTATTGCCAGTGCTGTTTAGCGTTTTAACAGTGTTTTATAGTGCCGAATGAGGTATGATTGTATTTTTTTATGTAGGAATAAATAATTGAAAATTCAAGTCGATAAAAATGCGCCGTTTTTTCCGGAAGCGGGAATCGAACCCACAACCTCCGCATAACGCGTGCGGTGCTCTACCATTGAGCTAGTTCCGCGGCGACTCCTCTCTCGGCTATACCACGGGGTTTTATATTTACGACTGCTCAGCGCCCGGTCAACTAGAGCCGCCACTCGACCACCGCGGGAAGACGTAGAACGTCTTTTCCCAGTGGCTGCACGTAAGACGTGGTCGGAAGTCGGGGATAGCCAAAGGCATTTCAGACTGCTGAAGCCAGAACCCTCGTAATGCATTTTGTAGAACAGAGACGTACGGGACGAGGGACTGAGCTGGGGACCGAGCCCACGCCTTTCGATTAGATCTCGAATGCCTTACCAATTCGGCTATCTGGGCGACTGTGTTCTCCTTCACTTTCTGGGGTATTTATATTTACTACAACTGTATCTGACGCTTGAGGGTGGTAGCCAGCGCCACTCAGACTACACGGGGAGAAGGGGACCTTCTTTTAAACCCCCGGGGCATGACGCGAACGTCTACAGCCTGTCATAAGCGGGTGACTGGCGGGAAACCCTCTTACGCTACCTTGGCATCAAGGCTGCCAGAACCGAGGCCCTCGCTAAGCTTTCGCACGATAATAGGGTTTGGAAATGAGGGGCTCGTTAGGAAATACAGAAAGAATTGCTGGCAGTCTACAACGCCAAAGAAGGCATAGGGGAATGGTTAGAATATTTTTTACCATTAGTGACGTTACATTTTTTTGTTAATTATGTGAGAAAGAAGGAAAGAAAAACACGCGCCCAGAGTGGGGACCGAACCCACGCCTTTCGATTAGATCTCGAATGCCTTACCAATTCGGCTATCTGGGCGACTGTGTTCGCCTTCACTTTCTGGGGTATTTATATTTACTACAACTGTATCTGACGCTTGAGGGTGGTAGCCAGCGCCACTCAGACTACACGGGGAGAAGGGGACCTTCTTTTCAACCGCCGGGGCATGACGCGAACGTCTACAGCCTGTCACAAGCGGGTGACTGGCGGGAAACCCTCTTACGCTACCTTGGCATCAAGGCTGCCAGAACCGAGGCCCTCGCTAAGCTTTCGCACGATAATAGGGTTTGGAAATGAGGGGCTCGTTAGGAAATACACAAAGAAATGCCGGCAGTCTACAACGCCAAAGAAGGCATAGGGGAATGGTTAGACTATTTTTTACCGTTAGTGACGTTACATTATTTGTATTATTAATTACTTGAGAAAGAAAGAAAGATAAAAATAATGTAACGTCACTAACGGTAAAAAATGTACATATGTGTGTGTGTGACAGTCATAACAGTTGCCAATCAAGAAAACCTCGGAAAGCAAAGGGCAGGATGTAGCAGGTTATTGAAACTGATAAAAATTTGGTAAGAAAGGAAGAAAGTGGAGAAAAAATGCCCTCCAGGTGGGATCCGAACCCACTTCCTCCAGAATACCGGTCTGGTGCGATAACCACACGCTACTGGCGGGGCCATTTTCCCCTCCACTTTCTGGGGTATTTATGTTTAGGTATTTTTGTTTCACCTGCCTTGGGTGGTAGCCAGCGCTACTCTGACTCGAACCCACGACCGCTAGGGATCCGAACCAACGACCGCTGGGAAAAAAGACGTTCTACGTCTCCCGCGGTGGTCGAGGTGCGGCGCTAGTTAACTGGCCATAGAGCACTTGTAAATATAAACCCCCGCGGCAAAGTAGAGACAGGAGCCGCTGCGTGATAGCATTATTGGTCAGTGCACCGCGCGCGTAATGCGGTGATGTGAGTATAGATATATATATATATATATATATATATATATATATATATATATATATATATATATATATATATATATATATTGTTACAGCGCAGTTTCTACGAAGGACATTGTATTTGGGGTTTCTGATGGAAAGGGATTGACCAAGCACCGTGTGGTTTTGGGTAGAAGAGGAGGTTGAGGTGGTGACTGTGCCGGCCGCTTCCCGATCTGTTCGCTTGGCCCTTCCCGGTCCACACAACTGTAAATAAACCCATTCCATCTATCAAGACCGTGTCACGTGGTGGAGGTGCGGGGTATCAACGTCCTGGACCCTGCGGACTCAGCGGAATCCTGCGTTCTCCGTCGGAGTAGGCGAATCGCCGGCTTGCCCGTGGACCCGGCTGACATGGCGCCGCCCCGGAATGGTGAAAACTCTTCCCCAGTGATGGTCAACGGTTGGCACCACAAGGAACCACGCTCGTTCTCTGGGAACGATGACGATGATGTCGAGGATTGGTTCAAACACTACGAAAGGGTGAGCAAATACAATCGCTGGGACACAGCCGCGCAACTAGCCTATGTAGTGGTGTATCTCGTCGAAACCGCTTTGACCTGGTTTGAAAACAATAAAGCAAAGCTCACGACATGGGCGAGCTTCGTCGAGGAGCTGAGGAAATCTTTTGGCGACCCCATTTCCCGCCGCAAAAAGGCCGAGCAGACGCTGGCGCAGCGAGCACAGGTACCGGGCGAGACTTGTACGGCATATATACAAGAGGTCCTTAAACTCTGCTCTCTTGTAAACCCGAACATGACTGAGGAGGACAAGGTGGGCCATTTTCTAAAAGGTATAGCGGAAGACGTATACCACTTCTTGATTGCAAAGGAAAACCTAGCCTCTGCAGCAGACGTGGCCAGCTACTGCCGCACATTTGAAGCTCTCAAGCTTCGGCGGATTTGCCCCAAATTTGGCCGTCTTCCAAACGTTCCCACTGTCGCTAGCGTGGACACTGGTCCATCTGAGGATATCGCATCCTTGGTTCGCCGTATTATACGGGAAGAACTAGGGTATCAAGTTCAAGCGTACACCGCCGGTCCGCCTGCCTATTCGGGGCCTCCTGCAAATTGCGTGTTCCACCAGTGCGCCGTTCACGAGCCTTGCCTTCAAGTACAGGCACCCAGACCACAACTCCGCTACACAGAGCCCTGCGGTACGTTTCCGCAAGATGGCGTCAATGTTCAGAGCTTCCGAGCGCCATCCCGGCGACTGGGCTACGAGAACGAATCCCGTAGAGTAGTCGCTGGCTACCCACGACAAGTCGAACCAGCCCGCTACCGGCAACAAGGCGACCAAAACCGCTATCGGGAACCACCTGTTTGCTATTTCTGTGGCGTCAGTGTGCACATCGCTCGCTTCTGTCGCCGTCGTCAGCAGCAAGCTCCGCGGCTCTTTGCTCCTTCTTCACCCAACCGACGGGATGGCGCAATCCACCAGGATCCCGTTTTCCACTACCCGACTCCGCTCACCAACCGCAATGCGTCTCCCGCCGTCTCTGACCGTAGCATCACACCACCGCTTCGCCAGGGCCGGTCGCCGTCGCCTCGCCGCCGGTCCGTGCCCCCGCCGCTGGGAAACTAGCTGGTGCGGCCGACAGGGGTGAGGTCGCGGAACGGTCGGTTTTACCAAATCCCCTGTCAGTAGTGATGGTAGAGAACAAGGTGTGTATTTGTGTCGACGGTGTGAACGCAACTGCTTTGGTGGATACTGGTGCTAGTGTGTCAGTGATGAGCTCGTCATTTAAAGATCGCCTTGGACATAAAGTTATGTTTGAGTGGGATGGAACTAGACATTTCCGTGGGGTTGGTGGTGAGCCTTTGCGGGTAGTTGGAATTATCTCGGCGGACGTTGTGCTTGGCGGAAACACCTTCAGAACTGAGTTTACCGTATTGGAGTACGCAACGCACGATGTCATTCTCGGTATCGACTTTTTGAAGGAATGTGGGGCAAAGTTAGATTGCGGTGCTGGAGAGATTTCATTGCGGAGTGTATTGCCTGTCTGTATCGAGCAAGCCACCGAACCCGGCCGAGGAGTGTTCGCTGTTGCCGATGATACGCTATTGCCTCCTATGGCAGCCATGTTCGTTCCCGTGAAGTGCAGCCAAATGAGCAAGGGTAGCCCCTGTGTGGCGTTAGTTGAGCCCGAACTGAACACAGCGCTGAAGAAAAATGTGTTCGTACTTCGGGCTTTGGTTCATGCGGAGGGTGGCTTTACTCACCTGTGGACAGTGAACGCAAGCTCAGAATCCGTACTTCTTCCTCAGGGCCTCACGCTCGCCAGTTATGCCAATCATTCAGATACTTCACTGGACGCTATTTCTATGGCTTGCGCTGCGACTAATATGGAACCGGACTATACAGCCAATTTCGTCAAAATGGTTAACAAATCGTTGCCGTCTGAGCAACGACACGCATTGCAAAAATTGCTGGCTCGGCACGCTTCAGTGTTTGATTTTGTGCAGGGTAAATACCCTCCTGCGCCGCCAGAGTCTCGGACGCAACATCGAATTTACACCGGCGATGCACCACCCATCCGGCAGAAACCTTACCGCGTGTCTCCTGCTGAGCGCAGCGCTATAAATGAGCAGACTGAGGAAATGCTCCGGAACGGTGTAATTCAGGAATCTACCAGCCCATGGGCCGCTCCTGTAATACTGGTCAGAAAGAAGGACAACACGTGGCGATTTTGCGTTGACTACCGTAGACTTAATAATGTGACGAAGAAGGACGTCTACCCACTTCCGCGAATTGACGACGCCATTGATTGTCTGCATTCTGCCTCCTACTTTTCGTCGGTCGATCTTCGATCGGGCTACTGGCAGATTCCTATGCACCCGGACGACAAGGAAAAGACAGCATTCGTTACACCAGATGGCTTGTTCGAATTTAATGTTATGCCATTCGGCCTGTGCAACGCGCCCGCAACATTCGAAAGATTCATGGACTCTGTCCTTCGGGGCCTGAAGTGGGAAGTCTGCATGTGTTATCTCGATGACGTCATAATTTTCGGCCGGACGTTCAACGAGCATAACCAGCGGCTTGATGTTGTTCTCCAGCGCATCGCGCAGGCTGGCCTGGTCCTGAACTCGAAGAAGTGCCATTTCGGAGAGCGCCAGGCGCTTGTGCTCGGCTTCCTTGTTGACAACGATGGTATCAGGCCTGACCCACAAAAGATTGCTGCGGTTCGTGACATTCAAAAACCCCGATCACTTAAGGACCTGCGGAGCTTCCTTGGACTGTGCTCCTACTTTCGTCGATTTATCAAAGACTTCGCCGAGATCGCCTGTCCCCTCACAGCTCTTCTTCGTAAAGACACCCCCTTTGTGTGGACTCCCGAATGTGATTCGTCTTTCACGGAGTTGAAGCGTTTGTTGACATCTGGTCCTGTGTTGCGCCACTTCGACCCCTCGGCCCCCATTGAGATCCACTCAGACGCCAGCGCCATTGGTGTTGGGGCTGTGCTGGTCCAACCGCATGGAGGTGCGCATAGAGCTGTCGCCTACGCAAGTCGTACCCTCTCGAAAGCAGAGCGCAACTACACGGTGACAGAACTAGAATGCCTTGCGATGATTTTCGCCATTCAGAAGTTCAGACCCTACATTTATGGACGTCATTTTACCATCGTAACCGACCATCACTCCCTGTGCTGGCTTGTCGGACTACGCGACCCCTGGGGTCGACTTGCTCGCTGGTCTTTACGGCTTCAGGAATTCGATTTCGCTGTTGTCTACAAGAGCGGGCGCCGCCACACCGACGCTGACTGTTTGTCACGCCTGCCTCAACAAGCGCAGCTATTTGAGGAAGAACACAATGCCGATTCCTTAGCTTCCATTTCGACCACGCTCCCCGATGCACTCGTGTTTCAGGAAGAGCTAGAAAAAGATAGCAGCTTGCAGCCATTTTTTGTATCCGCACAGGCGTCTCAAGCGTCGACTTCACCGTTCGTCGTTCGAGATGGCTTGCTCTGGAGACGGAATTATTCGTCCGATGGTGCTCGCTTTCTGCTTGTCGTGCCTGAGAGCCTCCGGCCTGTCGTCCTGCATGCTATGCACGACGACGTCACCTCAGGACATCTTGGTTTTGCCCGCATGCTTTACCGACTCCGTCAACGTTTCTACTGGCCTCGCCTCCGAAAGACGACGAAGCAGTATGTCGCCGGATGTCAGGTGTGCCAGCGCTACAAGCATCCCACAGTTCCTCCTTCCGGGCCTTTGCATCCGGTGCGTCCACCAACGTCAGCTTTTGAAAAAGTAGGAATTGACTTTCTCGGCCCGTTTCCCTAGTCGGTGGCAGGGAATCGATGGATACTTGTCTGTGTCGATTACCTGACAAGATATGTGGAAACGACTGCTCTGCCATCCGCTACAGCTTCCGAAGTCGCACACTTTTTTCTGCACTTCATCATACTGCGCCATGGTGCCCCCCGGGTGGTTATAAGTGATCGCTGACGACAATTCACAGCGGATATCGTCGAAGAGCTCCTTCGTCTTTGTGGGTCACAGTACCGACACAGCACGCCATATCACCCACAAACTAATGGCCTTACTGAGCGCACAAATCGTACACTGACAAACATGTTGGCCATGTACGTATCCTCAGATCACAAAAACTGGGACGATGTGTTACCCTTTATCACATACGCTTACAATACCGCTAAGCACGAGGTCACGGGATACGCACCTTTCTTTCTTTTATACATGCGACTGCCAAGTAGCTTCCTCGACACTATCCTGCCCTTTTCTTACCATGAAGATGTTTCTATAGCGCAGACTCTCTGTCGTGCTGAAGAGGCGCGCCGCCTTGCCCGACTACGGACTTTGACGTCCCAGGCGAAGACTAAGGCGCGATATGAACGACGACACGCACCAGCTTCGTACTTTACTGGTGACCTTGTCTGGCTCTGGACGCCGCTACGCAAACGTGGTTTGTGTCAGAAGTTTTTATCAAGCTATACCGGCCCGTTTGTAGTTGTGCGAAAATTAAGCGACCTGAATTATGAAATCGCTAAAGTGATGTCTCAAGATCGTCGGTCCCGCAAAACTCAAGTTGTTCACGTCGCCCGCCTGAAGCCTTGCCAACCCCGACAACTTCAACTCGCTCAGTGAGCTTCGTCTCGCCCCGGGGAAGTGTTACAGCGCAGTTTCTACGAAGGACATTGTCTTTGGGGTTTCTGATGGAAAGGGATTGACCAAGCCCCGTGTGGTTTTGGGTAGAAGAGGAGGTTGAGGTGATGACTGTGCCGGCCGCTTCCCGATCTGTTCGCTTGGCCCTTCCCGGTCCACACAACTGTAAATAAACCCACTCCATCTATCAAAACCGTGTCAATATATATATATATATATATATAATATATATATATATATATATATATATGCACGTTTTTAAGACTAAGTATTCTTTCGGAGTCGCGCTTGATATCTGTTGTCATCTGTCGCTTTACTCGCCAGCCTTAAATGTGAGCCTTGTATTTTTGTTGCAGTTTGTGTACCAACACGTGGGGATTCACAATACTTTTCAGTGATAAACGACTTGTTTTGCTTTTTTTAGTTTAAATACAACGCTGTACCTCGAAGGGACATGAATATACACATGTTTGCCACTTGGGCAGAACAGGCTTAGGTTTGACAGATTCTTGACAGAAATTAAACAAGTGTTATAACCCTGCTGATACGCGTTAAGTTTATCACTGAAACAAACATCGAATATTCATAACGAGCATACCACTGTCTGAGGTATGATGGGGTTAATTTTAGGTTGCCCTTAGGGATCCTCTGGCAGTATATCTGTTTCTTGATCGCCATCTCCTCTAAATGCAGTCAATTAGCTTCCTTTTTGTTCAGGAAATTAGTTAAATTCATGCTTGAAATTCAAGTTTCAGCTTATTTCTAGTTAATTTCACCTTTATGGAACACAGACAAGTGAAGAAAAAAAAAGTGTGTCCCCTGGAAAATTTTAGAAATTGGATAGCTCTTACAAATTTGGGACTTTATTGATTCGATCACCTGACAGTGTATACCGCCGATCCGTAGAAAGTTTTTGGTGTGCAAGAAACGTTTTCCTTTCGAAGAGGGACGCAAAGCAAAACCCGCTAGGAAACCATGAATCACAACACACTTACTTAGTATGATTCGCAGAAAAGGTGGTATATATCTAGAATCTCTCGCGAACTCGCTATATAATAATGGGGTTAACAGAGCACAGATACGATGACACACAAAGAAGAGATGACAGGACAAGTGCTTGTACTGTCACCTCTACCTTGTCTGTCGTCTCTGTGCGCTGTTAACCCCTGTATGGTGCTACACAAACTAGCCCACCAAGCCATCCTCGGTATATAAGTGGAAACTGTACAAAAGGTAGCGTTGTAATATCAAAAAGCTTTTAACACAACACCAACCCAAGTTACAGTGTTTGTGTGATTGATTCAAGAGGCTAAGCAATTGTCGCGATTTTTCTGGTAATTTTTAGTGAGAATCTGGTAGTTTTTTTTTTGAATTAAACTATGCATTTTCGTTGTAAGAAAGGTAAATGCTGTCTCTGTTCACGATTCCATTTAGGAGATTTAGCAATGACCTCTGAAAAATTATTTCGTTCTTACCTCTTCAAAAACTGAGGCTGTTTTATTTCACACAAACGGTCCGATGTGCAATTTGCATAAACAGCTTTTAATAAATAAAACTAATATCGAAAATTTGCCTGGCCCTAAAACACTGGATGTTCACCGTAGTCAGCAGATTCAAAGGGACCTCCACTCCGACACCGTGTGAATAAAGTTGAGTACTGTTGCAGACGCACTCAGAAGAGGCAACGGAATGTTCGTGATAAAATAAAGAATCATTCATTACAAATCTCTCTCTACCTCCCGATTGGTGTACTCTCACTTGGTGTGGGGCAAGAGTGCCAAAAATTTCTTGCAGAGCTAAGTAACCCACCAAAAAAAAATTCACAGCATATCCACGGGGTGAATGATGATGAGTGGGCGAAGCTCCTGAGGGGAAATCATCGGTAAAACCGTGAAAGTTCGCCCACTACATCTGTGTCCAAACGTAACGTCTAGAAAGTCTCGCTTAAACCACGCGTCGGCACCTTGGGGCTGAGCTCGCCTGATGCGTTTGCAGACGCCTCACGAGCTCTCACTGCATCGGGGTCTGCCTGCCGATACGCGCGCTTTCTCGCCGCTTCTCGTTCTCTGACGTTTTGGAGATCCTCTTCGCGCCGCAGCCGTGCCGCTTCGCGTATGGCAGGGTCCTCGCACCGTTGCCGTGACGCTTGGGCCTCTCGTTCTCGAACGCTGGGATCTTGGCGGCGTCGTCGCGCAGCCAGAGGACACGCTTCGGCCTCCCGCTCTCGTACGGCAGGATCTTGGCGGCGGCGTCGCGCAGCTTCACGGAGCGCTTCTGCCTCGCGGGCTCGCACATCTGCAGCCTTATCCATCGGGCGACTCCGAGCGCGCGCCAACAGCGAACGGATTTTATTACAACGCTCTCCGCCATCTAGTAAACAATCCAAGAACTAAACTAGAGGTAGCCACGCCATCTAGTAAACAATCCAAGCGCATCTTTTCATCATATACAAGTACCGCCATCTAGTAAACAATCCAAGAACTAAACTAGAGGTAGCTACGCCATCTAGTAAACAATCTAAGAACTAAACTAGAGGTGGCTACATACATACGTCGAGGATGGACAGACCCACGCCTTAAGGAGCTTCGCCCCTAAAACAGGCTCTACGATCATGGAAACCACGGCTATAAGGCTCACACTTCTGAATTGTTCTTAAATAAGCACTACAAGGTTCCATCTCTTCTACCCGTATACAGGGTTATTGTTGCATGAATGAGGCCTTAAAAATTACACCATCTCCCCGAAGGGAACTATGTGGATGCAAAGCATGGGGTTCCGTTAAGTTCCACATCTGAGCAGAACCGGCGCAGGCGGTGTCTCGGAGCCGACTGAACGCCGCGTAGCGCCCGCACCTGCTTTTATACAGCTGGAGGAGAGGAGAATGGAGGAGAGACGCGCATGCGCATTGGGGGTGTGGACGGCGCAACAACAAGGGAGGGATATAGCCCCGACCATGAGATGGCTCCTGGAGCGACAGTGTCGCCGGTGTCTTCCTGGGATGGCACGACACGAGAACACTTCCCCTTTAAGGGCTACTGGAGTGACAGTGCTCCCGGTGTCTTATTGAGCCGGCACGAGACGAGCCGAGCGGTGAGGAGGAAAGTCGCGTTATCACAGCTAGTTAGGGCTCCTGGAGCGACAGTGTTGCCGGTGTCTTCCTGAGCCGGCACGAGAAGAGCCGAGGGGCGAGGAAGAGAGCGGCATTATCACAGCTGGCGTGGAGAGGGGGACGAGAAGGAAAGGCGCGGACGCCGGACGACGGAGGGTCGACTAAGAGATGGCTTGCATCTAAAATTGCACAGAAACATAACACCCATATCTAAGTAAAAAATTATCCGAGAAAAACACTAGTTGTCATAACGTTTGGTTTGTGCCAAACTTGCTCACAAATTGTCGCGTACAATCGCTTCAATGCATTCTTCCTCACACACGTAACACTGTTAACATCACAGAAGGACGCATAACATGCCTCTACAAAAAATTGCTTGCGAGGTTTGTTTAAATAACTTGTGCCATGTGGTATGTTTTTTGCCGGTGTTTTGCTGTGTAGTGTAGCGTACTGCAGTTGTTTTTCAAAATAGAAATTATTTGTGTTCCCATTGCAGTCATGTTTAGTTGCATTGGTGCCTGGTGAAAGCACTATGTTCATTTGTGTTGATTGTTATATGCGAAAAATGTAATAATTGTGGGTATTCTTACTGACCACTCTTTTCATTTTGATCTTCTGTTTGGTTAGTGGGGTGGTGTGAAGTGGCCTATAAGCAGCTTTTTTTCTATTTTACCCCCCCCCAACAGCTGTTGTACTTCACCTGCACAAGTAGCGCGAAATAAAAACTCAAGTCATTTCAATTCCTTGATGCAATCAAAAATATTGGGCAAATACTAACTGCTTTCTCCTTCGGTTTCTTTGTCATTGAAGTGCATACATTGTTTTGTTATCTTTTCTTTGCAGTATGGCTATAAACCATCCATAAAAAAAGACGCTCGCTTTATAGTGTCTCTGAAAGAATTCTACTTCCCGGGTCTGACTGTCCGCGGTTTTTTTTACGCGCCAGGGTAAGTGACCACAAAATTACATGGCTAAGTTCGAACCAATATTGCATTCATGTGTTCTAAAGCATCTCACGAAAGAGAATTTATTTAGAAGTCAGTTTGCCAAGCAAGATTTACACCGACTATTCTGACACTACTGAGCTTACGTTTTGGTATGTACAGTAGATTGTTGACAACAGATTTTCGGGTTATTTGGAATTCTTTTCAACTTGAACACGAAGCTCCAGCTCAACGAAAATGTCACTATACTTCTTGTAAGTGCTGTACATGGCGGCGTCAAACAGTTCTCCAAAAACGAGCAGTCATCGTCCTTTCCAGGCCACTGTGATAGGGCGGGCGACCAACATTGGAGGTTGGAAGAGGGCCGAGGTGTCCTCCGCAGGAAAGCGGTTGCCGACCGAGCAGCGGCGGAATGAGAACCTTGGTCGAGTAAACTGGCTGCGGTTTCAACCACATCTCTGTGTCATTCATGCACTATGTAGTCTGCTACGTGCGCGTAAGTGGTGGCCGTTGGATACTAGTGCTAACCAACAACTTTATGCTCATTGCGGTATCATAACTCCAAAAAATTCCGTACGACTCAAGTCTTCGCACGTAACAAATTGCGTAATCTATATATTTTGTTTCAAGCTGTATATATTCGTAAATCTACCGTTATTCTGCTTTGATTAGAGGTGTTTTCGTGACTCCAGGGGTACATGTCATGCATTTTCTCTTCAGATTTTGAGGAATGTGGTGGTATCAAAGGTGTTGCCCACCTGTTCGCTCACAGTGCGGATTTGGTGTTCTCTCTCATTTAGTCCTCCCATGGGTGACCACGTCACGTAGCTCGCGTTAATAATACAAGCGTATTTTCCACCACAATATGCATAGTAAACACGCGGCGTAATGGGCCCACCGTTGCGAGTGTGCTGCAATTGTCGTTGTCGCTATTTTTCTCCAAAGGTATTTTTTCTTGCAGGTGCTGCTGTCACTGAGCGGCGTTTGTGATATCCTTTCAGGCTACACATATAGTCTACTTTTTATACGCTACTTTGTATAGGCTACTTCTATAGGCTACTTGTATAGGTCATATAGTCTACTTGTAGGCGTGCATTGCTGCTTTTGTTACTAGCATTGACGCCTTCTGTGGTGGGATTGGTGGCAGATAATATGTTCTTATTATCAGCTCATCGTTCGGTCATTAGTTGAGGTTAGTTACTGGGGCAAGAAGGCTTCTCTAATCGCACAGGTCGGGATAACATAGGCCTTTTTGCTTTTCCCTCGATTTCTTTGTCGTTTTACATCAGCGTACAGGCGCGTGCCAATAGAGGCAGGTTATTTTGGTCTCTTCTTCTTTCCTAGCTCTTAGCCGATGTAAGCTCTAGACATCCCCTGTATACACGGTAAAGGGATTCGCATGTATACATCTTTTTTTAAAACACTTCTGTAGGCCCACGAACAGGTATGTAAAACATTTTCACAATTTAAAGGCTATTCGTCGTGTAGTAGGCCCACTTTTTGTTTTACAAAGCAGACGGTCGTCGATAAACGATGAGATACGCTTTGGCGCCGTATTCTGTACACAAAGAATTTATGGCACACAAATTTTCAACACTTTTACCTATATTTTGTTAGCGCTGTCGAAGTATTTTGGGCAATCATGAAGGTCGCGCCGACTTTGTACGCCAGAGTTTTACATAATCGGATACTTGTTGTTTTCGCTGCAGGCAGTGCAATGCTTATTGTGCGCTGTCTGCATCCACGCACATTGTGTGCATCTGATGCAGGCAGTTTAAATGAAAGCAATGGGCCGAATAGTCTGCGCTGATGTTCGTGCCTAGCCGAGTAGAATAAATTCGTTGCTGCGAAAGATGTGTCCAGGTAACTCTGCAGATAAAATTTCGAAATATACCTAAAAAGCTTTATTGCTTCCACACCCCTGAGTGACTCATCGCAAGATCGCTCATTTGGGCTTGACGTTTTGGCTCTAGTTCATCAGCCCATCCGGATTTGTTCACTCCAGCCCTGAAGCATGCTGTGAAAAATATGCTTTTTTGTACTGTTCTGGCAAGGTTGGTTTATCGCCTGAAAGGAGCCTTTCTCTATGCGCGATGTGTGCGTATTCAGCAAGCCCATCCAAAAAAATGGCCCTGCATCGGCTTGCTTCTGAAGAAAAGGTTACAAAAAATTCTTATCTTCTTTTAACCCGTCCTTGCGACCCCCGTTGCAATCTTCACAAAAACTACATTCAGCTCTTATCTCTCCTACAACATATATTTGATAAGCGTACGCTAGATTAACTTCTCGTTTTCCGCTTTCTTTCAACCCCCTGCCATCTGCCGATAGTTTCGTCAGAACGTCTCAATGCTCCTTACAATGGCTTCAAAACTCCTGTTTTTACGGCCTTCCAACACGTGCAAACGCGTGCTGGCGTAAGAGGACACAATTCCAGAGCAATAGTGGTTGTGCTGAGCTCTTAAGACTGTTGGCCACGTATAGCGAGATTAAACAAAATGCTGTCAATGTCGATAATTATTGTTTCTGGCTAGAGATGCAGCTTTAAATATGCACATCAAGCTGCTTTTTGAGAACAGCTGGAGCCCTGATCTGCAAAGTTAGTTTCTCTTCGGTTTTCCAAACACTAAGCAGTGCGTCGTAGACAGAATGTGCCGATGTACAGATGATCCCTTTCAATGGGCGCCTCAGTTTCCGACTACCTACGATGTATTTTACGGCGCAACTCGGCACAAAAAGGCTTATTGATTCGTTGAAGTCAGTACACATGACGATCTGCGAACGCGGTATTCACGAATCTCCGCGAAGAAGGGTAACGGACTATGAAAACATGGGGGCAAGTATGAGAAAGACTTTAAGATAGCATTCTGCTAATGTGTTGAGGAGGTAGAAATAATAAACAGATTAAAGATCAGCAATAAAAAAGGAAATAGGAACTTCGAATGTCCTCCCTGTCCTAATAACTAAATTGCACTAACGTTGTATCACTATTCAATCATACGGGATAGTGTCCTACCGAAGTTTGTGGTGTCGGTTACCGGATTGTCCTGGTTGTCATTAGGTCAGTATCTCTGGCGGTCGAATCCATGAGGAAATCTTTAGGGCCAGCTGGAAAACGCCGCTGCTGCGTGAGTTCCCTCGTGACAACCGCTCATGAGACCAACGGGACAAAACCTCTGCCGCCTATGCGCGCCATTGAGAGCTGCTCCACGGGCTTTTCAGGGAACGGCTGCTTGAGATAACCGGGTCGCCACGTCATCACGTCGCCGCCAGCACTGACCACGCCTTGCACCCTGATCCTCGTCGTCCTGCTTTATTAAAAGCTTGTATTTTAAAGACGATAGCCTTTCTTGGGCTACCAAAACCCAGACATTTTGGTCTCTCTGTATGTATGTTTGTCTCTCAGTCTGTCTGTCTGTCTCTGTGTGTGTCACTCAATTCAGCCACCCTGCCAAAGTGAAACGGAGACTGCCCAACACTCTTGTATGCTCACAGCGAAATGTTAACGTCTACGCCCCGTTTATATGTTCACATTTGTCAACACTGTTGATGTTGAACAGTAACAAGACATTACGCAAATATAAGACGGGAAATTAGTACACAAGCGATATTTAGAGTGTTCCTTTATAAAAAAAATCACAGGAGCTTTATTTTGGCGAAATGAAAGATTACAACTACTGCCGAAAAAATTCACGCTGTCACCTGCTGTCGCTTCTGAAAACATTCTAATAAATGAAGCGGCAGCAGTTACGATAGGTTTTACAAGATATGTTCCACGTTCTGCTTGTAACGCACGTGGACCAGGGTAGCGAGCCTCTATAAACGCTGAAGTAGGGCTCCTCGATTGACACGCATCTCTGTCGTACGAGGACGATGAGGTGTACAACTTTTGTTGTTTCGAAAAGCCTTGTGGGTGGAGCCCTCAGTCCAGGGCACCATTGGAGCAATCCGCCATCTTCGCCCGTTCGATCAGCTGGAGCTGTCTGCTGGGGCAAGAGCTAGCGAGGTCTCTCTCCAACTGTTCTCGGGAGGGATTTGGGATGGGGTCAATATGGGGGTTAACTTGGCATTCCCATACCATGTGATAAAGCGTGGCAGGGACGCCGCAGTGTCTGCACAGGGGATCATAGAGGGTGGGGTGTATAGCGTGCAGCCTCGTAGGCTGTAGGTACGTGTTCGTCTGGAGTTGACGAAGAGCAGTCGGTTGGGGCGTGGTTAGTTGCTCAGAAACTGGAGGGTGTCGCATTCGGTCAAGCCGGTAATACTGTGTGATGTCCTTGTACGTGAGAAGGGGGTATATTGTCCTTTCTTCTTCTTCTAACGGTACTCGGCTGACCAAATCTCGAGCGAAGGCGTGCGCCGCCTGGTTTCCGCAGAGAGAATGGTGGGCTGGGGTCCAGATTATTCTTATGTTTCTCCGACGCGGGTGTTGAAGGATGATGCCGAGCGCTATTGTGGAAATTATTCCTGCCGCATAATTTCTGTATGCGGCTTGGCAGTCCATGATGATAGTGGATGCTCGGGTTTGGGCGATTGCGAGGGCGATTGCCGTCTCTTCTGCTTGCAGCGTTGTTGCCTTCCGTAATGTTAAGCTACTGAGGAGGAAGTGAGGTGTGGCGGTTACCGCAGCTTTTACTTTATACCGGACATAGTCCGCGGCGTCAGCGTATACCACCTCCTCGGATTTTCCGTATTGACATTGAAGTGCTTCTGCCCTAGCCGCTCTTCGTGCTTGATGGTGTTCGGGATGCATATTCGTCGGCAAGGGGTGAAGTTTCAGTCTTGTCCTGATTTCTAGAGGAACTATGCCCGCATCTTCCATCTCCGTGAGAGCGTTAAGGTTTAAAGAGGTCAGAACTGATCGACCGGTGCTCGTCAGGCCGAGCCGGACTTGCTGCGCCGTGAGCTGGGCTTCTACGATTTCTTCTATGGTGTTGTGTATTCCAAGTGCTGCAAGACGTTCGGTGGACGTTGTCGGTGGGAGGGCCAAGGCTTGTTTGCAAGCTTTCCTAATAAGGGTGTTGAGCTGTTGTTTGTCTGCTGCTTGGAGGATCGTGTAAGGAGTTAGGTATGCCAGGCGTGAAATTTTAAATGCTTGAGCGAGCTTTATCGTATCTTGTTCTTTTGTGCCATACTTTTGCGTCGATACTCTGCGGATCATTCTCGTTATCTGAGCAGTGGATGAGTCCAGTTTTTGAAGTAGGCGGGTGCTCTTGCAGTCTTCTGGATAGGCCATGCCGAGAATTTTGATGTGATCGGTGGGTTCTATGCGTATACCGTCCTCATTATGTAGAACGAGGTAGATAGGTCATGACGACGTTTTTGCACCAGCAGGAGTTCAGATTTTTGGGGAGCGCAGGCGAGTGCGCGTTCTTTCGCGTACGTGTGTACAGTATCTGCAGCCTGTTGCAATCTCTCCTGCATTTCCCCTTCCGACCCTCTGGCTATCGATATTGTGATCTCGTGTGCATAAAGACCATGTTTTATGCCTGGAATGCTTCCAAGTTTTTGGGGCAGGCTTATCATTGCGATGTTGAACAGCATCGGAGATAATACAGCGCCTTGCGGCGTGCCTCTGCTTTCATATTTGTGGGGGTCGGACTGCAAGTCGCCTACTTTCAGGATCGCTTGTCTGGCTGTTAAAAAATCTCAAACGTAGCCATATGTACGTGCTCCGCAGTCTAAGGAGGCGAGATTTCTGAGTATGACTGTGTGGGCTACATTATCAAATGCTCCCTTTAGGTCAAGTGCGAGAATTGCCTTGGGTGCATTTTTGCTTGCGGTCTCAAACATTTCTTTTTCTTAATTGTAGTAGTATGTCCTGCGTCGATAGCTTTGGCCGGAAACCAAACATTGTGTGTGGAATACGATCGGTGTCGTCGAGTTAGTTGTGAAGTCTCGGTAGAACGACGTGCTCCATGAGTTTCCCCATGCAAGATGTTAAAGAAATTGGGTATTGGTTCTCTATACATGGTGTTTTCCCCGGTTTTGGCAATAGCCTCACTTCTGCCTCTTTCCATTCTTTGGGAAGCTTGCTGTCGGTCCAACACTCGTTCATATAGTTAGTGAGGAGCTCTACAGAAGTGTCGGCGAGGTTGATCAGTGTTCTATTGGTGATCTTGTCTTTGCCCGGAGTGGTGTTTCTGCGGAGTTTGAGAAGTGCTGCTCGTACCTCTGCCGTCGTGATGGGCTTTTCTAATTCCAAGTTCAGCGATCCTGTGTAATCAGGGAGTTGATCCTGTTGTACTTCAGGGAGGTATCTGTCCCTAAGCGCAGGGATGAGTGACTGCCCGCTTCCTAAAATTTATGCATTATCGTTTGCATTGTCTCCCAAGTTTCAGTTTTACTTCGGGCAGGATCTATGAGGTAGCGAAGGAGGCTCCACGTTTTGGAGGTACTAAGTCTGCCACTGAGGCCATCGCACATGTGGGTCCAGTTTTGGTGACATAACTTTGCTGCATATGTTGCTACCTCAGCGTTGGTTTGCACAATACGTCGTTTGAGCTTTTAGTTATGACGTTGGTGTTTAGCTCCGTAATGGCGTTTAGCTCCGTAATTGCTCCGCATTAAGCTATTTCTCGCCTCCCGTAAGTGTACGAGATCGCTGTCGATTGCTGGCGTTTCGATGCTTGTCTGAATATTCTTGGTGTAGGTGTTCACTTCTGCGGCTAGCGTTTGTGCCCATTGTACAATGTCCGTGATTTCTTTTGCTGCGCCTGGCTTCTGGCCTTTCTGAAGCTATTCCAGTCGGTTAATTTGACTGCGCCTAGATTTCTCCTACATTGAGGTCCTGGAGGCACAGTTTCTATAATCTTATGATCACTCCCGAGATTATCCTCTCTGTTAAGCCATGTGGCTCTCTGAGCATTAGCTAACAGCGTAAGGCCGGGGCACGTGTCCCGCACCGTGCTCGTGCCGATTCTGGTCGGTAGGTGGTGTTCGGTGAGCAGAATAAGTTGCTCTTCATCCATGATGGTCGAGAGTTCGCGACCCCTCTTTGTTTGGTATGTGTATCCCCAGCTGGTGTGTGCCGCATTAAAATCCCCGGTGACTATGAAAGGGATATCTGTTGCGATACAGTTAGCCTTACGAATATTATCCGCCAATCCAATAGCGTGGTTTTTAGAGCGACAATATACGCTGAGAACAAATCTGCTTTTTTTTTCTTCGTCTTCTGAGGAATTATTTCAACTAGAATGTTATCATGGCTATGAGTGGTTAGTTGATGCTGCATGGCCGTGATGTCCTTTTTAATGAGCGTACACACGTCTCTCTCGTTCTGCGTGGAGATAGTTAAGTAGCCGGGCCGTTTAGCGATTGAGGTCCTTTCCTGAATGGCTATGACATCTGGAGGATCAGAGAGGAGGGAAACGTGCTGTTGGAGATCGCCTCTTTTATTTTTAAAGCTGCGGAAATTCCACTGCCAGATAGTTAGTTTTGGTAGCTGCTTGGGTTTAGCGGGAGTCGTCAGCGGCTTGGTTTTAGAGTGAGTCGTCATATCCGGTGTTTTTGGTGTCCGCAGGTGTCGCGTCGTTCGTTTCTGGTCTGCTGTATGGCTTTTCTCTCCGAGCAAAGCGATTTGTGGGCGTTTGCTGTTTTCGTTCCAAGTGTTCTACCCAGGCGACCAGATTTTGATTTTGTCCCGTCAGTTGGCTCAACTGAATGCTGATTTGTTTCATTTGGGAAATTACTGCAGGGAGCGTATCTCGCACCGCTTCGTGCATTTCTGTGAGGCCATTCTGCAAATCTTCTGTGGTTATGAAGTTATTTTATTCTCCGATATCCACGGGCTGGGATGTCTCTACTTTGCGTTTCTTTTCACTGGCTGGTTGTACAGGTGTTAGCGGCTGTTGCTGTTCTGGCTGCGGTTTGATTGTTTCGAGCGAAACCATTTGTGCTTGTTGGGGAGCCGATTGCTGTGGGGATTGATTTGTTATTAAAGTTCTGAGGCTTTGGATTTCTTCTCTGAGTGTTTGTAGCTCATGCTGTAGTTTCTCGCATTCATTACACCGGGGTTTAGCATTGGCGGAGGGAGTAGTGGGAGAGAGAATTGACGCTCAGCTCATCTGGTGTTGCTGTGTCAGTTCGTCTTTGGGCGGCGGTGGCAAGTTTCTAGTCCGGGATTTGGACCTTGAGCGGCTCTCTCCACCTCCGGTCGATGATTCTGAACGGCTGCTGCCTTGGGGTCTTCTGGTCGTACTCCTAGATCTTCGTCGAGTTATCATTCACGGCACCTTTGACGTGGAAGGTACGGCTGTTTAAACCTCGAACGGCAGCCTTTGGTAGCCGTGAGATGATCGCCTTGACGAAGTTCACACTTGGGGTTGCACAAATGATTCGGTTGCGGGTCTCGCACTCCACACTTTTCGCACGCTTTTACGTCCGGTGTGAGGCAAACGTCTGAGCGATGTCCTTGTTGCTAGCACTTGTAACAGTAAGGTGTTGTCTTCTTATATATGTAGCATCGTGTCTCTGCGCCTGTCTAGTAAACGTAGAAGGGGACCTTTGGACCGAAGATAGTGACAACTGCATAGATTGACTGTCCTGGGCGCCGGCATGCTGCGAATTCGTAACCTGGCATCCGAAGGTTGACCAAAATTTCTTCTGAAGTGTGGTGGCTTGCGATGCCGTGAATGACTCCCTTACATCAGTCGTGCGGGAAGAGGCCATAATGATTGACGTGGTAGTACCTGCCTTGTAGCGTCAACTTTTCTGTGCCGTCCAGTTTGCTTGCAGCCATCTCAATCGGCGTGCTGACGGTGGCAATGTTCTGCGCCGGGTCTATCCTGATTTTGATATCCGCTTGTTTCCACGTGAGTTGTGCTTCTTGCAAAATACTGTCCGCGATAGTACAGGCTTGGTACTTGCGCAACTCTAGGCCATCCGATGGGCTAATTACCAATTTAAAGTCATGCTTGGGGAGCGGTGGAGGTTTGGGTGCGCCGCGTCGCTTAGTGTCGTTGGTCTCTTTGGGTGAAATCTTCGACAGGCCCAGCTCCTTTCCTATCGCTGCGCTCGGCTTCTTCTGCTTCCTCCTTTGAGATTTACTCACCACGTCTATCCAGTTCTCCTTGGGAGTCTTGTCTTCCTCGTTCTAGAAGTCGTAGACATTCGGTTCTTCAATAACGGGAGGCTGCGCGGAGGTGTCCATCGCCGATCCCGCCTCGACGGCATCCATAGCAGCCGTAGCTGACGTGGGCATCAGCGAAGTAGCGCCGGTGCTCCCGCCGTTCCAAGTAAGCTTAGCTCTGGCTCGCTGCCTCGGAAGTTCGAAGGGTTGTAGAAATCAAATTACTAACTTACGGCGAACAAAACTGTTATGTTCGTAGTCCACTTGTCGTTGGAAAGACGTCGTTATAGGGCTTCATCCGGTTCCAATGAGTTTTTGGCCGAATTTAACTTCTTCTAGGGAGCCGAAGCGAACCGTGACAGCGATGATCTGCCCCCTAGTGGCCAGTCTCCCGTCAAACGACAGCGCTGGCATCGAGGCACCTGGCTTGGAGCAGTGGAACGCGGCAAGTTTAAATTGACTTGAGCAAACCTTTAGTGTGTTTACCTTGGGAGGAGAGCGACGCAGGAGGAGCAACATGAGAGGTGCGCGGGAAAGCAAAGGGAGGCAGTTACTTGGTAAATGTCGACAAAGAACATCGTATTTTCTCGACATTTGCAACGAAAGCAGCAGACACGCGGCCAATTTTCCTGGCCAATTACTTCCCGTGCATGAATTTCCTCCTTGTCTCTACCCTTACCTCTATGTTGCCTTAGAGCGGCCATATAACATTCTATGCTAACAAATGAGTAATTTAAAGATGTCAAAACCAGACAATATGCATTCACGGACAGCTTCATGCAGAATAAGCAGGCACTGGGTAAAAGCGACTTCAGCTCCGGCTAGAATTCATCTTTCAGAACAACGAGCAACGTAGTAGAAAACGGTAGTAATTTGGCATATGCAGGACGTTTTCAATAATCAATATTGGCCGCGTATCTGCTCTTTCGTTGCAAATACCCACAAAAGCCAAAAGTCTTGGTCAACATTTACCAAGTAAATGCCTCCCTTCGCTTTCCTGCTCGTGAGCTCACGAGGTAACGAGCCCCGCAAATCTGCCTCCCATGCCTAGAAAAGTGTGTGAGGATTAGCCATCTCAGTGGGAGAAGTGAACCATGCGCTGGTGCCTGGAGACGTCATGGAAGAAGAAAAAGGCGGGAGGTGTGAAACACGGTTCCCGCGGCAGGGCTGACGAGCAGACGAAGACCGGAGGTGCACCCGCAGTTCCTGTGGACCAGTTCGAGTACGAGTGGTGCGAGGCGTGTGAGTTGGGGCCCATCAACGCGTGCGGGACCCGTAGACGACCGGGGCGTTATCGTGCGACTGGCCGAGGCTCGTGATCACGGCCCAGGGCAGAACCAGCGTTAAACCCGCAACGCAGAACGTGCTGCCGGTTCTGCTGTCTCCCTCGGGCAGAGCTGGCGACAGACGGCCAACGCTCGATCGGAACGGGGACTGGCGGCGACCTGCCACCGATTTCGCAGAGCATCGTCCGTCATAGCCGCTGTGAGAACGTTTTTTTTTTTCACTCGAACTTCAATTAGGGATATTGGACTCCTGCTTATTTTTCCAGTTGGGCTTTACTATGATACCGCTTTTCCAATGTCTTGGTTTCTCGTAGCGCTCTTAATCTATTTTTCCCCCTTGCGCTCTCCAGTCCCGTTCGTTCACGTTGTAGACCTACAAGGCCAAACGAGTCCATCACAAGGCACAAAGCGCAATATGTTATATTTGAGTGGTCCTCCTCTGGCCATACCCTGGGAAAGGCCTAAGTCGCATGCTAGAGGGTGGATGTTTCCCCTATTTCAGCAGAGTTCTTAGTTAATGTCTGATGTTCCCTTCGAACACCTTAACGCTCAAGGATTTCCTGAACACTGTGCTTGTTTTTCGTTCACAGAGTTTGTGATTCTTCGGCATCGAGACCTCGTTGTACCGAGGGGAAAGATTGAGTTTGTAGGAGTAGGATAAGGATTCGTTCGTGAAGGTTTTAAACGAGGGAAGTGTGGTGGTCGTGGGCACAAGGAGCATGGTATGTCAGTTCGTGTGCTTCTTTCAAGAGCGTCGTTTGCTTTCAGACGATTTGATCCGGCTGTCAAGGTGGCGGGGTTAATTTTCTGCATTATCGATGGGAATATCATTCCAAAACGCTTGGTACTCTGCTTCCGCGAAATCTCTATAATGTCCTTTGCGGATCTTTGTGATGTTATTCTTTTATTTGATACATCCGCTATTAAGATTTCCAACAGGATGGCTAGAAGTTCCATAGTTGTTTTCATGTATACGGGAGGGTCATGCAATCGCCAATATTGTTAGAGTAGTCAACAATGACAATTGGAGCTTCGTGCTTTCGGAAATGATAGAGTCGGTGTATACTGTTTTCTCATCATATTGAAACGTTCCCCAAATGAACTTTAGCCGGCACTTTGATCAATATTTTCGGTAGAGGAGTGTTTTTATGCGCGGTCACCAGATCGGTGCCTTGTCTATGATGGCGTGCAGTGGTTTCCATTCAAAGGGGTGGGGGTGGCTAATTGTTTCTGTTTGGGGGTGGGGCTGTTAATTTTCAAAGGGTGCACTACAGCCACTCCTGATTTTGTTTCATCAGCTTTCTTGGTGCTAGGAGAGTGCGTTGTTTCTGCGATTTTTTGGAATGCGTTAGGAAGACACAAGTTGACGACCTATTCAACGTCATTGTCACCAACATCTTACTTAGGACGACTGCAGCGTGAAGGCCTCTCCTATTAACCTGCACACGATATTGCCCTGCATTACCCGAGTGTATTCTGTGCTCCAAATACAGTTATTTTATTGTTTCATGATGTAAATGGCCGTCCCCTTCGTATAGACCCATCCATACATTTTGATTCTGTTATCTTGGTGGTCAACCCTTTATTAGTTCGTCTCATGGTCAGAATTGCGAGGTTGAGAACTGTCTCATATGCTGTCCTAATGATGGCGGTTCTTTCACTTTCTTTGCTGCGGCTCAATTTGTGGTACGGCAGGCTCTGCAGTATTCTGGTCATTATCAGTGGTTGCATGAGTCTTATCATTTTCTTTTCTCTTTTTCTTGCTCTTTCTTGCTAGGACGTTTTCTTCGTGGGCAATAATGGGTTAAAGATTTTCTGTTTTCGGCGAATATATGTTAGGAACTACCCGCTTGTTTATCATGCCACCGAGCAATAGTCCTTACACTGCTGTTCACTGGGATGATATCCGCACGTTATTTTGAAGTGCTTTTAACTTAGTCCCGTGGCGCAGTCTGTCATTTATAAAACCGAGCTTTCAGTAAAGACATACCCGTGGGAATGTTTAAAAGTATTTTGAAAGGTTATTTTATTGCACGCTTTATACAGCGCTTTGTTTTAGGTATTTTCGGCGTGTAATCTACACCTTCCTTGATTTCGGAGAGACCGCTGTTAATCGTTTGATCCAGGTTTCAGACAGATCATCCACTGTTAGGGCCGGCATAAGTCACGGTTGAAAACCAAGCGCTGTGGCTGAGATGGTGCGTCGTTGCGCTGCTGAGCCCAAGACCGCTGATTCAACACCCAGCTGCGGCGGTCGTTTTTCTCATGGGAGAAGAAAACGAAACGCCCGTTTGTCAAGATATTGGCGCATGTTAAAGGTCCTAAAGTGTTCAAAAGTCTCCCGGAGAGTTCCACTACGCCTTGTCTCGTACCCCGCGAGGAGCCTCGGAGCACGAATTGCCCGAAATCTATATTGTTGATCTCATGGTGGCAACCCGCTTTGGTGTGATGATGTAAGCTGTGGGCATGGCTGGAGACCGTGTCTGCCGAGCATGCTACCACCGACTCGGCATAGAACAAACTGCTTCGCCCAGGCGTGGCACCTCGTGAAAGCGCGTGACCTCTTTTTTGTATCCGACGTTGAATCATAGTCCCCCTTTCCAAACTCCTGTCACCGTAACGCTGCATTACAGTTTCACACGAGCTCTCGAATACTGCTGCCTCAGTCGCGATTTCCGGGTGGCAGCGGTGACGCATTTCCGTAGGCGCCTGATGAGCACAGCTGATAGCGGACGGCTAGGATCCACGCGGGAATCAAAAAATGAGCTTAATATTGCTATAGCGTTAAACCTAAGGGTGAAAACAGTTCTAAACTACGCCACAAAAAATAGCGGTGGTCAAGTTGTTAGAAACAACTAAGCTGCACAGACAAATGGTCCGTGACCTTAGTGCGGAACATTTCGCGGTTGGTGGATTATGCACAGTGCTCCAGTAGGGCATTCTTAGCTATTTTCTTTCGTGTTGTGATAGGACCAGGATGGAAATGGCGCTGGTTGGGGGCGAAAAAACAGCAAGTGGATGGGAGAAGCGCCCTGTCCTGTTTACTTGCTACGTCTTCGTCCCCCCAGAGCTTTTTTTGTCGTGGATCACCAACTCGCCCACGAAGCCTCCGGATAAGGAAAGTTCGGAGACCCATACTTTAGCGGTGCCAATTCGTCTTGAATTAATTTGTAAGTGACGATAATCCCCCGCCTGTGTTTTATGACAATGTCTGCAGGTTTTTTAATAGAAGAACGCTATAATGTGGCTTCATCTGGTCAAGTGCGTTGTAGGTTTCTCTCTACTACACAAGCATCCGACACTGCATACTTTCTTTTCCATTAACGCAATAGCGTTATTAGGCTCATTTTTTGATACCCCCTGGCTCCTAGTCCTCTGCCTCCAGCCGTTCTCATCAGACGTCCACGGAAATACATTACGTCACCGCTGCCAACAGGGAATTGCGACTGAGGCAGCAGTATTCGAGAGCTCCTCTGAACCGGTAATGCCACGTTATGGCGACAGGAGTTTGGAAAGGAGGACAATGATACAACGTCGGATACGAAAAAAAGGACATGCGTTTTGATGAGGTGCCACGCCTGCTCGTTGCAGTTTGTTCTATGCCGAGTCGGTGGTAGCATGCTCGGCAGACACGGTCTCCAGCCGTGCCCGCAGCTTACATCATCACACCAAAGCAGGGTCCACCTTAAGATGAAACATATAAATTTCGGGTAATTCAAGACCCGAGGCTCCTCGTGGGGTACGAGCAATGGCGTAGTGTAACCTTTCGGAAGACTTTTGAGAACTTTAGGAACTTTAAAATGCGTTCATACCTTGACACACGTGCGTTTCCGTTTCTTCTTCCATCAGGAAAACGACCGCCGCGGCTAGGTGTTGAATCAGCGGCCTTGGTTTCAGCAGCGCAACGCCTTACCCTGTGAGCCAGGGCGCTTGGTTCCACCGGGACTTATGCTGGCACTAACAGTAGATGACCTATCTAAAACAGGGAACAAAGGATTAACGGCGGTCTCTCCCAAATTAAGGAAGGCGTAGATTATACGCGGAAAACAGCTAAACAACGCCTTCTATATAGCGTCTAATCAAATAAGCTTTCAAAATACATTTCAGCATTCCCACGGCTATGGCTGTACTGAAAGCTTGGGTTGGTAAACGAGAGACTGCGCCACGGGGCTTCAAAGCACTCTAAAATTAGGTACGAAGATCATCCCAGTGAACAGCCACCGAAGAACTATTGCTCGGTGGTGTGATGAACCAGCGGAAAGTTCCTAACACATAATCCTCACAACCAGAAAATCTTTTACCCATTATTGCCCACAAGCCAAACGTCCAGCCAAGAAAGAGAAAGAAAAAAATGATAAGGCTCATGCATCACTGATAATGACCAGAATGCTACAGAGCCTGTTGTACCAAAAATTGAGCCGCACCAAAGAAAGTGAAAGAAACGCCATCATTAGAACAGCATATGAGACAGTTCTCAACCTCGCAATTCTGACCATGAGACGAACTAATAAAGGGTTGACCACCAAGATAACAGAATCAAAATGTATAGACGGGTCTATACGAAGGGGACGGCCATTTACATGATGAAAGAATACAATAACTGTATTTGGGGCAAAGAATACACACGGGAAATGTGGCACAATACCGGGTGCAGGTGAATACGAGAGGCCTTCACGCTGCAGTCGTCCTAAGTAGGATGTTGGTGACACTGACGATGAATAGGTCGTCAACTTGTGTCTTCCTAACGCATTCCAAGAAATTGGGGAAAGAGTGCACCCTCCTAGTACGAAGAAAGCGAATGTAAAAACAAAACCGGGAGGGGCCGTCATACCCCCTTTGAAAAAAACAGGCCCCCCCAAATAGAAAAAAAGGCCACCACCGTCTACCCTTTAAAAGGAAACCCCTGCACGCCATAATAGACAAAGCACCGATCCAGTGACCCCGCTTAAAAACAATCCTCTACCGAACATATGGTACAAAGGGCCGACTCAAGTTAATTTTGTGAAAGTTCCAACATGATGAGACACGAGTATGCACCGAATCCGGGATGTCCGAAAGCACGAGGCCCCAATTCTAGTTGTTGACTACCCTAACAATCTTAGTGACTGCATGACCCACCAAAATACATGAACAAAACTGGTGAAGTTCCGGGCATCCTCTTGGAAGTCTTAATAGCGGATGTATCAAATAAAAGCATACCATCAATGCAGGCTCGCAAAGGACATTATAAAGTTTTCTTGAGGCAGAGTACCAAGCTCTTCGGAACGATATTCTCATCCAGAATGCAGAAAGTTAACACCATCTCCTGGAGAGCAGATCCAATCGTCTGAAAGAAAACGACCCACTATGCAAGAGGCACACGAACTGAGCCAACGTACTCCTTGTGACCACGACTACTACACTTCCCTCTTTGGAAAACGTTAATAACGAATCCTCATCCTATGCCTCAGAACACCCTCTTTACCCGAGCTACAAGTTATTCATGTGCTTTAAGGTGTTCCATGGGAACATCAGACATTACGATATCCATATGCGTGAAGGTTTTCCATGAGAAAATCAGATATTAACCGAGACCTCTGACGAAATAGCGGAACATCCACACTCTAGCGAGCGACTTAGCTGTGTCCGAGGGTACCGCCAGGGGAGAAAAACTCAAATATAACATATTGCATTTCTTCGAGGCATGGGAGGCAGGTTTGACCAGCTCGTTACCTCAACATCAGCCCGAGCTGATTGAGAGGGCAGGGGAAGGAGCTGCTGCATCTGGTGCCGTAGACAAAGGTTCCTCCTTTCAGCTCTGCCATCTCTTTTGTAAACCACTCCCATTTTTTTAAACCACAACTATTTCTTCCTATACGAATATCTTATCTCTCTCTGTCCCTCTCTCTCTTTGAAAACAGAAGAATTGTTCAGCCCGGCCTAGACACCACAGAATAAATATTTTAATACACTGACACTGCATCCTTCTCGCTCAAACCGACCAACATGTCGCATTTGTAACCTTTCACGCTCACAGTTTAAGCCGCAGAAGCGCAGAGAGCCTTTCTCTTTCCTGGACATGGCGATTAAAAACCCTACTTGCTAGTCTTTCTCTTTTTGATAAACCTTTCTGCTCATGGAGCATAGATCGGAAATGCAGGAGCTGCGTACGGAAACGCTCCGTGGGAGTCCAAGTGTCGCTATCACGCCTTCTATCTTAGGATACAAATGTAGATGACTCGGCAACATTTTTTACCTCCGCGTACAATAAGGCAATATGCGGATACTAAACCTGAAGTGCTGCCAACTTGTCTTGAAGGAATTCGTACAAGCAGTAAGCCAGTGTTCTCACTATGTGCGTGGTGTTTTATTTAGGTACGTTATAAGGCGTTCGCACCTCGCGTCCGGTTTCGCAGGCGTGCCCATGTTCTACTACGCCACAACAGCACCGCTGAATCGTTTGTCTCATATTCCTTCCATGCCACGATAAGGGCATAGTGGGAGTCCCATCCTCAAGTGGTGCAATCTCATCCGCAATAAATTCACAGAACAAGTAACCCGCATGGTGGTTCAGTGGCTAAGGCGTTGTGCTGCTGAGCACGAGGACGCGGGCTCGATTCCCAGCCGCGGCGTCCGTTTTTTTGATGGAGTACACAGGCGAAGACGCCCGTGTGGGCGAGATTTCGGTACACGTAAAGATCCCCAGGTGGAAAAATTTAATCCAGAGCCCTCCACTACGGTGGGCTCACGCAGTGCCACCTGGGCTGGCGATAACTACAGCTTTCGCGGGGTTACCAGACGCGCAGGAAAGAGTGAAAGCGCTTATCGAAAATGTTACAGGGTCCCTTTAAGCAAATCTTGCAAGCAGTAAGCAAGTTCGTTCATTTCTTGACATCGTGTGCATGGTATATTTTATGAAGTACTGTATAAGGCACCCCAAGTTGATCTCCGATCATGCGCATGTCACCGTCCTCTGCGCAACACACGTTGCCGCCCTGCATCGTTTCTTTCGTGTTTTTCTTCCATGCAGTGATCAGGGCAAGTTCGCGTACCCATCCCGAAGTGGTGCTAACTCATCTTTAAGGAATTCGTAGGGCAGTCAGCCAGCGCTTTCTTTTCCTAACACTGTGTGCATTAATTTACGTTCGCTGTAAGGCACCCGCACTTCTTTTGCTGTTGCCTGCGCAGGCCCGAGCGCTGTATTGCGCCACACTCCCACCACTGCGTCGCTTATTTCCTATTTTCCTTCCATATAACAATATGGCCAAGTTCGAACACCCAATCCCTAGTGGGGCCAACTCTCTTTGAAGAAATCGTGCAAGCAGTGCGCAAGTGCTTTATTGTTTTTACATTGTGTGGGTGGTGTTTTATTCAACTACGCTTCAAGGCACACGCAGTTCGCGTCTGGTGGCATGGGCGTCCCCGTGCTGTCTATATGCCACTCTCCCGGAAGTGCGTCGTTTACTTCCTATTGTCCTTCCATGTAACGATAAGGCCGAGTTCGGAGACCCATCCT
This sequence comes from Haemaphysalis longicornis, assembly GCA_013339765.2. NCBI lineage: Eukaryota > Metazoa > Arthropoda > Arachnida > Ixodida > Ixodidae > Haemaphysalis > Haemaphysalis longicornis. Next base: position 56,067,491 of record CM023449.1, on the reverse strand, counting down.
CAAGCTGTGAGAACTCGTCTTTAAGGCAATGCTAGAAGCAGTAAGCCAGCGCTTTGATTTCTAACGTTCTCTGCGGGGTATTCTTAATGAGGGTGTCGAACCGGATTTTTAAATGCAGAGCATTTCAGTAACTCACGATGTCACCCGCGTTGACGTCCTACTATATAAAAAAAATACTATCCGGCACCCGGTTTCGATCCCTCGACCCTTCGGGCGGAACGCAATGTACATGGTGCTCTACCCACTGCGCCACAAAGCCGACACAGAATGGGGAAACTACTAACGCGCCTTATATCGTTGACTCATTCAAATTACTTCCGACGAGCGCTCTCTCGTCAGCAGTTGCCACAAGTGCAACAACATTAACGTAACGCAAACTTCTTACCGTCGTGCGCCCCCGGAAATGCTCTGCATTTGATCGTGCCCCTCGCGAGGGGGGATGTTTCACTGCGTCTTCTCTCAGTCGCGGGACCCGTGGCGCCATCTGGCGGAGGCGCGGCACAACTCGTAGCACTTTCTTCGAAAAAGCGCCTCGAAAGTGCGGCAAATATGAAATAGGGATGACGCGCTTTCGAGGCAATCCGCCGACGCGGCTGTTTTGTGTACAGACTCGGCGGCGAGCGTCCCGGGATTCTGGTGCCGCCCGAACCCCGTTTCGAGTGCGCGAGTACGCCGACGTCATCGAAGAGCTCTGCGCCGAGGCGAGGTGATACGCTTTTTCACATCAGCCCTTGTCATGACCAAGTGTGGTTATAGCTCCATACTTATTACAAGCTAGTAACTTCGTCAGCATCTCTTAGCCACACAATACAGCCTGCGCTATCCTGAAAGCGCGCCACATTATTTTCCGATAATGCGGAACGTTATCCAATAAAGCGCCATTTTTTCGCATTACATTTATAACACCATAATTTGGCTTAACAATTTGATTCTTTTCGGGTTCGGTTCGGGTTAGGGTTGAAGCCGTTCAGGTTCGATTCTGAGTTTGGTTCGGACGCACCATTTCGTTACGGTTCGAACCGGTTCAGACTGGTTCAAATGGGTTGAAAGAAAACGATCTGGAGTGCTGTTTGTTTATTTTTTCTGCTCCATTTTCATTTCCGGTGACGTCAGTATAAAAGCAAAATCGTAATGTAGGTTTTTTGGCCAGATGTTTTGTCTTGGCCAACCTAGGGTGACCCTGCCACCGTTTCAACATTTTTTATCAAACTTTAATGCTTGCAGGACGCAGTCAACCAACACATCCAGTACTTAGATTAGGGGGCCGCAAAGTACCTCAGTCAAAAATTACGGCTCTATGCCCATCAGATAACTTTGAAACTTGCTTAACATATTTTTCTCTCTTTACGATGCTGGGAATATTACAACCACTTGAATTACGTCTTTGAAGTGGTGTAGCGGCTATTGGCCGGGTTACCTTCAGTTGCAGCAAATAACGCATTTGATATCTATTTTTACAGGAAACCACAACGGAAAGGCGAAACGGTAGGCGTATCCACTGCGACGATTAAATCTCCCTGTGCCACTCCGTGCTGGCAATAGCTGTAGCTTCCGCAGGGATTTCAGACACGAAGGAAAGTGTAGAAGCATTTAACGGATGTGTTGAAGAACAACTGAACAATCCACTGAAAGTATTTTCTACGGGAGTTCAACAGTAACAACACAAACTGGAGTGAAATAAAAGGTTCGCAGGGACACCTAAGGCTGCCGATGTGTATCAATGAGAAAGCATTACTGTTTATGGCGGGAAATTTGTTTTAAATATTTTGTTTACTGCCTTTTTATAATTTATCATTTTATTCTTGGCTCATATACCCTCGGTTTCAACCCCGCAGTTGTTTTCGTAGAAAAAAAAATGGCTGACAATTACGATGCTCCCTAATGCGAAATTTGGATTCAGTGCGAACTACAATCTTCTGACGACGCCGCATAGCTTCCGCTTCTCTGGAGAGATAGATAGACAGACAAATAATTTTTATTTTTGGTGCTGAGGAACTACGTTGGGGTTGTATTTACGGGCCGCTCCCACGTAGGGACAGGAAGGCCGGGCCCTCCGCCCTTTCGCAGGCCCTCTGGACGGCCAGGAGTTGGACAGAGAGGTCGCCGCTTTAGAGGGCTTCCTCCGAATCCACTTTTTACTTTAACACAACGTCGCGTATTGCAGGGCATTGCCACAGCATGTGATCTAATGAGCAATACGCCTCTCCACCGTCCGGACATTGCGGGTAAATGTTGGGCGCAAAATGACTAAACCTGCCCCGCGAAGGGAAGGACCCCATGTGGAGCATTCTCAGGGCCGACGACTCAGACCGAGTAAGCGTTGGATGAGGGGGTGGGTATATCATCCGAGAGAAAAGATAGTGAGTTACGACCTCGTGAAATGTTAGAAGGTGATCCCAACAGCGACCACCACAAAGCAATCTGATCGGCCGTACTTAGCCGTGTCTACAAAAAAACCCGAGCTCAGGACTACCCGCGACAGTGTTCAATAGAGATCGAGCCCGCGCCTTGCGGCGCCCTACATTGTATTGTGGGTGTACATTTCTGTGAAAGTGGTCTACCCTAAATGTATTTCTTACGGACTGTGAAATCGACACTTTCCGTTCATTTACCGCCATTGGGCCAAGCCGATTGATTCCAGGCTGCGCCTTCCGCCCCGTGACGATGAAAGGTGCACCACCTGGGCCGTCTGTTGAGCCTCTATTACCTCCGAGAGGGTGTTGTGAATTCTCAGTTGCATGAGCTTTTCTGGTGCTGACAGGCAAACCTATCACACCTTTAATGCTCTTACGCATGAGTGTGTTGATTTTGGCCTCCTCCAATTTGGACCGCTCGAGCGCCGAGGCGATATAATTGATGTGGCTCATGAGAAACGCATGATAGAGCCGAAGAAGATTGCTCTCGCTCAACCCTCCTTTGCGGTTGGAGACCCGGAGAATAAGCCTGATCATGCTGTCCGTCTTGGAGGTGATGCGGTCTATAGGCTGTGTATTACGACACTTGGATTCTATCAAAACTCCGGGAACCCTCATGGAATCAACCCGAGGTATTGTTCGGCCATCCCGTGTGTGCAAGGAGATACGCACCAGATGCAGAGAAGTAAGGTCCCTAACTCCCCTCCGAATTGGCCTGTAAAGCAAAAGCGCAGCAGACTTGGCCAATGAAAGGCTGAGGCCAGATTCAGCTAAAAATATTCAGTGATGCCCAAGGCGCTCTTTAGCGCCTGGTCCACCCCGGCGTCAGCACCTCCCATACTCCACACGCTAATGTCACCCGCGTATAGCGCATAGTTGGTGCCGCACACGGTGGCAAGGCGCTCCGAAGGGCCCTTCATGGCGGCATTAAACAGGAGAGGCGAAATAACAGCCCCTGGTGGGGTGCCCCTCCCGCCTAAGGTAAAGTGTCCGAATTTAATGTGACCAATTTTAATTGTAACTCTATGATCCCTAAGCTCATATATGCGTGGAAACGATGACCCAGTCCCATGTCTGAAACGGCCTCGAGTATGAACTTGTATGAAATGTTAAACGCTTTGGCGAGATCCAAGGCTAGGACACCCCTAATGTCCCTTGCATTGTCATATATGATTTGACGTTTGATTAGGAGCATTACATCCTGCGTGGACAATGCCTGCCTAAAGCCCACCATGTTGTGGGGAACAGTTCTTTTTCTACGATGTACCGCGACACCCGATTGTGCATAGTGTGCTCGGCCACCTTACCCAGGCAGGACGTGAGCGAGATTGGCCTCAAATTCTCGGGCGCAAGGAGCTTGGCCGGTTTTGGGATGAACATAACCGAGGCGGTCTTCCAGGATTCCGGGACGTGTCCTGTTTCCCAGATTTTGTTGATCTCCTCCGTGAGCTTACCGATGGACGTGCCATCCAGGTTACCTAAAAGCTTGTTGAAGATACCATCCGTCCCCGGGGCAGAGCGTCCGTTGCGCTCGAGGAGGTCCTCCCAGATTTCAGATTCAGTAAACGGGGTGTCGAGATCCTGTACCGCAGCTCCCCGGTAACGAGGATAATCCGCGTCCTCCGAGGGGCCCAGCAGGAGGTATCTGTTCGCCAGCTCGTGAAGGAGGGCCACCTCCGACACTCCCTTTCTTTTTTGGCTCTGAACAAGCCTGTCAACAACGAATCTTTTATTGCATTTTCTTTGCGAGTCGTCAAGCATTTGCTTCAGGAGGTTCCACTCCTCCCCCCCCCCCCCCCCCCCACGCATCTTCCCGTCAAACGAGGAACAAATCTCGTTCCCCTGCTGTTTGGACAGTTCCTAAGAGTAAGCCTCAATCTCTCGATAAAGCTCCGCGATCCTCTTTCGAAGCCTCTGATTCAGTCTCTGCGTCTTCCAACGGGCAAGGATGGACTTTTAGCCTCTAAGAGGTGCGCAAGATGCGCGTCCATCCTATCCACCTTCAGATCCGTTTTGACAACCTTGGTTGCAGTTGTGGCATCCTCCTTGGGCCTTAAGAAGAGGCTGTCAAGGCAGTCATACTCTTTCTGGTCCTCCTTCCGCAATTTCCGGAAGGCATCCCAGTCAGTTACTTTAAACTCCCTGGGTGGAGCCGCATTTACTTCTGGGGCGATTGAGATAATAAAATTATCACTGCCTAGATTTTCCTGCAAATTCTGCCACTTGGCATCACTGACATTTTTGACGAACGCCAAATCCGGAGTTGTATCGCGTTGGACTGATGATCCCGTGCGCGTTGGGGAATGCGGGTCAGTGAGAAGTTGCGAAGAGTAGTCTGTGACCGCCTGTATCAGGTTAACACCCTTAGCGGATTGCCTGGTGTAGCCGCAAGCGTCGTCAGGAGCGTTAAAATCGCCTGCCACGACGAGTGGGGAAACCTTTGCACCTGCCTTTGCCAAAATCGACGCATATGCGTGCCGGTGGTCCGCCGGCGAGCTGTATATATTTAAAATAAACACACTATTCCTAAGCCAGATGTTGGGGATGATTTGCACCAGAATCACATCTGCCCTGGGTTTGCCCATTTGTAATTTATGTACATGGTACGAGCATTTCCTTGCGGCCAAGGTTGCCAAACCTCGCTTACCCCGCTTACCCGGATTGCCTGTGAAGGACAGCTCCCGTCGAAGAGTTTTCTGTAGTAGTATTACGTGCGGTTTGACCGCCTGTGATGCGACAAGCTACTGCAGCGGAGCCATGCGCCTCCTCAAACTCGCACTGTTCTATTGACACACGACCAACTCGCTAACATTGCGCGCCATGGTGTTATCCTGGTGTAGCCACTCCCTGGGAGCGTTTGGGGCTACCGCGCCTGCAGGCGACTGCGCCCTACTCGGGCCTTTCCATGGCGTGCGTGGTGACGCCAACGCCGCCTGTATGCTCTCCACTGTGGACATCCTTTTAAGGAGTGATGTGCTTTCCACCATCTCCCTAATCGACTGCTGGATGCTTTCTAATCAAGTCTGATACAAAATCAAGTAATACAAAAAAAGGGTACCGCTAGTATCACAGCAAAATTTTGTAAACAAGGACGTAGATTGCACTCAGGAACCAGATGACGTCGCTAATCATTTTTGACCCGTTTTTATATTAACGGCCTACACGTTCCTTCAAGATACCTGTAATTACGGTATTGCCTTCTGCACTATATGTAATTAAATTCTTTTTGGGCATTGTACAAGGTGGAATACGTAATTCTAAGAGAGGTACTGTAGTTTCAGAAGGATTATATATTGTCAACCCTATTTTGTGTTTTTCCAGACCCGATAAGGTGGAATTCGAGGTGCGTTATGAAAATACCTGGTGGAACTACTACTACTATGCAATGGCACAAATCGATTCAACAGACGTGCGTTTTTCATACGATGGAGAATATACTGGTGATAAGGGCTTGAATAAATACACACCGTATAAAATAAATGCTCCCGGCTACTACAGCATAGCAGTCCGCATTGAGAGCGACAAACATCTTTCGGTAAGTGCCAAAAGAAACTCTTTTGCGAACGCATTGAATAATAACGAAGTAGGTAACATCGTCCGCTGCGGAAAGTCACCGTATAAATATTAACTGGCATGCTGCTTCTATAGGTCTTTTGAAAATACTACGAAAATCAGAATGGCCAAGAAAAAAAAACGCGCATAAAAGTTTAACGGCATTTGCAGAGGACTCCGGTGCCTGGTATCAGGAACAGCAAAACTGATACTTCTTCGTACACTCTGCACTGCCTACGAATTATGCATAATAAACCAACGGCAACGAAGTTTACCTTGTATTTGCAAGAATTTAAGCAACGCTTCTATTGTGCAGTCTGCCTTGCTTGCAACTGGGGAGAAGAGCAAGCGTGACACTCTTACTCACAGGACAGCCTTTTGAGCAAACAAGCAGGAATAAAGGCAGTTAAATGAGAGAACAATTATATTAGGCACCAGTTTTATTTATGGACGCGTACGGCATCGCTAACTTCTACTGTAGTTGGACGTGGACATCTGCACCTAGATCAAACGTGTAGCATACTGGGTGAAAATCTGTTACATACATTTAAATCTCCGGACCATTTCACACAGTGTCTACCAGAAAGATCGTTTCGTCGTCCTCGTTTTCCGGTTTACCCAATGCTGTGAACTGAAACGTCATGTCCTCTATGCTTTCATATCAGTCTTCCTTGGTTGCCTTAATCGTGACCAAGCTTTCGACTAGGTTCAAAGGGGTACGTGGGATTTCACAAAATATATTGTACAACTGATCTAAGACATTAAACTTATACATTTCTTAGGCTACTATAAAAATGCATTCATTGCAAGAAGTGTTTTGAATTGTCGTCAGGCCAATTTTCAAGGTGTGTGATGTATAATGAAACTTCTTGAGCGTAGAGTTTTATGAGGGTACTAGTGCAAGCCCCCGGTAGACACCTGGATGAGATAACAAAACCACCGGTATCGCGCTTAGAAAATAATCATTTAAGCGCCTAATTTGACATTAAATTTGTTTTCGCTTGAACCAGTGTTGTTTGAACAACACGCTGAACTAATTAGGCGTTGTTAAACAGGCTCCCGCGGAAAATAAGTGTATATTACTTTTCTTGGAAAGGTCAACTTCCATGCGAATGCTCACCGGCTATGAATGAAATGGATAAATGCCAAATATCATTACGTACTTAACCCCAAAGGACTGAATACTGTACGAACAAAAACTCATGTTTTGTTTCTCTCACTCGTTAGGTTCTCGGCAAGGTTTTGTAGCATGCACTCCACGGGCTCCGCCGTCGACCTGCGTTACTTTATGCACGAGAGCATTCTGTGGGGAAAGACGTTCAAGCAAAGAAACTGAGTTTTAATCGCGAAGCTATTCATGAATCGTAATTTTTTCGTGTCCTGAGTTATACCTAGAATGAATTTTCCCAGTGCGCAGAGTTTCGAGGCGACCGCCCGGAAGTTAACAAAACCAAGAAAATGTTTAGCGCTTGTTTGTACGTGCCTCGCGACAACCGCATAGGCTCTTCTGCTCACGTTTGACAAGCCAAGCATACTCAGTGAAGGAGGCCGGCCAAGATTGGCTCAAACAAAGCTACAGCGTTTGCCGTCATAGTGGAAACACTTGCTCGAAACGAGAAGTACACGTCATAGCATATGCTCCTCCAAGGTGATGTCCAGTGGTTATCAATTCCAAAACAATTAAAAGAAGCTCACACTTCTAGCAATAATTATGGGGTAAATGGCGTTGCGGCAACGAAGAAGAAGCAAATCGGATGCAATCATGGATTTAAACCTACGTAACTGGCTGCAAGGTTGCGTACAGCTTCGCTACCTACAAGCTCTACGCATTAGTGTGAGCTTCCCTCTTTTTATACGCAGTAGTGCAAATGTACACCCGAAAATTTGCAATATAAAAACTTAAAGCCGATTCACTCAATGTGAAAGGTGTCAGAAGTGCACAGCAGCGATTTGCCATAATGGGCTGTGGCGCCATTACCCGCTCACTCCTACAACCGAATGCAATTTCAATTTCCTACCTTCACAGTGCTCATACGCCCCATTGATTGCGCCAGCGGGAGTTCCGTTTTTTGGTGTTGCTTTTCCTCCCGCAAGTGCCGGCCTCGCACTGCCACTGTTCTTCTCTTACTGTCGTGAAAACAAATCCCGCTAGTGTTCCTAGCAAAATGAACGCGGGCGCTACCAATTAATCACGTATATTATGCCTCACATGCACCTACAGTTTTGTTTGCGCAAAATAACGGGTATATGTATGACAAGCGCCAGCGGTTCACGAGTTTCGTACGCTTATGACTATACAAACCGTTTGGTATCCGATGCGTCTGGTTTACGCCGCGACCACGGAACGCCGTGGGGCTCTACGTGGGTCCAACCAGCAAGCTATGACGAAGAGGACGGCCCCTAAAGTGCTCTGCACTTAAAATATTGCGGCGGCACAATCGAGGGCACGCTGGCTAACATGATCACCTTTGCTGTGCAGATGTTACTTGGACTGAACGCAGCCTTCACTGGTTTTGCTCCTGTGCCGGCATCCTCTTCGTGGAACAACAGTGGAACTGCATGTACCTCGGTATTAGACCCCCCCCCCCCTTCCCCCGCCGCAGTGGCTCAGAGGCTGAGACGTTGCGCTGCTGAGAACGAGGTCGCGGGTTCAATTCCCGTCCGTGGCGGCCACATTTACGATGGAGACGTAAAGCAAAAACGCCCGTGCGTACGAGATTTCGGGTTGTCTAAGCCGTTATTCTGCGTTCCACAGAAAAACTGCTGCCCTGGGCTATCATTTGGCAAAGAAGCTGTTTGCTGCACCATACCGCACGTTGGACTGATTGGCGCTCCTCCGGGTGCATCGTGGCTCCGCTGCGTGTCAACGGAGCCCAACCAGAGCGCCTGTGCCGGTTCGTCGGAGATTTAGAAGCTCCCATCGGCTGGACAGCATCATCACAGCGGCAGTAAAGTGAGAGCTTTTCTAAGCCGTTATTCTGCGTTCCACAGGAAAACTGCTGCCCTGGGCTATCATTTGGCAAAGAAGCTGTTTGCTGCACCATACCGCACGTTGGACTGATCGGCGCTCCTCCGGGTGTGTCGTGGCTTCGTTGCGTGTCAACGGAGCCCAACCAGAGCGCCTATGCCGGTTTGTCGGAGATTTAAAAGCTCAAGTCGGCTGGACAGCATCATCACAGCGGCAGTAATTGCGGTCGAAGTGGGAGCTTTCCTAAGCCGTTATTCTGCCTTCCACAGAAAAACTGCTGCCATGGGCTATAATTTGGCAAAGAAGCTGTTTGCTGCACCATACCGCACGTTGGACTGATTGGCGCTCCTCCGGGTGTGTCGTGGCTGCGTTGCGTGTCAACGGAGCCCAACCAGGGCGGTGTGCCGGTTCTTCGCAGATTTAAAAGCTCCCATTTGCTGGACAGCATCATCACAGCGGCAGTAATTGCGGTCGAAGTGGGAGCTTTTCTAAGCCGTTATTCTGCGTTCCACAGAAAAACTGCTGCCCTGAGCTATCATTTGGCAAAGAAGCTGTTTGCTGCACCATACCGCACGTTGGACTGATCGGCGCTCCTCCGGGTGTATCGTGGCTCCGCTGCGTGTCAACGGAGCCCAACCAGAGCGCCTGTGCCGGTTCGTCGGAGATTTAAAAGCTCTCGTCAGCTGGACAGCATCATCACAGCGGCAGTAATTGCGGTCGAAGTGGGAGCTTTTCTAAGCCGTTATTCTGCGTTCCACAGAAAAACTGCTGCCCTGGGCTATCATTTGGCAAAGAAGCTGTTTGCTGCACCATACCGCACGTTGGACTGATCGGCGCTCCTCCGGGTGTATCGTGGCTCCGCTGCGTGTCAACGGAGCCCAACCAGAGCGCCTGTGCCGGTTCGTCGGAGATTTAAAAGCTCCCGTCAGCTGGACAGCATCATCACAGCAGCAGTAATTGCGGTCGAAGTGGGAGCTTTTCTAAGCCGTTATTCTGCCTTCCACAGAAAAACTGCTGCCCTGGGCTATCATTTGGCAAAGGAGCTGTTTGGTGCACCATACGGCACTTTGGACTGATCGGCGCTCCTCCGGGTCTGTCGTGGCTCCGCTGCGTGTCAACGGAGCCCAACCAGAGCGCCTGTGCGGTTCGTCGGAGATTTAAAAGGTCCCGTCGGCTGGACAGCATCATCACAGCCGCAGTAATGGCAGTCGAAGTGGGAGCTTTTCTAAGCCGTTATTCTGCGTTCCACAGAAAAACTGCGGCCCTGGGCTATCATTTGGCAAAGAAGCTGTTTGCTGCACCATACCGCGCGTTGGACTGATCGGCGCACCTCCAGGTGTGACGTGGCTGCACTGCGTGTCAACGGAGCCCAACCAGAGCGCCTGTGCCGGGTCATTGCAGCTTTAAAAGCTCCCGTCGGCTGGACAGCATCATCACAGTGGTAGTGGTTGCGCTCGAAGTGGGCGCTTTTATAAGCCGTTATTCTGCGTTCCACGGGAAAACTGCTGCCCTGGGCTATCATTTTGCAAAGAAGCTGTTTGCTGCACCATACGGCACGTTGGACTGATCGGCGCTCCTCCGGGTGTGACGTGGCTGCGCAGCGTGTCAACGGAGCCCAATAAGAGCGCCTGTGCCAGTTCGTCGCAGATTTCAAAGCTCCCGTCGGCTGGACAGCATCATCACAGCGGTAGTGGTTCCGGTCGAATGTGCTTTTCTATGCCGTTATTCTGCGTTCCACAGAAAAACTGCTGCCCTGGGCTATCATTTGGCAAAGAAGCTGTTTGCTGCACCATACCGCACGTTGGACTGATCGGCGCTCCTCCGGGTGTGTCGTGGCTGCGCTGTGTGTTAACGGAGCCCAACAAGAGCGCCTGTGCCGGTTCGTCGCAGATATAAAAGCTCCCGTCGGCTGGACAGCATCATCACAGCGGTAGTGGTTCCGGTCGAATGTGCTTTTCTAAGCCGTTATTCTGCGTTCCACAGAAATACTGCTGCCCTGGGCTATCCTTTGCGAAAGAAGCTATTTGCTGCACCATACCTCACGTTGGACTGATCGGCGCTCCTCTGGGTGTGACGTGGCTGCGCTGCGTGTCAACAGAGCCCAACCAGAGCGCCTGAGAAGGTTAGTCACAGATTTAAAAGCTCCCGTCGGCTGGACAGCATCATCACAGCGGCAGTAATTGCGGTCGAAGTGAGAGCTTTTCTAAGCCGTTATTCTGCGTTCCACATAAAAACTGCTGCCCAGGGCTATCATTTGGCAAAGAAGCTGTTTGCTGCACTATACCTCACGTTGGACTGATCGGCGCTCCTCCGGGTGTGACGTGGCTGCGCTGCGTGTCAACAGAGCCCAACCAGACCGCCTGTGCCGGTTCGTCGCAGATTTAAAAGCTCCCGTCGGCTAGACAGCATCATCACAGCGGCAGAAATTGCGGTTGAAGTGGGAGCTTTTCTAAGCCGTTATTCTGCGTTCCACAGAAAAACTGCTGCTCTTGGCTATCATTTGGCAAAGAAGCTGTTTGCTGCACCATACCGTACGTTGGACTGAATGGACTTATCGGCGCTCCTCCGGGTGTGTCGTCGCTCCGCTGCGTGTCAACAGAGCCCATCCAGAGCGCCTGTGCCGGTTCGTCACAGATTTAAAAGCTCCCGTCGGCTGGACAGTATCATCACAGCCGCAGTAATGGCAGTCGAAATGGGAGCTTTTCTAAGCCGTTATTCTGCGTTCCACAGAAAAACTGCTGCCCTGGGCTATCATTTGGCAAAGCAGCTGTTTGCTGCACCATGCCGCACGTTGGACTTACCGTTATTAACCTATTAATGGAGCATACCGTTATGGAGTTATTAATGTAGCATACCGTTATTAACCTATTAAATATTATCGTACGGATTGCTACAGCCTCAAGGACAGTGTTAAGAGTGACAGGGTGGCAGGCTAAGGATTTCCGGGCGACAATTGCCACACCTCCTGAAGAGTGTGTGCAGCCAACCCGGTCCTTTCTGAATACCATGTACCTATTTAAGAAATTTGTGTGTTTAGAATTGAGGTGGGTTTCCTGGAGACACATGATACTTGGCTGACTGGCATGCAGAATCTCATACACATCGTCAAGATTTTTAAGGAGGCCTCTGCAGTTCCATTGGATGATGTTTTCTGTTCCCATTATTTAAGTTTAAGAATAACTGGTGTGTGTTTGTGTGTGTTCATGTGTCGTCTTTCGGGGCTGTTGTTCTAGGATTTTTAGGCTTTTCTGTCGGCTTGGACATCGGAGGCCGCTCCTTGCGCTGCATTGCAGGCAGGAACGGCGTGACATCCATCTCCTCGTCGGATGCCAGAAGGGTGCCCGGCGGACCAGGCCCCCCGGACTTGGCCCACTTTCGGGAGCCCTTCATTTGAGCCGCCACCGCCGAGGGCGTCCGGGGCACCAGAGGTGGCTCGGGAGGTGGGGTGGCGGTGGGAGCCGATGCGGGGCCCCCGGTGTCCATCCGGTCTGCACCCTCCAACGCACTGGAGGACGGGGAGGCAGAGGCGGGAGCGGCATCGGTCCCCACAGAAGAGGTTGTCACCACAACCGCTGCTGCCTCAGCAAGCGGCGTGGCAACTGAGGCACCCCATGGGGGGGGGGGGCGGACAAGGGACCAGGTCAAACTCGCTGAACTGGGTCCCTGTGGACACCACACGCCGCTCCGCCCCCCGGCGAGCCGCGTCGGCGTACCTCCCCAGGAGGAAAGAGGCGAACCTCTTCCGCGCCTCTGGGAAGGTGATGTTCTCTGTTACTTTGACATTGATTATTTTCTTTTCTTGTTGGAATTTCTCACATTTGCGGGAGTACGCCGCGTGCGATCCCCCGCAGTTAACACAAGTGAAGGTGGTGGAGTTGCAGTTGTCTGTCGGGTGGTACTGTGCAGCGCATTTGGCACAGGTCGTTTTGCCGCGGCAAGAGTTGGTACCGTGCCCGAACCGCTGGCATTTGAAGCAGCGGCGCGGGTTTGGTATGTACGGTCGGACTGGACATCGTATGAAGCCTGCATTGACCGACTCGGGAAGCGTTGAGCAGTCAAATGTCAAGATCAAGTGTTTTGTACGAATTTCGGTGTCATTTCGACGCATGATTATCCTTCGCACTGCCGTCACGCCCTGATCTCGAAGGCCATCGAGCAGATCTGTCTCTGTTTCGTTCATCAGGTCAGGATTGGAGATGACGCCCTGGGAACTGTTCAGCGTGCGGTGGGGTGTGATTTTTATGTCTGTATCTACCATGCGGGTTTGTTTGAGGAGGTTGATCGATTGCTGCCTGTTGTTAATTTCGATCAGGATTTCCCCTGTTCTGAGTTTCTTGGCTTTGTAGGATTTCCCTACAATGCCCTCAAGGAACTTGAAGATGAGAAAAACAAACTGTGCAGTGACGGGCTTTGACTTGTCAAGAGATTCCATTATTAGAAAGCGGGAAAAATTGTCAGGTTTTTGAAATATCAACTCTGTCAAGGGAGGAAAGGAGACTTCTGGTGCGGCCCCTTTTCGGGGGCCGATCACGTTTTGGGGGGGGGGGGGGGGGGGTTGAATTATCCATATAGCACAGGAAAAAGCCAGGAGACGGGGGTACTTCCTTCTTTGACCTTACCCTGGTAGTCAAAGAGGTCCCGGAGCTCCCTGCCTGGTAGACAGACAGGGAGCCCATCCGCCGGAGCTTGACCTCGGCCACCGTTTGAGGTTTCTACCCTTCACCTTAAAAACACATCACCACGGTAGGTCACAGCTTATGTTGGGGGGCTCGGGGTCCGCGGTATCGCCAGTACCGTCACCAAGATTACTCAAGGTGCCCCGTGCGGGGTTGGTGTTTCTTATCGTTTCTTAGAATGGTTCCTGGTTTTCACCGTTGGGGCTCATGAATCGTATTCAATGTTCTGTTGTACGTTTGAGTGTTTTTGATATAGAATAGTATTAGGGCTAGTATTGGCAATAATGACTTTTTTATCTACGAAGTTTCGAAATGTTTGGAATGTCCGTAATTTATATGGGAGTGCCCAGCAACAGAACGAGGCCATCCTTGGGTGGTGCACCAGAACTACAGGGCTGCACACAGATGAAACAATGAAGTAATGAAGTAAGGATACTGGTTGCGAAGTGCAGCAAACCCGAACTACAGTGTAGCCCCCTCTCCCCCCCCCCCACATACGCACACACTCACGCACGCACGCGAACACACACATTCCTAAACACACAAGCACACAATTTACACGAGTAAGATATGAACATTGCGGTAGGTAACATGAGCATCCACGAAGGCAGGTTCATAAAAAAGTGCAGGCATCTGTAAGCACTCGTGTTCTAAACATTCCCATAGCCGTATACTACTAGAGCAGAGAGATATTGTGAAATACATGTAAAGCAAATTGAAATGCTTGGACAACAAACACACGCACACACATACAAACAAAAAGGATAATTCGGGATCCTTTATATACAATACTGATGGGGCATGGAGAGCTTGAGATGCTTGCATTATAAAGAGCACTTTTGAAAGACATAATATCGCCTGAAAAAACGCCATAAGATACACAAAATCATTATTATATACACGTTGCGCAGGGCACACAGCGCCTCTGTTGTTACTGAAAGCACATGTGTGGATGGAGTGCTTGCATTGGCGAAATTAGCCGAACAGAGCTCCCTTTTTTCGGGCTGGCGAACATGAGTGGATACACATGAACTAATAAAAAAAACAAATCGCGGTTCGTGCGTCTGCCTTGTAGGTCTTCTATGTTAAGGCGCTTGAGGACGTCGTTGTATGATGATGATGGTTGGGTTTTAATGGCGCAAGGCCGACTAAGGGCAAAGAGCGCCAGAGAAAAGTTTATTTAATGAAGTGAAGTGGCTACAAAAAAAAGCGTGTCAACCGAACATAGTAAAATCAGTTAAAGATAATGGTGATGGCTGGTGTATAGGGCCAGATCTGATTATGCGTGATAAGAAATGAGGTTTAAAAACTTAACGTCTGACAAATACTCAAACACACGTTTCACAGAAACACTGGCATCGTCACCTAGAAACAGCGATGGATGGAGTGGTATATGTTGTCTGTAGAGTTCTCTGAAGTGTTTGTGTCGTGTTGTGTGAAATGCCTTGCATGTGATTAGTATGTGCACCACGGATAGGGCCTCTCCGCATCTGCCGCACTGGGGTCTAGAAGATCCCGTCAGCAGATACGAGTGCGTCGCATGGGTGTGCCCTATCCGCAGCCTACCCAAGGCGACTTCCGTGTGTCTGTTGTGTGAGTCAGTTGTGTATCGTCCCAAGTGTGGCTTTATTACGTGTAGTTTGTTATCTGTCTGTTCATTTCACTGTGCTTGCCATTTCCTACGAAGGTATTGTCGAATTTGTGGCTTAACGTCACTCTGTGGTAGTATGGTTATATCTACTGTGTTCCTGAGTGCAGCAACTGCGGCCTTCTGATCCGCAACCTCATTGCCAGCAATTCCAGCATGGCCTGGAACCCAGCACAACACCAGAACAAGTTTTTGGGCCTATATAGACATGATAGTGTTGAAAACCATATGAACAATTCTGTTTTTGCATGGCTTGTATGATGCCAATGCGCGCACAACGCTCAAGGAATCTGTATATATGATGGACTTCGAGATTTTGTGTTCAAGAATGTGTTGTGCAATGAGTAAGATGCCATATGCTTCAGCTGAGTAAATTGTGGTGTATGTGCTCATGGTTCTGCATGCATCAAAGTTTGGTCCATGAGCAGCGCAAGACACTATGGTTGCAGTTTTGATGCGTCACTATAAAACTCTGCACATTGATACTTGTACTGCAGGGAGAAGAAGTGCTGCAAAATTGCAGTTTGTGGTACCCTGGTTTTATCAATATTCATAAAAGACAAGTCACAACACACAGGTTGAAGCTGCCAGGGTGGTAAAACGTCAGTAAAAGAAGATGTGTAAATGTATGAAAAGGAGATGTTGAAATCCGAAGCTTCCTGTCTTCACTCTAAGTGAGAATGGCAAAGGAACGGACGGGCGATTTACAAACACTAGTGATGTGGATGCATCAATTAAAAACAGGTTTAAAAGGATGGTTATTCATCGATGAAATTTTGAAAGCGTAGAGCAAGTCCATGTACGTTCGTTGGTCCTGAAGGCACCATTTGTTACATTCAACGTATAGACTCTTTGCCGGGCTAGTGCGGAACGAGGACGTCGTTGTAAGCGTAGTTTACAGGCGGTTTGTAGCGGCGAGAAAAGATGCGAGTCAACCTTATTTCCACATTCTATTCTACAGGCGCAATGTGGCGACGCACTCATACAGCTCCTTAGTGCCAATGCAATCTCCACCCTTATTATAACACGGGCTTTATAAAGGGCTCGAAAAAACGGTCCACTTGAGAAGTCATTCGATGCATGAGATATCGCACGCAGATTCCGAAACGATGTGCGTGCTACGTGGTCAACCTGAACAATGAACCAAAGTTTAGAGTTCATGAAGACGCCCAAATCGCGTGTTATGCCTGCTCTTTTTATCATGTGAGAGTCGGGGGGGGGTATAAAAACTCTAAAGGAGAATGCTTTGCAGTGTATGTAACAGCAACGGCCTTCAGAGGATTCAGGTCTAGTTACTTAGTTTTGCGGCAGAGGGAAATTGCATGTACGCCGCTTTGAAGCTGGACAAAATCTGCCTGTGATAATACTGCACAATAAACATTCATTTTGTCTGCAAACTGCAAGGGGAATATTGGCATAACAATTCCATACTCTGATCCAGTAAGTGTCGTTCCGATAGAAAATATTTTAGAGTATTGTGTTGGTGCGGCCAGATGACTAAACCGTCTTCCACTCGAGCATGAATGCTTAAGGTTTGTATGCGAAAGCATTAGAAGCGTTGCCTCAACCTGTCACTTAGACAAACATTGGCGCACATCGAAGCTAAAGCACTGCTTATCCCAGTTCCGTATTCCCAAACCATATCCCGTAGGGGACCCATGGCAGCCACACCCCCTTAGCAGCGGCGCAGCCAATGGGGTTAAAAAAATTGCAATTTTTTAACCTCCTTGGACGCGGCACCATGACGTCACTACCTACATGTCCACGACTTCATGCGAGATGGATTTTTTCTTTTTTTTCCCCCTCCACTCGTTTCGGCTGCTTTGCGGGCGGCCGATTGTTTCGCTCCGTGGGCGGGGCTGGCCTGCGGCGCTGGGGAAGGTGACGCACATGTGGTAGAAGTTAACCTTTTGTACCTGAGCCCCTGATCCCTCTGCGCTCTTCTTGCGCGCCTGCAAGTTGACGCTGACCTCCGATCGTGTTCCTAGATAACCGTCCGGCTCGGTGTTCGAAGTGCGCGCGCGCCGATGGACGCTTTCACGTACATGTGGCAATTATACAAGTCCCGGAAAGTAAACACTCATAAATATGAAGACAAAAATTTGTTATGATCTTTTGTGATCGCGCTGCTTCGCGCCGGCCTATAGATTCGCTCCTAGCACAAGCCTGGCGTACGCACTGGGAAGATGAAGCTCGCTCTCCGCGCTCTCTTGTGCGCTGTCAGTCGCTCGTCTCCCATGCTGTTCCTAGTTAAGCTAGCGCTCGGCGCGTTGCTCAAAGCGCGCGCGCGGATGGATGCTTTTGCACGTACATATGTAGTTATTGTTTACGTTACGGAAAGCTAGCCCTCCCAATAAAGTGAAGGTAAAAATGTTTTTTTTATTTAAATGCAGAGCATTTTTTTAACTCACGATGTCACCCGGCGTTGTCGGCGTGCCTCGGCGTCCGCAACAGCCATTCCAGGTGCGCCCTCTCCCCCACTCCTCTCCCACATCACGCTACCCTCCTCGCTCTCAACAACAGGTCCGCACCCCTCCCCCTACACTATATAAAAAATAATACTTACCGGCGCCTGGTTTCGATCCCACGACCCTGCCGGCGGAACGCAAGGTACATGGTGCTCTACCCACTGCGCCGTAAAGCCGACAGAGAATGGAAGGCTACGAACGCGCCTTATATCCTTGACTCATTCAAACTACGTCAAGAAGCTGCTGATACAACGCATTCACTACCTGTGGGCGGAACGCGAGGTACATGATGCTCTTCCCACTGCGCCACAAAACCGACACACAATGAAAGGCTACGAACGCACCTTATATCCTTGACTCATTCAAACTACGTCAAGAAGCTGCTGATATAATGCATTCACTACCACCAACTTTCCAAACACTAAACGTTAACGCAATACACCCACCCCCTATGCGACGCATATACTCGAGTCCCCCTTGCAGGGAGATGGGCCCTTTTTGGTTTTGGGTGGTCCTTTGGACTCCCTACCGAAGCGCAGAACGTATGCTCTGAATTAATCAAAAGCACACGCGTACGTCGGTTGCTCGTCTGCTGCGAACATCCGCGAGCGTGTTATTTGCCATACTCGTCTGTGCCTCGCAGTCGTGCAGAACTACCCATCACAAGCTCAGTTCTTATAATTCTGTTCGTCACGCGCGTCCCCCGCGCATTCATGCGATGGTCGCGAAGCTTATAACTTCTGCTTCATAGATAAGCACAAGCAGCCGCTCGACGTCGTCAGAGATGACCTCGCGTCAACAAATCATGAGTCTGTGTTCCGTGGGAACCTGTCTGACAAAGTAGCAGTCAACGCCTTCATGGACACGTAGAGCGGGTGCACCAACACAACCTGGATTGTCCAAAAGGTCCAGAAACGGGGCGAAAGGTATGTTTTTTGATACGAAACGTTGAAGTACGCGAGGCGGCGTATTGCAACTTTTGTTGTACTATTTATATTTTATTCCTGCTATTTCTTGTTTATACATTTGTATACTTTTTTGCGTGTGTGTGGCTTACAGTTGACACAATGTGACACAATGCTGGCGAAATAAAAGGCCACACACTACAGAAATCTATATATGTGGTAGCTAAATATGCGTCGCAGGAAACAGACACAAACTGCTCATTTATACCCATCAGTGGATCTCGAAAAGTGACAATTTTTTGCCGCTATTTGGACTCCGAGATCACTATCGCAAAATAGTGCGCCAAGGAGATAACTTTTTTACTTAGTTTTATCTCTGCTGCGACTACCGTGACTTCAATCTCACGCGCAACTACTCATTAGTCACAACGAAAAGCATATACGTATCTGAGTGAGTGTAACACTTTATTAAATGAGAGGCCATGGGGCCCTGGAGGAGCAAGGATGAGGAGGAAAGGGGAAGGTCACCACTGCACAATGAACACAGTTGCAGTCTTGGGGTCCTAATCGCAAAATGAACACTTTAAAGTCAGTCAGTGGCAGCAAAACGCACAGTTCACACTTAACTGTACAGTTCACACCGTAGACAATGCGGTTCACACTGAAAACTGTTGTATCCGCCGCGCTCCATACGTGGCAGAGAGACGCAGACGCTACCACGTACCCACGGAAAAGAGCCCTTTATTCTTTTGACACGATATTTATAACCGGGCTTGCGGTTGCTGATGATGATGGTGGGATTTGGCCACCTTAGCATTGTGCGCCACCTGGTGGCATGAACTGAACTACATTACACAACATCCCCTCCTCCCAAAAAGGGGTAGCACACCGTCGCACAACACAACATCCCCTGGGCGCGCACAGTCACTGCATTGTCTCATAAGTCATATTCAGCCAGCCACGCAGGCTTGCGTCGATCTCTGGTGGATCGCCGTGGAGCCGCACTTTCAGCACTTGTCTCAGTCCCTCCCGACACGTTCCTTGGTACACGCATGTCCGTGACAACACTTGGCACACTAGTACTTGCAGTTGAAGTTGGAACTGACGTTCTGTCGGTGCTGGCCGGGGTAGTAAGTGGCTGGAACATCTGGGCACTCGGGGGCTGTGCTGCGGTGGAGCCGGGAGTCCCAGGGGAAACGCAGGTTGCCTCTGTCGAAGGATTCCAGGCTGCAGTGTATGGGATCAGCCGCTCACGATTCCAAACGCGACCGTCGCTCAGCTCGTACGTGTCCTCATGTTGGCGCCGAACCACGGTGAAAGGAGGTGAATACGATGGGGAACCCTTCGGCACATGTCCCGGTAGCTTAATCCGAACTGCTTGTCCTGCGCTCAACGACGAATGTTTGGCTGCACGACGTCGATCCGTATAGTGCTTGCTTGCAAGCTGTTTCCGAGTTACCCTTTCCTTGACGGCTTGAAGCTCCACGCCTCCGACCTCAGGAACACTTCCAGTCGGTCCTGCAGCGAGATCGAGTCTGATCCTTGGGTGACGGCCGTGTAGGAGAACAGCAGGTTTCTGACCCGTAGTTGCATGCGGGGTGCAGCGGTAGATCCCAAGGTACTCTGTGACAGCCTCCTTCAGTGGGCGGTGTTCCTCCAGACACACCTGAACGTAGTCCTTTAACACACGATTAAACCGTTCCACTGGTCCATTTGACTGTGGATGATAGACTGCCGAGAATGTGTGGTGGATACCTCTATTGCGCAAGAATTCTTCAAACTCGACGGATGTAAATTGTGGCCCATGGTCACTCACTATCTCCTTCGGATAGCCTTCACGGCTAAATATACTCCGCAAAAAGGACATGGTCGTCGCTGAAGTGACGTTGGAGGTGAACCCCACTTCTGGCCACTTGCTGAAATAGTCTACTAAAGTAATGGCAAAACGACAGTCCTGAGGAGCCCTTGCGAAAGGACCAACGATGTCGATGCCTATCTTCTCCCACGGTGCTGAAGGAAATGGTACCGGCTGCATTAGCGGCACAACTGGCTTTGCTGATTTGTCAACAGACTGACAAACGGCACAAGACTTGATCAGCTGTTCGACGTGCTTGTTCATGCCAGGCCACCAGTATTTTTCTCGGAGTCGTTGCTTTGTACGCGTGATGCCTGGGTGAGATTCATGGGCAATATCCAGAAGTCTGCTCACCAATGAAGAAGGTACCACGAACTGTTCCCCTCGGAGCAGCAGGTCATTCATCACTGACAGTTCGTCCCGAACCCTGTAGAAAGGCATTGCTTCTGGAGGCAGCGTCTTGGCTGATGGCCACCTGGACGTTGTCCACTGCATCACTTGGCAAAGTACAGAATCCTGCGCAGTTGCAGTTTCGAATTCCTCGTGAGTTAAACATGAAGAAACAAAGCAAACAGCATCTTCCGACTCCGGACGGGCTCCATACATCTCCTGCGGTAACCGGGAAAGGGCATCTGCGACAGTATTTTCAGTGCCCTTCTTGTATTCTATTGTGTAGTTGTATGCCAGCAGTCTGGCATGCCATCTGGCAATCCTGAAAGGTTGACGGCCCGCTCCATTTGCACCGAGCAGCGTCACCAGTGCCTGATGGTCTGTACGTAACGTGAAGTGCCTGCCCCAAAGGTACCTTTTCCAGTGTTCACATGCCCACATGCAGGCTAGTGCTTCCAGTTCGCCTACAGAATACTTGGCTTCAGCCGGTGTTAGGCGCCTTGATGCAAAAGCGATTGTATGCAAGTCATCACCCTTCTGTTGCTGGAGTACAGCTCCTATGCCAATGCCAGAAGCATCTGTTGTAACCACTATTTCCAGAGCAGGGTCAAAAAGCTGTAAGCAGTTACTTGCCAAGAGGAGCTTCAGCTGGTCAAAACAGGCTTGCCTTTCCGGCGTCCAAGTGAAACCTACTCCCTTCCGTAGGAGCTGGCGTAGAGGCTCAACGAGTTCAGCATAGTGCGGTATGAATTTTGCATAATACCCAACCATGCCAAGGAAAGAGCGCAATGTTGCTACATTTGTGGGGACTGGAACTGTCTGGATGGCCTCGACATTGCTCACAAGTGGGCGAACCCCTTCTTCGGTCACTCTGTGACCCAAAATGTCAAGCTCCTTCACTCCAAAAATGCACTTTTCATTCAGTTTTAGCCCAGCATGGGCAATGCACTTCAAAACCTGCCGAAGGCAGGCGTCGTGCTCTTCCTTTGTGCACCCAAAAACAACAATGTCGTCAATGTAGCAGAGAGTATTTCTGCAGCCTTGTAAGATTGTAGTCATCATTCTCTGGAAAGCAGCTGGTGCCGAAGCGAGTCCAAAACAGACACGCTTGTACCTGTACAGCCCATGCTCTGTGATGAAAGCAGTCAGGTCCCTGCTGTCTGGGCTAAGAGTCAATTGGTGATAGGCCGAGGCCAAATCCAGTCTCGAAAAGAACTTTGCACCATGCAGCTTGTGTAGCAACTCTTCAGTGTGGGGCAGGGGAAAGGAGTCCACAATGATTGCTTTGTTAGGTTCCCGCAGGTCTACACATATCCTAATTTTCCCGTTCTTTTTCTTCGTTACAACTATTGGGGAGACCCAAGGGGAACTGTCAATTTTCTCAATCACATCTGCCTGTTCTAGCCGATTCAGTTCAGCTTCCACAGATTCCTTCACTGCAAACGGCAAGCGTCGTAGTTTAGCGCTTACAGGAGCAATATCCTTGCGTATCTTGACTTTATGCACGAAGCCCTTTGCAAGACCCAAATTCCCGTCAAACAGGTCAGAGAACTGGGATAGCAGATCAGGAGAGAGCCCTTCCGGTTTACAAGAAGTGTGGAAGCAGCTCAGTGACGTACCATTTATCTGTAGTTGCAGTGTGTTGATGGCGTCGATGCCCAGGAGATTTGTGCCTTGTGGTACCACGTAGAAAATGAGTTGAGCATGCCGGTTCCGATACTGGACTGGAGTGGCGAAGCATCCTTGAATGTTGATTTTTCTGCGTGAAAAATCGAGCAACGTCGCCGATGTTGGCTGGAGTGGTGGTGGAGGCCTCAGTTTGCTGTACGTGTCAGCAGCAAGAATTGAAACTGCAGAACCCGTGTCCATGAGGAAATCGACGAGAGTTTCTTGAACCTGCTACTTGTATGCGCACTCCGGTGCTCTGTTGCCCGTTAAGTTGCAGTACGCTGAGAGCTGTTGAATCGCGGTGCTGGACTTCTTGAACAGCGAGGGACCCCTTGCTACGCTTCTCGCTACGACAGACT
Organism: Haemaphysalis longicornis; assembly: GCA_013339765.2. Classification (NCBI taxonomy): domain Eukaryota; kingdom Metazoa; phylum Arthropoda; class Arachnida; order Ixodida; family Ixodidae; genus Haemaphysalis; species Haemaphysalis longicornis. The sequence continues at coordinate 56,044,588 of CM023449.1, read as the reverse complement.
CTCTCGAAATGGCCTACCTTGCCACAGTGGTTGCATGTCTTGTTCCTTGCTTTGCAAATATTCGAATTGGCTAAGTGTTTCGCAGAGCCGCAGCGAAAGCAAGTCCTACTATTTTGTCCCGACGAGGCACGTTCGGCTGGCCCTGGCGACGAACGCTTATCCACTTTTTGCACGTACCCTGCAGGGCTAGCTGATGACAACTCCTTGGAATATTTTGCAGCTTCTTCGATACTTCGAGCAATTGTGAGGGCCCTGTCCAACGTCAATGAGGAGCCTTCCAAAAGTAGCCGCTCCCGAAGTACGGTGTTGCTCGTCTTGGCGACGAGTTGGTCGCGTATGAACTCGTCGGCCCTGTCATTAAAGGCGCAGGAAAGTGAAAGTTCTCTCAGCGAAGAAACGAACATGTCCGCGGTCTCACCCGGCAACTGAACGCGTTGACCAAACCGCTGGCGTTCAATGACAACGTTAGTACTTGCTGCGTAGTAGGCCTCGAGCGTCTGCAGAGCAGTCTTGAATTCGTCCTCGTCCTCCGTAGGTTGCTTCTCTGGTAGCGTGTAGTAAATTCGTTGACCCTCGACCCCCAGGCAATGTAGAAGAAGCGCCTTGCGGCGTGCTGGCAGGTACGCGTCGCTTGCCGACGCTACGAGGTAGTTCTCGAACATTCGACGCCATTGCGTCCACGGTATGGCGGGCTTTCCCGGCGTCGGTAGAAACGGCGGCGGCGGCGTCAGTGCCATTGAAGAAGATTGCAGTATGCCGTACTTGAGTAGTGACGTGGCGTTCCGCCCGCAGCCGAAAAGGGTTACCTCGTCGCCATTATGTTGTATCCGCCGCGCTCCATACGTGGCAGAGAGACGCAGACGCTACCACGTACCCACGGAAAAGAGCCCTTTATTCTTTTGACACGATATTTATAACCGGGCTTGCGGTTGCTGATGATGATGGTGGGATTTGGCCACCTTAGCATTGTGCGCCACCTGGTGGCATGAACTGAACTACATTACACAACAAAAACAGTGCACGCTTCAGACAGTTCACATTGTAGACCGAACGGGGAAGTCGGCCACGCTGCTACACCAATTTGTAGTGTCTGTTTTCAAGGGCGTACTCGGTAATTTGTTCTAGTGCGGGGTGATCGTCACGGACCCGACTAACATGTTCCTGTTCAGTCGCAGGGGCGGGACCTATAGTTAAAAGCTGGTGGCGATTACGATCGTATAATGGACCGAGCCAAATTAAGTGGTAAAGATTTAGTGTGCCTTTCCGATTACAGGGGAGGCATCGGCGCCATTCGGATCCTGCTGGAGCTGTGTATTTATAAATAACGTATCTTATGCAGCAAAATCTGTGTGTGCATGAAGCACAAATAGTTAAAAATCTCTAATGGACATTGGCAACAGTGTGAGTGGTAGCACGCATGATTACTGATATCAAACTGCGCCCTGATGGCGTCAGTGAAGAGCCTGTAGTCAATAGCCCTGTACAGAAGACAGATATTAAACTCCTCGAGTTCTTCAGTAGCTGCACAATCCAACTATTACTTAGCCCTTGGTTGGTATATATTTACGATATTGTTTCCCTAAAATTTTATGACCAGCAGTTCAAATTACGCATAATTCATGACCGAATGTAAAACGTGTACGTTTGAGCTGGTGTCTTTGTTATGAACGTATCACCCTTGCAAGAACGATTCATACCTTCCATTGCTGTTAACAAAATTTTAATGTTTTCCATAGTGGCACTGGTCCTGATAAAGAATAATGCAATGAAGTTAATGTTAACGAATTTCAATCTAATAGTGCTTATGAAAGTGCAAAATGTTGCAGCTCATGCAGCTGTAATATTCCCCAAGGGTAGGAGATTTTGTAAATGTAGTCATGGGTAATTGGCTGCCTTTCTTGTAATCCTTACCTGCAGCACCGAATCGTGTTTTGAGGTGTGTATATAGTGAACGTGCAACCAACTCAATTGTATACCCTTCTGTGTGCTGTAGAATGAGCTTTCAATGAGGGTGTTTGCTTTCCGGAACGTGCATAATTGCCACATGCGCGTGAAAGCGTCCATCTGCGCGCGCGCACTTGGAACCCCGAGTCGAGCGCTTATCTAGGAACACGATCGGAGGTCAGCGTCAAATTGCAGGCGCGCAAGAAGAGCGCGGAGAGATCAGGGGCTCAGGTACAAAAGGTTAACTTCTACCACGTGTGCGTCAGCTTCCCCAGCGCCGCAACCCAGCCCCGCCCACGGAGCGAAACCATCGGCCGCCCGCCAAGCAGCCGAAACGAGGGGAGGGGGAAAAAAGAAAAAAAAAATCCACTTCGCATGAAGTCGCGCCCATAGAGGAAGTGACGTCACGGTGCTGTGTCCAAGAAGGTTAAAAAATTGCAATTTTTTAACCTCATTGGCTGCTCCGCTGCTAAATGGGTGTGGTCGGCCTGGGCCCCTACGAGATATTGTTTGGGAATACGCATCCCGGTTAAGAATATTTCCAAAAACTACCAGTAGACAAATTACATGCAGTTGAGACGTTGAAATCTCTGGGCACTTTGAAATCACTGCTAAAGACATTGATATACAGTCTGCTTGTTTAAGTAAAGGGACGGTCGTATAGAGGGCATCAAGGTCGTGCAACTGCGACGACATAATTACGTAAGCGCAGGCACGTATTTATCCCTTCTATAAAAAAACAAGGAAGGAGCTCGCCCCTAATTTAATAGAGTCGCAATATCCCATGTGCAAAAATTCTGGAATAGGAATAGAATTGTTGTCCTTGGTCTGCCTGAAATTTTAATTGTGAACAATAATTTTGCGGCGCGTGATTGTGTATTTCTCAAAAAATACACCATCCGCATGGGCATGCTCTTGAAGGCGCATCTGTGAGGGTCTCAGAATGAACCAAGCTGCCGTACTGGCTCAGATTGTAAGGTAGGCGCGGATACTGGCAGAGGTTTTTGAGCTGCGAATGGGCTTAATCTTACTATTTGTTCTAGTTCAAGCCACTACCAGCTTTTTGGACAGTTTTGCCGATATGTTCATCCTATAGGTCCGCTCTTCAAGACAACGTGTTGTTGTAATATTAGTTTCGACTTCCTTGATGGCTTTAAAGTATTGCGCGACCGTGAAAAACAACAAAAATGAACGGCCCCATTTTTCGTGTAATTTTTTGTTGCACTCAGAGTATCTTTTGTGTCTTTTGTATAATAAAACGTGTACAGTTCTTTCGTGTGATGTTTCTGGCGCTTCACGGTCATCTGTAACGGGACATTGGTTAAGCTGTACAAGTACATTCTTCTAAAACTTTTACCTCGTCAAAATTAGCTGATGTTGATTTTTTACAGAAATGTCACTCGCAAGTTTTATTTGCATCTGACATACTAATGGTGATTTGGTTGCCTTGCAACCGTGTATTTTCAAGTGCAGTCAAGAAAAGTTGTGAAAAAAAGTAATGTGTTGAATCATAAAATGGTTTCGCTGCCCCACAAGTGTTTTTGTTTAGCGTATTGTAGGTCTTCACACCAGCGAGAATGCGAAGGTTTGTGCGTTTGTGCTTGTTTGAGTACACGAATGCCGCTGGAACTATGTTCATCTATTTCGCATGCCTCTGAAGAGAATAAGGATTTTAACATTTTTTCTAATGTCCAACTCTACCTAAGATCACATCACCGCTACTTTGGGCACACGGTAAATTTGATTTCAATGCCATCTGCAGTGCGCATAACGACGAAACTGGAAATAACTTTTTTGTTAAAGAATTCTACCTGAATACGTTTTTCGCAGGCCCGTTACAAGGATATAGAGTTAAAGACGGTCCAAGTAGGCACATTAAAAGGTAAGTTTAAAAACCAAAACTTTGGTATTTCTCAACTGATGTCGCCACTTTTCCAGATGTAAATATTCCTCAGCAATTATCCCTCGCGCACAAATTCCGCGCATCCCATGAGTGGCTTGTAACGCCTATGCGTGGGTATCTGGAGTTTCCTATTGTGGATTACCGATGAGGAAACTACCCACGACTCTTTGGTGTGTCAATAGTGGGTCACTAAGAGTGATTCTCACAGAGTTTCCGATGGTCTTTTCAAAGCTCTCCCACAAAGAATGACTAACGCAAGAAGTTGAAACTATACGCTTTTTCTTTGAGTAACTGGCGATTCGAGTTTGATGCCTCCGGAAGGTTCCTTTTTTATCCAGGCGGAAAATTTAATGCGGCAATACAGAGTGGTTATGAGGTCTAAATTTGACAGGTTGACCGCCTTCGTGTAGCTGCATAATCGACCTAACTTAGCCTTCGCGAGTATTACAGGTGCCCCAACAACGGGGTGACTTACATCTTTAGATATAATGCGAATCTCCAGCAGGCCTAATCCCTAAGTTTTTGTTTTTTTTTTTTGTTTTTATTTACTCATTTTTTGTTTTTATTATGGGGCTGTTTATTTGGGAAGGCGTATTCAGCGCTTCAAACTGCAATTTCGGAGACATCCGCTGAACGCAACGTTCAGTTTGTTGGCCATGTATACTGTAAGCAAAGACTTCAGAGTGTCGTGTGAGTGTTTTGACACGCGGTAAATGTCTTATGTAGTTTTAAATGAATGTCTGGCACTCTATACATGAATGCCTAGCACTCTACCTTGGAGACCATAGTGAGTTAGCTCTTTTCGATAAGCATCCAGGAAGATACTGGCGTTACTAGTAGTTTTGCTCGCCTGAATGAAAATATGTTTGACACTCGCTGACAGACCAATAGCACCTGCGTGTACAAAAAGCCCCTTAATTCGAAAGCGCTGCGTCCAATGCACTAGTCAACCGAAAAAAACATTTTTCCATAGAAGACGCTGCAAGCTTAATGGTGCTCGCATGTGCCAAAATCCTCCGGAGTACAAAAATATGCACTAAATAGAGCTTGCAACGTAGACACCCCTGCTTGAGGCATGGTATTTAAGTTCATCTTGAAACAGCTTCTTCGAGTTGAATCACTCATTGAAAACATAGACGCAGTAATTTCTTAGGCGATTTGCTTCTGGATTCACAAAGATCGGCGCAGAGGTGGCGCGTATGTTTTAGGGATACGGAATGCAATTATCAGCGAAATAAAACACTGCTCTACCACTCTTCTGGAGAGAGTTGGCCTCGATCAGAAATATGTGGCTCGTTCCTCTCCAGAACGATTACATATTCCGTTACCTTAACCATTTATCTTCTAGTAGACAACACTTAGATTAGTTGGCATTTATAAATTAACAGAGTAACGTAGCAATTGCATCGTCTAACCACCGAATAGGCCCATTCGAACAAAGTTTAAAGCACGCCCCATCCCACCAATAGCAACTCACGCCCAATATCGAATCCCCATCTGCTTTTTGGGACGCTGATGAAGCTCCCGTATTTTTAGTTTTGAGTTGCCTGGAAGACACCGCGTGGCTCCCGTTGCGGCCAGAGAGCCGTGGTATCGAAACCGGGCGCCGCTATTTCTTTTTTTTATAGTGTAGTATCGCGGAGCTTTGGGTATAAGGAGGAGAGTTGCGCATGCGCAGTGAGCATGTGGACGGCGCCGCCATCAACGACGCAGGACCAGGCGAGCCTAAGAAATGCTCCGCATTTAAAAGAGGAAAAGAGCCGCATCAGTTTCGCAGGCGGCCTTGGTTTATGGCAAGCGCAAGAAGCGAGAAGCGCCCGGTGGGTGATAGCAAGCGCACCCCCTCGTTACCGGATGCGCAAGCGATAGTCGGCGCACCGCTGAAGTAAATCATAAAAAATAAAAAGAATAGCCATTGGCCCAAGAAAATAATTTTACGTGTTTCCCAGTGTGGCAGCACATGCCAAGCAAGAGAAGTTGGCGAAAAAGGCGCGCTTTTAAACACACAAACCAATGACGTACATATACGTTATTGACCATTTTGAAGGCGTTTGCAGAAGACGTATATGTACGTCCGTGATCCTGAAAAGGTTTATGTTCACACAGATACCACCTTCCTGAAGTGATAGTCTTGTCACGTTAGAGCATTCAACATCAGATGGCAATGGTCTAATTAGTGTCGCATAATGGCGTCGATGGGAGCAGTCATAGTTGATATCAACCAACAGGTTAAACCGCTTCTGCTCATTGACTACCCAGAGTCACTGTTAATTATTATTAACAATTACTCTGGCTAGTCAGTGAGCGGAAGCGGTTTGACCGGTTGGGTTAAAATCAAGACACACTGGGCAGTAGCAGTTGCAAAACGACACCAGCTAGGATTGCTGTACTGTATTGCTGTACTGGATGAGGTCCAGCTCTTTTGGATGGCCCTGAAACCCCGCTCCTAGTCAACAAAAACAGCGGTTCTGCTTACAACCACAACCTTTGAAGCAATTGATGAACTTAACACCTCTTTTACTGCAGGGGAACGTTGACAAACTTCGATATGTAATGAGAAACCCAAAGTAACAATATTTGCGATTCCTTTTTACTCAGGATTTGGGTGCAGCAGCAGGGTGAACAGTTCGATCAGTTTTTTCGGGCCTTGAAGACAAAATACGGCTATGTAACGTTGGCGGGCTACTTAAACCAAATATAAAGACTTTATTCTGTTTGGTAAGAAGGATGAAAGTATCAGAAAACAGCTAATAACGGATAGCATACTCACTCTTGAGAAATATGAACAATTGTTTTAGGCAGCTAAGCCAAAAGCGACGCATGATGAAGTGTGGTAGCAAGACTACAAACAAGTTGACCGGATCCGGACGACGAGCTCAGTCTCCCCCCTGAAGAGCTGGCAAAGCAACGGGCGGAGGCATGAACCACAAAACTGCCCGGCATTTTCGAGCACATACCGGAAATGACAGCGAAAAATGACAATTCTCTGAGGTTTAAAGTCTATATTTTCCTCAATTACTCACTAGGCCAGAAGAATTCGAAATATTGGATGCAGCTGCCAAGAGCAAGCTTGGCGAACGCGACTGGGTTCAGCAATCAAAAGTGAGAAATTCGTAGTTACGGTCAGAAATCCACACACGACCAGAAGGCAACATTCTTCCCAACAGTATCTTCAACACACGCAGCCAAAACGGCCTATTACAGACAGGCGTGCAACCTTTAGGCCCATGGACGATAGCCAAATCGAACACTTTGGCACCACAACAGCGCATGTACTCGTCCACAGTCGGAGAGCTAGCACGTAATTTTTCGTCCTTAGCAATGGACAAAAATACTAATACCGCAAGTAAGCGAGCACGTTAAGTTTTTTTCAGGAAGTACACAGCATTGCAGAGGGACACGAGAAAGCGTCATTTCGGCGCAACGGGCAACGTGGAGCGTTGCCACCACATGGTTCTCCGGGTTGGTGCCGTAACAGTCGTTCAAAATGCCAGACGTCTTCCACTAGCCCTGCAGGGGCCACTATTGGAGGAGCTGAACGCATGAAACAAGACGGCATCCAGGTCACAGTGGCGAAGATCACCGATTGGGTAAGCGCTGTTTTTACAGTGCGTAGGGAGGATCGAAAACATTGTATACGCATGGATCGCAGCTTAATTATTACATGTCTCTAAAGAGAGTCCGACCAGTTGTCTACGCCTGAAGACATCGAGCCTGAGATAGCCGATGCAAGTGTTTTAGGACGCCTAGATGCAAATTCTGGCTTCCATCACACACATGTCCAAAAGGAAAGTTCTAGAATTCTAGTAACATTAGCAATGTCGTTCCTACTATAGCGGTTCCTGTGATTACTGTTACACATTTGCTCAGCCCAAATGCGGTCGAAAAGTTTTTAAATGACATATCCAAATATCTGCCCGATGTTTGAGAGCATTTCAATGATGTGCTGATCTGGAGACGGCCGAAAGAAGGACATGACCAACGACTCAGGGCCGCCTACGAGTGGCGCTACCCTGCCGGACTGGCTTTCAACGAAGCCAAATGCATGCTTGCGTAGATAAGATGGCGTTGTTACGGGATATAACCAGCTCTCATAGTGTGAAGCCAAGCTCTCAACTCGTCCAATGTATGACAAAACTACCAGACATGTAAGACAAGCATGCAAAAGAGGATACCAGGCGTGGTAACTATGACGTGTTTTGCCGGCTTTGTTGCAGGATACACACTTACTCCAAAAAAATGATAAACTGCGACGCGGCACATGACTGGACGGCGATCCATGCCAGGGAATGGAAGCATCTATGGTACAGCATAGGCCACTTGCTAATAGTAGCACACGTCGACCCAATAGAGGGAAAAGACATCGTGTGATGCGTTACCATACTAACTGTGGCTTTACTACAGTATGATGGTGAAACTTGGAAGCCAGTTGCATGCACTTCTAAATAATTCACTGAGGCTCCCTAGAGATATTCTAAACGTGATAAGAAAACTATGGTATTGTCTATGGATGCAAAAGATTGAATCATTTCATATATGATCGTATGATCACCAAAGAGTCGGACCACAGGCCGCTACTTTAAATCTCCGTAAAACCAACTGCTGACATGCCGATAAGGCTGCAACAGTTCTTGCGATTGCGTGGTTACGACACCAAAATTGTGATTGTCCCTACGTTTAATTTTTGTCCCCAACCCGACACCCTATGCCACATGGTATTGGAAAGTCAGAAGACCTTATCCCTTACCCCAAATCCTCGCCCAACGTACGAGCAGTGGGCGGGTCAGCTGGCCAGCTCCGACCTCTCAGTCCAGCATAGCCTGGTGGAGAGGGCTAGGGCAGCCAGCGCGGACCACGGCTTTCTTGTCTAGAGGAGGCCCCCCACCTGGCGTGAGCTTGACGATCAGCGCCTGAAGCTCGTCTCCATCACGTTTATTCGCTCACTCACTCCCAGCGAAGCAGATTTTCTTCACCGGTAAACGGTCCTGCGCTTCCATTTACTGCAGGAAAGACTACATCGAAAGCGAAGACTGAAATCTATGCCGCGAGTGTGCTTTCGTCTCGCGTCAGTCAGGCGACACTAACACAATTGGCAACAGAAAGCATGAAAAATTAATACCTCAAGAAGGCTCTCAAAATTGTCACTGAAGGCACACCGGTCGAACGCCAGCAGAATCTGCTTAATGCGGTCCCCTTTCAATTTTGAAGCGTACTGTTAAAGGGCTGTAAGATGGTACCTACCGCCAGAATTAATCGCGAAATGCTCGAAAAAAATCATGAGGGTCCAATTGTCTGTAAACGAGTCCAAGGCAGCGGCGAGGGAATTGCTCTTCTGGCTTGGGATGAATAATGAGATTGAAATTTGTTAGAAACTGCTAGGTGCGCAGAAAGTACGAATACAATCAGCCACGTGAGATGCTGCAGATGCGCACGGCACCTTACCAAGCGTGGTACCCAGTAGCCTTGGTACTTTTTAATAAGGGGGCATGCCTTATTTATTTCAATATGACGCTCTGTCGAACATCACAAAAGTTGCACTAGACAAGCATGCATCGGCGAGCACCGTGATTGATGCCACCAGCGCCATCTTCGCAATGTACGACAAACCCATAGGGGTTCCTTCCGACAATAGCCCACCCTTCGCAAAAGAACAGTTTAAAGCTTTTGCTAGAGGACACCATCTTCACCACATAGTGTGTCGCCCTCGACACCCCCATTTGAATGGCTTAGCCGAAAATTGTGTGCAAGTGGTAAAGCGCGATTTCATGAAAGCTGCTTAAACAAGCAAGATTTCTGGCTTGGCTGGGTCATTTGACGCCAAACCTATAGGAAGGAGCAGCGTCACCGGCGAAGATCCTGGAGATAATGCTACGAATGACTCCACCAGGCTTTCAAGGTGGTTCGAGGGTAAGCAGACGCAAGCATAGGCAGACAAACAAAAACATGAGCCCGCTGCGACCGCTATAAAAAAAAGGACATGGTGCGAGTGAAAATGCTTTTTTGCTACAAATGCACGGGTGCTTACAACGGGTACTTACAAGGAAAAGGGAAAGCTTCTCAGTCGAAGTAGAAGCCACATGGCAAAGTCTGTATGCGCGAAGCAGGCAATAACAGTACAAATGCTGCAGCAGAATGGTGAGTTGGGCTAGTGGGTGAATTCGCATGTCCAAACCTTCAATTAGCGCAACTGGGGGGGTTATGTGTTATTCGTGCTTCCTGATTTAATTACACTTGTGGGTAAGCGCTCGTCCTGTGGTCCTTTCATTTGTGTCCCGTTTTCAGTGTTGTGCTATTAGAAGATTTCTGCATGACGTTGTAAACGCGGACGTTTGCAATCATTGGCTGCCTTAAAAGAAGTAAAATGTTCCGTATTCGTTGTAGCATGCATGCGGGTAACCACACATAATTTGTAATGCGCATTTTCAATTGAAGAGGGCTTGGCCCCTCTCCCTTTTTCTGTGTAAATTCGCAACAGTAGATGAACTGTGGTTCTTTTCTTTCCGGCACCCGGTGTATCATATACATGATACATCTTCTGCTCACAGAACTAGAATTTTAAAACGGCAATATTGACTTCCTACAGTGAATAATTTCTTAATGATTGATTCATTGTTGTTTTTGTACGTGAACCGCAATTACTGACAGTGATTCTATTTGTTTATTTTTACCGCAGTTGGAAGGATAGTTTATTCACGCTTAAATTCCCCAAATTTAGTTTCACTCAGCCTCTTGTTTTCTTGCTTTTTAAAGTTTTCACAATAAAGTTTTACTTCACCTTTCTTGTGTATCCTAACGTTATTTAATACCGTACTGCATGCAGGCACTCTATCTATTTTGTATAACTGAACAAAGACACAATTCTTAGAACGTTTTTATGGCCTAGGGAGAAAATGTCTCCTTCTTCAGGTGCCACATTGGTAGAGCCCTGCTATGCACTATATATTAGGCAAAAATATATACTCTCGCCGCACTGAAAATAGTACGGATCCGTCCCGTGGTACTATTAGCAGTAACGGTCGGTCATTAGGAGTGCAATAGATTCGTTTTTAGTTATTGCTCAATGCGCAGGTTTTTGTATGGTAAGTGTGTCCTTGACGTAATGGCATTATTAACTTATTTCCACAGCACCCATGGTCGTTATGCACAAAAAATGCCACGTACAGCTTTTATGTTACCTCTGAGTTTAATTACATTTATTTTATTGGACACATGTGCGATATCGCTCCGGCCCTTGTAACTAATTGAACGCCGCTTTGAACCATGACATTGCTTGCATTTGCACAATTTATTAATACTTCTCTGTTTTATCTTCTGACTTGCAGGTTATGACTTTGAGCTGCGGATCATCGGAAACAGTCATTACCTGGTGTCACTTCACTCAAGTGACGAGTGGGAAGCCAACACGCATTTCCCAAGTACATACTTTGTGAGTGTTTCAGAAACGCTATTCATGTCGCTAATTTCTTCTTTGGCTCTGCCACAGCCCGCCTACTTCTCCCCCATTACTGCCCACTAAGACCTCGGTAGAAAATTCAAGTGTTAGTCGTGCTGTGTGTCATCCGCAGCATTCGTGCGACTCGCAACAAGTGAAAACAACTTCACCGGAATGATGAAATGAGGGCACATCAGCAAACAAGGTTTTTTTCGGTATTCACACCCCCCAAAATATCAAAAATACACAGCTCCGCTTCAGTTTAAATCACGACGGATAACGTTGCGAGATCGAAAGTAATTCTTTCATGCTTGAAACCTATTCGTGTAAAGACCATTGATATCAGAAGCCTACACCTTTTCCATTGGAGCTCGGTCAGGCGTGGGTGCCAATCATCTATTACAGTCCTCCGAGAATAACCGTAAACAGGAGCAAGCAGTGTGACTGGGTGAACCGGAGACGTCTGTCTCCAAGTTTCAGAATAGCGTAACTCAATACAAAAGTAAAGTACCAATGCAGGTAGTAGGCGGATGTTGTAACGATGGTGCGGTAAATGGCAGTGACCACAAGGTAGAGGGGGAAAACAGGTATCCAGAATGACGAAACAAGGGCAGCGCCTTAGAATACATCTTCTGATAAGGTTTCGGATTTTAAGGCTGGGAAAACAAACCGCGGAGATAAAAACAATGGCCCTCGAACAGCTCAAATCACACTGTCAGCCATGCGTATATTGAGAAAGCAAGCCAAAGAAAGAAATTTGTTAACTGTTCTCCCCGAGAAATTATCTCGTTTTTTGACGGATAACACTAAAACTTCCGAGAGTACAATGTTGCAGAATGGTTGAAACATCAAGATTATTATAATAAACATCAGAAAATACTACATTTGAGTGAAGACTGTTGACTCAGTATAGCCAGAAGAAGCAGTCGCTATAGATGGGCGACACGGTAGAAACATACTACTTACCTATCCCTGAGAATAATGTACGGGCATGAAAAGTGAACAAATTTATTTCTGACCTTGCGAGACGTCATACGAAGCTGAGAATTTGCCAATCGGTAGCCCCTAATTAATTCTAATAAATTTGTAACTTGGGCAAAAGGGTTCTATTGCGCATTTTGCCAAAAACTGCACGTGGTCAAGGGCGACGAAAGGAAAACACAAGAGCTCGTGTTTGTGTTTTCATTTCTTTGTCCTTATCCATGCACGGTTGTTTTGTCAAATATTGCAGAAGCCTCAATTATTTCGTCCGGGGACCTTCTGACCTCCAGACGTTTGTTACTGTGAGATTTTACTGATGAGGGAGCTTATTCGAATAACATAAGTGTAATACTGACTACGGCATCAGCGAAAGAATCCAGAATCGCTCTGTGCGAAAGAAAGAATCGCTCTGTGCGATGTGAATAATCCCATTGGGTCCTAATTGGGAGCCTTCCATTGTGTCGTGTCTATTATTTCCCACAGTGGCGTATTCAGAAATTATTTTCGGGGGTTGTTATATGTCACAGTTAAAAAATAAAAATAAATAGATCTTGCAGTGGAACAATTTTCGGTTTTCTGCTTTAGTAATGCTAAGAGTTGTTTGTTTCGTCGACGGTAATATCTGCGTCGCGTACGTACAGGACTCCGAAGAACCATATTTCTGAACAACCCAACATTCTTGTTATTTTTGTCTCTACATTTTATTATAACAATTCGGTGTGTTAATAGCATTGCTCTGTCTACACGTATACTTTAAGCATAAGAATAAAATATTATTTTGGTTCCACGGGAGCGAACATAGTCATTATGTGTAACACACATTTTCAATTTTAACTACAAGTCACCTTCTGGCTGGAGAAAACACAACGCATTACAAGTGCCTTTCACAGAGATTTGCCATAGAAAAAACTCCCACCTCCCCTCGCGGGAACCCCTGTGTAGATGCGACGCATAGGCGGAGCGGCGAAGGGACCGCGTTTTATAGCGCGCATAACGTTGAGGGGACTGCGTAAGCCGGTCCCAGTCGATGACGACGTTGGCGTACTTGTAAAGTGGCGTGGACTCTAGGTGTTTGAGCCAAGCGTGGATGTTGCTTCGCCGGAGAACGGCACACCGGTTATATGCGCAGCGCGCCCGAAGGAGAGGAAACCGCGGAAGAGAGAGTACTGCACATGCGTCGGCCCCAGCGCGTCTGCCGCGGCTATGACGCAACGTGCCGAGGCTATGACGCAACACAATCCAACACAATCCACTTTAATCCAATCCAATCCAACCCAAGCCAAGCCAAGCCAAGCCAAGCCAATCCAATCCAATGCCCCTCGCGAGAGAGTGTTCGCTATCGGAGAGGAGAGGGGGTGAGCGGCGGAGAGCGCAGCTGGCGTGGCGAGGAGAATGGGGGGAGGGGTGGACAACACCGACGACAACGACGACGACGACGCCGGAGGGACAAGGCGAGTGAATCAGATGCTCTGCATCTAAAAGCACATGGGCTGCGACATCCACGCGCCTGCGTCGCCTCGCTGCACCGCGTGAGTTCCACAGCTGCCGCAGTGATCCCGCAGTGATCCGTAACTAACACAGCGTGTAAACTGAAACAAAATGCCCCCCCCCCCCACCCACCCATCCTCGGGATTAACAGCAAACAACAGAAAACAGCGAAAGCGCCGCTTGAACGACAAGGAAAGTCAAGCACGCCGCGCATCCACCGCAGCTGCCCCCGCAACTCCGAAAGCGATAGCCGGCCCCTCATTCGCAGCGCCCCGGCGCTGCCGCGGTCTGCGCGTGTACTAAGGACGAACACGACCTGGCCGCGTTCTCCGCCGCGCCGGCCGGCGAGTGTCAACACCTAAATATTCTTACACCGTGGTCGGCGCTAATTCTGAAGCCTGGAAAGTACCACTTCGCGTACGAGGAGCTCAAGTTTTTCTGCCACGTCGTCAACTCCGCGGGAGTCCTGCCTGACTCTAAGAAAACATCAGCCATAGCGAAATACCCAAGACTGGAAGGCAAGAAGGGGGTGTGTAAATTTCTCGGACCATGCACGTACTACTGGCGATTCGGCCCGAATTTCGCGGGCATTTCAGAGCCACTCACGTGCTTGACGAAAGATAAGAGCCCTTTCAAGAGGGAAAGCGCCCACGAGGAAGCATTCTGCAAGCTGCAACAACGCCTGCAAAACCCACCTGTGCTCGCTCATTTTACTGAAAACACCGAAACCGAAATGTATACGGACATCAGCGATACAAGATTTCGGGCCGTCCTCGTCTAAAGCTAAGCCGTTGCGAATAGTAATCGCCTATGCGAGCTGTGGTCTAACCAAGGAAGAAAAAAATACTCAGCCCCTTTGTAACAGTGTCTCGCTATTATAACAGTGTATCGCTATTACAGAACAGTGTATCGCTATTATAACAGTGCATCGCTATTACAGAACAGTGTATCGCTATTATAACAGTGTATCGCTATTACAGAACAGTGTATCGCTATTATAACAGTGTATCGTACAGAACAGTGTATCGCTATTATAACAGCCCCTTTGTAGCAGTGTCTCGCTATTATATGGGCCATTTCAAAATTTCGTTCATACGTGTATGGAACACCGTTCAAGGTTGTGACAGACCACCATGCACTGTGTTGGCTCGCCAACGTGAAGGACCCCTCTGGCCACCTACGTCGAGGAAGCTGGCGCATGCAAGAATTCGACGTCACAATAGTCTCTAAATCCAGCAAGAAACACTCCGACGCCGACTGGCTGTCTCGCGCCCCCGTCGAACCACCACCACAAGATTCAGATGAAGGCGGCGCATTCTTCGGAGTCGTTACGAAAGCGACCTAGCCTCCCAGCCGCGTGCCGAACCCACGTTACGCATGATGATCGACTGTTTAGAATGACGCAACGTCAGCTTGCCAAATGCCTTCAAACGCAACTTACCTGCATTCAGCCTCAAAAACGCCGTCCTAGTGAAGAAAAATGTCAACCCTTTAACGAGAACATGCTCTTCCTGTCATTCCCGCACACCTTCGTGACGAAATTTGGAGCGTGTGACGGCGACCCGTTTTCTGGACACCTCGGCACAGCAGCACTATGGGAAAAATGAAAGCGAAGTACTACTGGCTCCGCCTTACAACGGATGTGTCCCACTACGTCCGCAGCTACCATGACGGCCAGCGACAAAAAACGCCCCCTACTGGACCCACCGGACTTCTTCAGCAGATCGGCGTTCCATCGATTCGCTTTCAACGGATAGGAATGGGCCTTCTGATCCTAGCACAAGTGGATTGTCGTACCGACACGCTACATGATGCGCAACGCAGAGACCGCTACTATTCGGAGGGGGACTGCAGAAGAAGTTGCGAAGTTCTTCATAAACTAAGTGTTTCTGCTAAATGGAGCCCCTTAAGTCCTAATTACGGACCGCGGAACGGCCTTTAATGCGAAGCTTATGCAAGTAATCTTACGCTACACCAACACGGATCACCGAAGAACGACGGCGTATCATCCCCAAACGAACGGACTAACAGAACGTCTGAACAAGACAATCGCAGATCTGCTGCTAATGTACGTCGACGCTCAAGGTAAATCTTGGGACAATGCCTCCCGTATGTCACGTTTGCGTACAACACAGCGATCCAGTAAACTACGAAGATGACGCCGTTCGAGCTCCTCTACGGAAGATGGGAGACTACAGTGCTTGACGCCATGCTTCCGAACGTTAAAGACAAGGACCTCAACGCCGACGTCCAAGGCTACCGTCAGCGCGCTGAAGAGGCCCGCCAGCTCGCTCGAGTTTGTACAACAGACCAGCAGCAGGTGGATGCGGGACGCTACAACCTCCGACGTTGAGACATCGAGTACCACCCTGTGGATCGTGTGTGGTATTGGAGTCCAATCACTCGACGCGGATTCAGTGAGAAGCTTCTGCGACGGTATTTTGCACCCTACCAGATTTTTCAACGTGTTGGCCTACTTAGCAAATTTCGACGACGCACGCGACCCGAAGGCGTCAACGTGGTTTGCCTCAAACCTTACTGGTCAAAATAACGGACTTTTTGTTTTGTTTTTGGTCCGGACTGTCGTTTTAGATGCGGAGTACCTTAGGACCGCACAATGTGCGTCCTTGTCCGGGCGCATAGCATTTACAATCGCAAAAAATCACACCTGCACCGGCAGAGTTAGTGCCAGTCGACTTGCCCATTGCGCTACGACCGTGAGTTAGTCGAGAGTCAAACTGCTTGCTCCCTCGCCTGTAGCGGTGCGGAGTACCTTAGGACCTTGCAATGTCCGTCCGCGCCCATCGATGCGCCACCACCATCACGCAAAAATCAAGCGAAATTCGACTTGAGCCGTGAATTGCAGTTTCGTTTAGGGAATAATCAAGGTGTAACTCACGACTCAAATCGAATGATAGTCGGGGCGCAAATGGGATGTCACTGATAGCGCAACTTGGATGTTGATTGATTGTAGCGTTGAACGCGCCGACGAAACGCAGGATGAGGCGCGCCGTAATGGTGGGCTTCGGATTAATTTTGACTACCTGGGGATCGTTACGTGCACCGAAATCTTGTACCCACGGGCGTTTTTGCTTTTCGCCTCCATCAGAAAAGTGGCCACCGCGGCCGGGAATCGAACCCGCGACCTGGTGCTCAGCAGCGCAACGCCTCAGCCACTGAGCAAGCGCGGGGGGTCGCAACTTGGATGTCATTTCGAGTCCGCGTACTCCACCCCCTCGCCATCATTCACGGAGTGGAGATGCGACCATTTTTTTAGCATCGGGTAAATACACTCTTCGAGGGGAAGTAATGCCGCGAACCATGCATTGGGTTTGTTTAAGTTTTGTTTTTACTGCCACGCCACGCCAGGCAGTGTTATCTGGGTCCCAAGCAAAGCGCGTGTTCCGTTCTTATTTTTTTTAGTCCACGGGTTATCTCATTCTCAAAAGGAGAGCGTTTAGCCCGAACGTCAAGAGCGTAGAGTAATCTTCTTTATTATACAGTGTTCTGGACGTAATTCGACGGTTCGAGATACACTCGCGCCGAAAGATAGAAGAATGCAGAGCAGACGCCGCGGTATTCGACTCGCGACGCTCGCCCGCGCACGTCCCTTTGTTGACTGCTGCTTCGGCACCTGTGTATTCTTTGAGTTGTTAAGGGAGCACGAGATCGTTCAAATAAACTTTTTTCCCTTGAAGACAACTGCGAGGTCATTGTCTTCGTGACAATATGAGAATGTGCTCGTTTTTGACCAAATAATATTCTGATAGGCCTCTTGATAACACAGGGACAGGCGAGGTAGAGGTAGCTGTTTTCCAAAAATAGTCATGATGATAGAAGGCGCCACCCTGTCCTGCGTGTCCGATCTGCTTTTGTTAGCTTCGTCGTCTTCCCCTTTTTCTGCTCGCTATGAATCTGAAACCAGGTAGAGTCATAAACCTACGACTGCGACAAGGTATCCTGCCTTGTGTTCTGCTTTGCAGGGCGCTCTTGACCGAAAAACGTGTCAGAGGGTATTGCCTTTGACAAATTTACAGGCTCCGCTTCAACATGTCGCCGCGTTATCCCGTGACGAGCTAGTGCAGAGCTGCCATCTTGTAGACCGATGTAACCAACATGCTCCATGTCGTCATGCCACAGTGGCTGCTAGAACACCGTAATGGTCTGTAGAAGTTGCGTCTGACAAATAGCGTATGTGTGCAATCGCCAGCTGGAAGCCTTCTTCTCGGTGATATTCAGCGGGCGTTAATTCGGGTTGCCTGATATTGCCTTGGCGAGACAGTAAAAAGGACAGGAGCGCCTACCGAAAATTTAGAAAACTGCAAACAAAATTGACCCCGCTCGAACACTTCGGACGTCGTCTGGACTGTGCAAGCGTGGGGAAGCCACCATGTGCAGCGTACACCTCACCGTCACCTTCACCTACGAAAAACTGCAGAAGGCGCTCCAACTGACACGCTCCGTAGTTTAGACGTGCCGGGTTGTCATGACATCAAACATATATTGAGTGTTTGTAGAGTTTTCGCTACACCAATCTTTTCAGTCAAGATATTATTGCGTGTCGGTGCTTACTAAGGTTTTGCAACCGAAGACGCCATCGTAACACAAAGCTCAGCGGCTGTTCGACATAGGCTTCAAAGGCTTGCTATTGCCGAAAAATACAGTGCTAGAAACAGGACAATCGCGAAGATAGTACACAACTCACCCGCTGTGATTTGTATTTGGGAGAAAAGATAAATGTGCATTTGGTTACTTTTTGTTACTTTTCAAACGTCGTTTCTGTCAAATTAAGAAATAATATGGAAACTTGAATGTTGTCACACCACTAACCGAAATGCCTTCTGCCTTTCCCCGGCGTATGCGGCTTGCGCAGACTTTCTGGGATATCGTTGTGTAATACGTGCAATGCGGTAATACAATGTTGTGTGTTGTGTTGCATTTGTTTCGTATTTTTATATGAAGTAGGAAGTAAAGCTCAGGGCGAGGCTCCCTTCTCTGTATTCTTAATATCATAGCACTGCCTCCCCATCTCTATGTACAACCGGTGCATTAGGTGCGAATACATTTCTTATTCAGAAATATCTACAAAAACCGTCCAGCTCAAATCATATGCACGGAAATGAGATACTAAAATAGGAAATGATACTGAAAGCCACTCATAATTACCTGAGGTTGATTGTTGGGCTGCTTTAAATTGAATAAACTCTGCACTTCTTTCTAGCATTGGTGACGTACCGAGGTTGTAGAATTCAACCTCGGTACGCTTAAGTTCTACGCTTCTAAGTTATACGCTTGAACACATGCTCGTTTCTTTCAGGGGCAAAGTTACTATTTCTCATATCCCGCCCTTGGAATATCCTCTTACTGGATTATGGACTGTATTGTGAACAATAAGGACCTACCGTAAGTATTCTGTGTTTAACAATTTAGAGGTTGATGTACTGTAGGAATGGTTGCCAGAGGGCGATTGCACGAGGTACGGTTGCCAGAGGGCCAGATGACGAAGACAAAAGGCTCCAGCGCGTTCTTTCAATGCGGAGAAGGAAGCGGAAACAGCAATATTTGTGGTTGAACGGATGTGCCAGCAGTGATAACGGTAATATAAACATACTTAGCAGATTGTTATTAACTCTAATGTTACTTGGCATTGCTTATTTCCCGAAACCAGAGCAATGGTTCTGGGTGCTAATGAAGGTCCTCTAGCTTGCATATTGCGTCGCCTGAGAAAATTCGGTCTTCGTTTCATTTGACGTCCGGCGCATACGCTCTTGGTGAGAACGAAAGCAGAAGTGCTTTCAGAGGCTCGGCAACAGTGAGGGCTAAAAGTCTTCATCGGGTAGAACCGCCAAGGTTATCCCTTCCGTAGATGTTGATGTTGAACAACACACCATGAAATACCGGTAAAAGTTTGTCTACGACGACATGAGTGCCGATGCGAAGCGACGCTGTAAAAACCGGTTTCGTTTGGTTTGTACGCAAGTATATATATATATATATATATATATATATATATATATATATATATAGATATATATATATATATATATATATATATAGATATATATATATATATATATATATATATATATATATATATATATATATATATATATATATATATATATATATATATATATATATATATATATTTATATTTATATTTATATTTATATTATATTTATATTATTTTTTTGTCACGAAATGAAGTGAACAATGAAGACGATAACGACGACTCGCTATACGGGGTACGTTGAAAACATCCCAAGGGCACCATCATCATCGTCGTCTTACTGTGTCAGCTACCCCGCACTCAAGGCCGGCTTCTTGCAAGGTGCCAGCGGAAGACGCTATCCGTGAAGATCACCGAGAGAAAAAAACGCAGTGCGAGAACAGGGAGAAGATGGTGAAGAAAGACCGGAATGCTGGTTGCCGGGTGCCCTGACCCGGACCACGTCCAAGAGGTCCTTCACAACGAATCACCTGACGCCCTCTCCCGCAAGCAATTTGTTTGGTCGACATCGTCAGAAGGCAGCGACGTTCCAAGAGGTCTGCGTTGGCTCTTCAGTGACAGAAGCTCGTAGCGCGTTGCGCAACCTTCAGTAACGAGATGTCACGCGATGACTGTGCTCCCGGCAAGTGAGGTGCGGCGGACCATTGACGGTGACAAGTACGTACTTTCTCTCCGTTTGTTTCAACACTTTATCATTTTCTATACCGCTTTATCACAGTCCCCTTCTGTTCTTTCCTTCTCCAGTGTTCCATAGTTTGTTTATTCTATTCTGTGTAGGTTGATGTGGGTTTCGGGTTAGATGAACAGAAAGCCTCGTTTCCACAGTTTTTCATTTTTTTAATATTGTCCCCCGATCCCCGATCCCCGATCCTGCCAATATATATATATATATATATATATAGCCACCTGGTGGGGCCTGCTGGGGCCCACTTCAACAGTGCCTCACATGACTTATATTGTGCGGGCATAGAGCGGCAGCGGGGGCAGTGCGCGTCCTAGCATGGACGATTGCGGTCACCTTCCGGCTAGTTCTTAATAAAGTACCTTCCGTTGTGTTTTATTTGTGCGTCCACGACTCCTGCACTCTCAACTCGGACTACCGAACTCCGGCAACCAACATTGGCGACAAGGCGGAGCACCCACAGCGGCAGGAACTACTCAAGAAGTGAGAAAGGCAGCACGTACGACGGACTACACCGGCCGCATTGAAGAATTTGGCGGCAATGTTGCGTCATGGACTTCAGATACGTGCGTCTACAGTTCTATTTTTACGCTAACGACGTCAGGGACGTAGTGAAGAAACGCGCACACCTTCTCACCCTGTGCGGCGCGCAAACGTACGAGAGTGTCTGTGCGCATCTGCAACCTGTCACGCCGGACAAAGTCGACTACTCCGACATTGGGGCCGCGCTTCAGGAGCGCATCGATCCGCGGCAGTCGGAAGTGTACTCCCGTGCGATGTTCTAGCGGCGGGAGCAAATGCACGGGGAATCAGTGAGTGACTATGCGGCAGTTTTACGCAAGCTCTCCGCTAGCTGCAACTTCGGAACTTTCCCTTCGATGACCTTGACGCCGGCTGTAGTGGAGCCGGAGGGAGCCGCCGCCATTACAGGGGCGCCATCGCCGTTTCGTGTGGGGGGGCTCCGATTACAAACCCGACGCTGCTCCCGCTGGAAGTCATGTTACGCGATAGATTCATTTGCGGCCTCCGCGACTAACAGTTCCAACTGCGCCTCTTCGCCGAAAAAGGCTTGACCTTCTCCCGAGCCTACGACCTGGCGGTCCGCGCACAGGGTGCGGTTCGTCAGCAGCAGAACAACAAAGGAGAACAGACGAACGTAAACAAGGCAAGAAGCAGTGTAGCGTTCGGAACGGTGCACAAGAAAGGCCACGTCAAGGAAGGACAACGCTGCTGGCAGTGCGACGGCAAGCACTGCCCGAAAACGTGAAAGTTCGCTACGGCAACGTGCAACTTCTGCCGCAAGCATATAAAGCCAGCGTGCATCGCGAAGAAGGAGGGAAGCGGTATCAGCGCAAAAACTACTTGGGTGTGGCGCCTAGCATGTCACTTCAACAGCCGGGTCCGCTGGCTTCAGAGCTCTACGACCTTCACGCGGTTCCAAGTGAGGGCACCTCGCCGAAGATAACGCTCACATTCAAGGTGCAGGGTGAGCCGGTAACGTTCGAGGTATACTCAGGGGTCGCCTGCACAATGGTCAGACACGAGACATTTTGTGCCTTGTGGCCTACTAACGGGCCAAAGCTTCAACCTAACGAAATTTACCTACGCACTTGGTCTGCGCAGTCGCTGGAGGTTCGTGGAACAGCAACGGTAAATGTCAACCACAGTAACAGAATGTGCCAACTGCCACTGATAGTGGTAAACGGTTCGGGCGGCAGTTTGTTGTGACCCAACTGGTTCGCGAAGCTAGGCATTCACATCGGTGGCATTCGCCAGTCAACTGAGCACCCACGCATTGCCGAGCTTCTACAGAGTACCAGGGAGTGTTTGCGGACGACATAACTGGCCATGTTGGTGTACCAGTGCATCTGGAGTTGGCAGCTGAAGCAAAACCCAAGTTCATGAGAGCACGTCCTATGCCCTTTGCAATTGGCTCGGTAGATGAAGCTGAGATTGAAAGAAGGATGTCCTGCGTGGAGAGGTGATTGCGAAATCCACACTTGGTATGTGGGAACATGTCATTTTGTTTCGAACCAAGAGAGCCAAACTTAGCCAAGAGAGCCATTCACAGTCTCAATAACCCGTCCCTGCTGTTAAGCGGGGGCCGCCATCGCTGGTGCCTCATGCCGTAATGATGGAGGCATGGAGGAAAGAAAAGCTTAGGAGAGGCCCTGACGTCACACCCAGCGCAGCCGGAAACGCCATTTCTGTAAGTCGAATGGCGGACCATTGGCCCTCCATGCCATTGGCGGACTCTTTTTGCCTCTCTCTCTCTCGGTGCACCTTCTCCGCCTCCTCCGTCCTGTATCGCCTCTCTTGTCGTCTGCATCTGCCAGCGCCGAGCCGGCGGAAATCAGCTGATAGGCAGGTAGAAGGCCGTTTTGCAGCGCGTGACCGTGAACCTAAACGCGCGGTTACACTGTTACACGTCTTCAGTGTGGCCGCAGCAGGTTTGCGAAGCGGCTCGCTCTAACAATGCCGCAATGCTCGGTGCCAGGCTGCAAGTCGCGATCGGTACCCAAGGAATTGGGCGTCACTTTCCACCGGTTAGTGCATCATTCCGCTGACAAGTATTGCTGTACATTGGTGTGCATTCATCCTTTGTTTGCAATCGCCGCCGTTTATAGGTTCCCAAGCGATGGAGAACGCCGCAAACAGTGGGCGAACGCCGTGCGGCTACCGGACTGGAAAGTGCCCAAGTTTGCGTTGCAGTTTCACTGGCAATCCCAGAGATGACTAGTCAATTAAACGGCCGTTCTATATATATAGGTAAGCAGTACTTCATGCAGATTTCACGCTAAAAAATTGTGGAATGTTTTTACCGTTGTTCGCGTGCCTTCGATAGAATTTTTTGCGAAGGAGGAGGAGGAGGAGCAGGAGGAGGAGGCAAAACATTTTATTGAGTAAAAAAAAAAATGAGAGGGTGGGTGGCGTCAATAAACTTTTTTTCGCCAAGTTTCAACTTGTCTCAGTGTCAATAAATTCAAGGTGATATCAGTTGAAAACGTTCATACACTAACCTCGCAGTATGAAGCGTTGAAAAGCGAAATCCAGAGCGAGACCACAAAAGATCCAGATTCCAGATCCAGCACTCTTCCAGTCAACAGACGGACACCTACTAAGGTAATAGGACGATGGAATTATATCAACTGGGAATCTACCTTGTAACAGTTGCAAAAGCACTGCCGCGCATTGCCGGCCTAGCAAACTATATATTGCGGCGGCGATAACCAAAAAATTGAGTTGCGAATCGTTCGGTTGCAAGTCGCCTACGTACTGCACACCGTGTATCACTTCCCGAAAATCTACCAGACGGGTGTCCGCGCGTACGACGGGACGGCGCGTTCACGATATCTGCACTTCAATAGGCGCGTCGTGATCGCGACCGGAGCAAATAGCTTGACGCGGTACAAGGTGCACTTGCAAGTAGAAATTAAATGACATATTCACATCGGCGCAGCTGTCGCAACTCGCAGCATCCTTTTCGAGTTCCGCAAGACCACAGCGCAGCAAAGCGAAGCAGCAATCTTCGCAATCGGACGACAAGGCAGGCGCTGCCTTTCCTCCATGACTGGCGAACGGCGGGCGGGCTGTTGCTAGGACGCCGTTGCTAACGCGACTTCCAATGGCCGCCGAAAAACACGTGACTTCCTCCACACTTTTGCCAATGCGCGGGGGATAGCTGGGGGCCTCTCCTAAGCTTTTTTTTTCCTCCATGGATGGAGGCTACTACCATGGCTACAACGGAAGGAAAGCATCGTACAGCGTCCCTGTCACCACAAGACAATGTTTTACTCAATGAACATGATCCGCCAGCCATGAAAAAGCGCGCCATCGAGGAGCTACAACGCCAAACAACCGGATATGGACATGCAGCTGAAGGGGAAAGTCAGGCTGCGTTTACTGCGTTTACTGCGTTTAAGTCTAGGCCCGCCGGCATCCCAGTTGTAATTCAACCAACGCAACCAGGTTGTTCCTTCTGGAGGCTCAATCCCAATTTGCTTGCATCGGCAGTCGTCTCGACTGCCCAGGAAAAAGTTCTTACGCATCGCTTCAACAAGGACGGTGGCCTTGTCGTCACCGTGTCGACTCTCAACGCTGCCAACCGTCTTCTTGCCGTGACGGAGCTGGTCGGCATGGCGGTCCAAGCACGTCTCCCACGTTCCTATTCAGCGACGTCTGGAAAGATTTATGACGTCCCTCTTGAGTACACGGACGAAGAACTCCTTTCCTACCTGAGAGATCAAGGTGTTACATCTGCCAAAAGGCAAGTCTCTTATGATAGGGGCGAAAATGGTGTAGTGGCAGAGCGTCGCCCAAAAACAGTGCTTCTGGAGTTCCCGAACGGCTCTGCATTACCAAAGCGCATTTTCCTCAGCTTCTGCAGTTATCCCGTTGAGGAATACTTGGGAACAGCAACGCAGTGCTTCAAATGTCAAAGGCACGATCATGTTGCGAAGCACTGCAATGGGCCCGTCCGATGCAAAATATGCGCAGGCCCGCACTCGTACAAAGACTGCACTTCGCGCGCGCACCCTCGATGTGCGAATTGTGATGGACCACATCCTGCAACCTTCGGTGCCTGCCCGAAGAAAAAAGCCGCTACTCTTGCACGCGCAGTTGAGCAACTTCAAGGAAGGACTCCCAAACAACGCGAGCCGCCCCCAAATCCAGAAGTGGTTTGTGCAAAACCCAGCTCCACTCAGGGTTCGCTTTCAACACACACAAACGCAACAACGAAAAAGTCCTATGTACGTACTGTTCAAGAAAGCCCCAAAACGCCCCAGCCTGAAGAGCAACAACAACTGACACGAGCTTTAGTTACTCCTGTGCTACCCATTGCGACTCGGCGTTCAACCGAACCACCAGCGGAGACCCACGCTCCTACAACGCAAGTCGACTTGACTAAAGTGATAATTCCCCTGTTATTTGCGGCACTCAAAGCTCTTATGTCTGCCATACCATCCGCAATCGGTTTGCCTGAAGTTGCTGCTATCATGGCTTTGGAACCTCTGCTAGCAGCATCTTGCTCCCTACCTGGTGTGCCATTTACAATCGGGAAACAATGACGGCATCACCATCGCCAACAGTGTCCTTGAACAGTCACCTAAAACGATGCACCATTTTCCAGTGGAAAGCTCGTGGTCTGAGGTCGAAGCTCGGTGATCTACGTCAGCTTCTTCACACTTACCGATTCCCATTCATTGTCATTTCAGAGTCACGAGAAGATCAGAATTTCCGCTTGAGTGGTTACTATTTCATCCACTCACAACGAGTAAGCGGTACAAGCCGGCTTCTTATCGGGTTCCGTACTGACGTTCCGGCGGTTGAAATTCCAGTCTCACCTCACGAAACAAATGAGTACGTCTGCGCCACTACAATTATTGGTTCTCAGACTTTCACATTTATCGCAGCGTACTTACACCCCAACGCCAAATTTGATGAGACCAGGCTGGATAACCTCATCACGTCGACTGCGAAGCCGCACATTATCTCTGGGGACTTTAACGCTCATAATGAAATTTGGGGCAGTTCCCAAACAAGCCTACGTGGTGCAAAACTCGCGGACCTCCTAATTAGACATGGCATTGAACCCCTAAACGATCGCAGCATTACCTTCCTCAAATCCCTCAAAACAACCAGCTGTATTGATCTATCATTCGTCACTGCTGGTTTTTCTGCAAAATTCACGTGGTGCACAGACTTAGAGACAAGAGGAAGTGACCACTACCCGATTTTGATATCAACTCGTGACTCACACTATTAGACTTACAAAGAACAGGTCGCGTGCACAGACTGGAGAGCCTTTCGTGGAAGCCATACGAACCTGCATTACGGCAGCGACTCGAGATGACAAAATTATCCCAACGATACTTCACTGTTTTCGGAATTCCACATGCTCAAGAACAAAACGCTGGAATCAACCCAATAATGACGCTGAGTACCAAAGATTATGTGCCATTCGTCGCCGTGCGGAGCGAAAAGCCCTCCGTACAAAATCTGTAGAAGATTTAGAGCTTCTAGAAGGGCTCAGAGACATGTAATGCGTCACCTATACAAGCTTCAGCGACAACGGTGGAGGAACTTTTGTGCAACGTCAAATACTCATACACCGTTGACGCGCATCTGGCGTGTTGTCAAAGGGTTACGCACGCAACCTAAGCAGCTGCGCCCTTTCATTGCCCTCTCACTGCACGAGCACTCCTCTTTGAAATTGGTCGCAGAGGAATATTTCAAGATTCTCTCCTCATCAACGCTGAGTACACTTCCACCTCTTAAGCCTCCAGAATCAGCTGTTCCAGCACTGGACCTGCCTTTTACATTACAAGAACTGACAGCAGCAATCTCCGATGTAAAAACTAAGTCGTGTCCAGGTCCGGATGACATTAGTTACGCAACCTTCACGCACTTGCCTCACAACACCCTGCTCCGTCTCCTAGAGTTCTACAATTCCTCTTGGGTGAGCGGTAAGCTGCCCTCTGATTGGAAGCTCGCCCAAATTACTCCTGTTCTAAAGCCTAGCCGGCCACCCACGTGTTATGCCTCTTTTCGGCCTATAGCTCTGTTGAACTGTATTGGGAAACGGATGGAGAAAATGGTACATAAAAGAATGTCCTGGTTTCTCGAAGTCGACGCCTTTACTCGCAAGAGATGAATGGATTCCATAGGCACAGATCGTCTATTGACGATATAGTTACCCTTATCTCGTCAGTCGAGGAGCAATTGGATTCTAGCCGCATACCAATCGCAATTTTCTTAGACATAAAAGCTGCCTACGACTCTGTCACACACACAGCCATTCTAACTGCTCTTGCAGTACATGGCTTTGGAGGAAGACTCTACTCCTGGATCGAGGATTACCTTGCTGGACGTCAGCTTTTCATGCGCACTTCGGATGGTGACACTTCACGTTTCCCCGTCGAAAAAGGCGTTCCACAAGGAACTGTTTTGAGTTCACTGCTATTTAATTTGACTCTCATAGAGCTGAAACGGTGCCTACCGCGGGGAGTTAATATCACGATCTACGCAGACGACATTTGTATCTGGCACGCAGCACGCTCCCGACGCACCACTCAGCAACGTCTCCAGAAGGCCCTCTTCTCCATTTCAACCTACCTTGCTGCTCGTGGACTTCACCTATCGCATGAGAAAAGCGTTGCAATGGCGTTTACAAGGAAGCGCATGGATCGGTACCCAATTCTGCTGAGTGGACGAGCTCTCCCGTACGCCCGGACCCACAAGTATCGGCGTAATCATCGACCGTAATCTCTCCTGGTCGCCTGAGATAAAAAGACTGTGTGCCCGCATCTCTGCGACGTCTCAGGTTCTGAGATACCTTGCCGGTTCCCGATGGGGCAGCAACTGCGGGTCGATGCTACAGCTTCACAAAGCTTACGTCGATGGCTTCATACGCTATAGCCTTCCCTTACTACACCATGCAGCGCCTACTAACAAAATGAAGCTAGAAGCGGCTCGACGGAACAGCCTGCGCATTTGTCTTGGACTACCCAGAGGTTCCTCGGGTGCGGGGACCGTCGCTGAAGCTCGTTGCTTGCCTCTGGACGCACTCATGTTACAGGAGTCGCTCCGTGTCCATTACCGGCATCTACTTCAACCTACACCCCACTGTCTGAGCAGGATCACTGCGGCCCAGAGTTCTGGGTTTGGAGATGCTATTAGAGCTTTGTCCCTTCCCAAAACAACGCAACCACCGCGAGCAATGCCATCTCAGTTTCCGCCCTGGACATTAGCGTCTACTCGTATAGGTTTAGGCATCCCAGGGATGACATCTAAGAAGATAACGCCTCTGGCTGAACTGCTCGAAGTGGCGTTGGACTACATGCACAGGTTGCATTCCACCAGGGTTCATCTTTTCACTGATGGGTCTTCGTTGCCGCAAAGTTCCTCCTCTGGACTATTCGTCCCGTCGACCGGTAAACTCTTCTCCTACCGTTTAGACAGACCAACGTCCTCGACATCAGCTGAACTACACTCCCTCAAAGAGGCAATCTGGTACATCCTACGTCAAGAGCCCAATGAATGAACCATATTCACCGACTCTAAACCTGCCCTTCAGTGCCTCCTTAAGAGCGGCAAGCACTTCACATATGAACTTGCCGTTCAAGATATTCTCTATCTACACCACCTTGCAGTAGGCGCTCGGCACAATATTGTGTTTCAGTGGGTTCCTGGTCACTGTGGGATAACAGGAAACCAAAAAGCTGATGACGCTGCCTCTGCAGGCCACACCTGCCGAAATATACGAAGAACATTTTTTACCAAACACGACGCTTCCACCATGGCCACACGCTACGCCCTTTTAGAGAGAAACAGAATGTGGCCAGATCCTACCCACCACCACAAGTTTCTCTACTCCCTTGACCCTCAGCTGTCGTCAAGGCTTCCTCACCAGCTCCCCCGTCATCTAGAAACATTATTTCATTGGCTCCGTCTTAATGCAGCTTACGCCAACAGCTCCCGTTTCCGCATTGGACTATCTACCGCCTCTGGGTGCAACAACTGTGCATCGGAAGACACAATTGAGCATCTTTTACTCTTCTGTCCTGCCTACCAGGACTCTAGATCAACTTTGATACAGAACCTTGCACGCATAGGTTATGCGCAAGGACCAGTGACCTTAAAAGCCATTTTAGGGCCCTGGCCGTCTTGTTCTCAGCAACGCCTTGCCCTAAAATTTCTGTTTTCGTGGTACCTCAGCACACTGGCTTAATTCAAAAGCTTTAAATCTCTTCCCTCTGAGACTTTCGCTCTTGCCCTTTTACCTAATTTCGTTGGTCCCTCTCTCAGCTTGCATCTCTTTTCTGCCCTCCTCTCTCTTGTGCCTTTCATCCTTTTCCCCCTCCCCTAACAGAGTAGCATGAAGGCGATTTTTTACGCCGGCTAAACACTGTTTTTTAATAAAGAGCTTATCTCTCTCTCTTGTTCGAGGTAATGCTGTAGTCTTTTGTCGATGACGTGACCTAGACGCTTTCCCAAACACACGAGGTTAGTGATATCGGGCGCAGGTTCTCGCTGCGCGGTGGTCTTCCAGGCTTCAGAATAAGGCGCACCTCTGCCGTCTTTCATTCTTCCGGAAGTTGGCCGACCTCCATACCGTGCTCAGGTTGGCGGTGAGTTCAATAATGGAATCATACATCCAAGTTCGCTAAACGCTTATTGGTTATGCCGTCCACCCCTGGGGCGGCGTTGCGCCTGATGGTCTGCAGTGCCGCTTTCACTTCGTAGATGTAGATTTCTTCATCCAGTTTGAGATTTGGATGTTCTGAGTACGGCGGTAGCGGTGGCGGTTTTCGGATGGCGGGGAGGTACTTGTCCAGGAGGTACTTCATAAGGGCACTGGAATCTCCTGGGTGCGACTGAATTATTTTTGCATGGTTTGTTTGACTCGGTCTCTTTTTTTGAAGGTTACATAAGGTATTTGAGCAGTCTCGAGGTCTCTAATGTAGTGAGTTGGCACCGAAGACTGTCGCAAAGGGATATCCAGGTTTCTTTGCAAGGGTGAGCCGCATAGCGGGCTGCTTCTTCTGTTAGAAGGGCTATCCTCTTTCCAAACGACGATTTAGGCACTGTCGCTTCCAGCGTTTGATGAGGCTCCTTCTCGCTTCCCATAAGTGGAGGAGGTGAGACAACACAGAGGGTTGTAGTGGTTGTCCTAATTTTTAGATGCAACGCATCTCATTCACCCGCCTTGTCCATGCATGCATGCATCCCTCCATCCATCCGGCGTCGTCGTTGTCCGCGCCAGCTGCGCATGCGCTCTCCGCCGCTCTCACCGCAGCGTTATCTGCGGGTTAGCGCTCGCTCCTCGCAATGCCAGCTGTGCGTCGGCGCGCGCTAGCGCTCTTTGACGCATGCGCATGCGCTGCTCTCTCTCATTCCCCTTACCGTTATGCGGCGGTATACAACGCGGTACCTGCGCCTCTCCGCTCCGTTGTTCCAGCGCCGGTGCTCTGATGTCCAACGGTGCTTTGAATGGAGACTAACAAGCCTGCTATCGCGATGGTCGGCGCAACCGCAACAAGCACCGGCAAGCCCAATAACAGAACTGCTAGCACCACCGACGATGAGGCTGCAAAGCGACGTGCACGGGATGCGGGAACCCCGTAGTAGACGGAAATTCATCGTACGCGTTCTTGGCACGTTTCACGCGATGGGAGAATCAACCCAACGGAAACGCCGAGGGAAACCCACGATGCGTCGCATCTACACAGGGTTCCCGCGAGGGGAGGTGGGCCGTAATTTTTCTTGTGAAATAATTTATATCCTGCGGAGTGGATGGTCCATTCCAGTAGAGTGAGCAGTGGGGTGGTTGCACTGTCGAGTCGGGCTTGTTAACTTCGCTCACGAAATTTAGGCCAGTCCGTGAGGCTCGCCCTGCCCAGGGGGATAGCGTATGCTACTCCAAGTATTGTCGTGGCTAGGATCGAAAGGTCACATCCCAGGTTTTCCCCCGTGTGAGACTATATAGCCGTGCCATTCCCCGTTGTGATGGACAGATCATGGGACGTGGATTTGGAGACGCTGTTACCAGTGCGCGTGGGAGAGTGCGGGTACGATAGCACGATGAAGTTTGCTCTTCAAGA
The DNA here is from genome assembly GCA_013339765.2 of Haemaphysalis longicornis. Classification (NCBI taxonomy): domain Eukaryota; kingdom Metazoa; phylum Arthropoda; class Arachnida; order Ixodida; family Ixodidae; genus Haemaphysalis; species Haemaphysalis longicornis. The sequence continues at coordinate 56,013,544 of CM023449.1, read as the reverse complement.
ATGGAATGCAAAGCGGTTCCTCTCTTGTTGGTGTAGCTGTATCCCCATAAAGGTGTACCGCGTTAAAAATCTTCAACGATGATGAGCGGATTAGACA
>CM023449.1:55983347-56013347 GCA_013339765.2 Haemaphysalis longicornis | reverse complement strand
AGAGAGAGGGAGAGGAGGAGAGCGGCGTTATCGTACAGCTGGTGGGGAGAGGTGGAGAGGTGCGGATGGACGCCGATGGACATAGCCCCGAGAAAGAGATGCTTTGCATCTAAAATAGCTGCGGCATTGCTCAGCTAACCTTGGATAATCAAAGCAAAAGCTTGGGTCAGTCTGAGTCATGGTTTCGCTCGGTTAACCTTTGATGTATCTGTGTTGCCGACCACGGCTCACAGCCGTTCGGTCCCGTGCAACGCTTACACCAGGCCTCGCTTTCATTCACGATGAACGGGGCGTTTCTCTTTGCCGGTCGCGAGACGAGTCACGTAGCCCCAGGCCACCCAGCGGAGCATGCGTGGGAGGCGGCTCGGTTGGTCGGCTGCCGATCAGCTGAGTGCCCGCAACCACGGCGGTCGGCGCCGCTAGCTTAGCAAACGGCTGTAAACGGTGCTTTCTGGGCAGCGCCGAAAACGGGCCGGGCGAATCACGGGATTGCGCTTCTAAGGGTTTGCTGCTGGGTGTTTGTCTGCGATCAAAGGTGAACTTGCGCATCCGAGACGAAACCGCTGGACGATAGCTTTGCTATAAAACCAAATAGGTATTTCATACGGCAGTGAGATAATCACAAATTTTTCCAAACATTACTTTTTCTTTATCTCTCTCAATGGCGCAAATTCGGAAGAAATCCGGCCTTAGTTCTTTAGGTAGGATATAGACGTTCATTGGCTCAATGCATTCGTAAACGTTAGTCTCTAGGTCTTGCTCTTCCGGCTCAGCTCTAGGAGGGTCAGTCGGTCGGTCAATGGCTGGAACCACTGATCGGCCCCATCATCGGCCCCTAATCAGTGGAAAGTGAAATGTATAGTGGAAAGGTAAATTAAGGAAAGCGTTTCCCAAATGCGCTCCCAGAAATTCAAATCGCTGCCAGAAACAGTCGTCAGAGTTGTCAACAAACCACAACCACACTGTTGTCACCTGCATCAATGGCGTAGTCACCAATGACTACAAAATAAATGGTAGCCCAATTTTAAGCATTGAGGTAAGCAAAGTCAAATTGTTGCTGCTTATTCGTCTTCATTCACGGCGGTGAATCGAATTACGATTATACTATCAGACGTACCTTTCGTAACACAACAAACGACGAAAATTTGAACTTGAACGTTTGTATTGACTTGATTTGGCTTTCTTCATTTGGCTTTTTGTTTTTTTTCCGCGCTGATTTTCAATCATGAACGTTTACCAACTCGCCAAAATCGCAGTCCTCTTGAACTATATTTAATGAGGCATCGCGCCCATTGTAAGCGACTTATTCTCGGGGGCCAGGAACCGCAATGTCGCTGTGTTGTTGGAACGGTCCGCGGTACTTCGCATTTTCGCTATGAGGACGATTTCCTTATTCTCTTTGACAATAATGGTGACTTCCCCACCAGAGGATTCAAAATGCTGCAAGTGTTTTCAGCATGTTTAAAGCCGCTTGTCATCACACACGCGATTCCTAAATTTCAAGAGTCTGCGATTTCTGGATCTCCGCTTTAATTTTTCCACGACACATATGTCTGCTGGCAATATGAGCCTCGAGCTATAAAGACCCTGCTGTCCCACTCTTCAGGTCACTCGAAACTAGGAAAGTGTGGAATCGGCAATCTGTGACGGAAAAATACTCTGACCATCGTCTTAGGACACAAGCCTGTTCTGTGGTGAACAAGCTCCTGGGTGGTGTGAAGCGTTCGTCGAGAAACGAACAACCTCATGTTAAAACGGAGGAGCAAGTCACTGAAAAAAAAAACGATTTTGTACCGTACGTACACCAGTTATCTCGCAGACTTAAGTAGATCAGGACGCGCTGCAATGTCAAAGTTGTTTTTTGACCTCGCGAAAAGCTTTCAAAGCTTCGCAAGCAACTTCCCCCGTGAAAAAGCGCAAGAAAAGCTGCAGAATCCCCCCCAAGAACACGTTCGTCGCGAACGTTGTCCCCTCTACCATGCGGTCACAATACGTAGGTCAAACATACCGATGCTTTAACAAGTGCTTGAGCGAGAATCTACACAACCTGACGTTTGGAGGCACAGGGCAGATCAGTGAACGCTACTGGAGATCCAAAGGCAGGCCTCGATATATTCAGAATATGACGATAGAAAGGCACAAAAACTAGTTTGCAAGAGTAATCATCGAGACGGCTGTAATGGTCCGCCTGGGTGACGACTGCGCAAGCATGCCGAAGTAGAGTTCATCGATTGACGAAATTGCATACTTTCCCTCTGGTTAATCCTAAATTAGCCGCACGATGTTCTCTTTCTTTTTTTTGGTGGGGGAGGGGTAAATGAGTGTGGTTGTATCCTTTTTCTTTTTCTCTTGATCTTTGTTTTGTTTTTGAGTCTCTTTTCGTGTTTTATATACCATGTGACGCACAGTCGTCGGTTACTGCCTATTTTTGTTTTCTATATATTGATGGACACGCCAAGGACAGACGGCAGACGCCTCGGAGACGGATGACACAATGCATTTGTTTGGAGCGGCCGCCGAGAGTACATGTACCTAGGGAATCATTATGTGGATGGTTAGCACCAGCACATGAGGTATGACATGACTGTGATAATGGCATTGAGAAACTTAGTGTTCCAGATGATCTATGCACAACAAAACAAGCACAGATTGTTGCTCACACTTTCGCCCCTCCCCTGCGGAAAACCGACAACCTAGTCGCAGCTTCAGTCTAGACACATGCACAACGTCCTCGCCTCTGTAGCGGCGGTCCGGAGGAGCGGTACTAGCAGCAACACGGTAGTTGGCGGCCGATGTTTTTTCAATAATGGTGTACGGTACAATAAATTGATGGAGGGAGAGAGAGAGAGAAGCTCTTTATTAGAAAACAGAGTGTTTAGCCGGCGTACAAAATCGCCTTCATGCTACTCTGTTAGGGGAGGGGGAAAAGGAAGAAAGGCCCAAGAGAGAGGAGGGCAGAAAAGAGATGCAAGCTGAGAGAGGGACCAACGAAATTAAGTAAAAGGGCAAGAGCGAAAGTCTCAGAGTGAAGAGATTTAAAGTTTTTGAATTAAGCCAGTGTCGCTGAGGTACGAAAACAGAAATTTTAGGGCTAGGCGTTGCTGAGAAGAAGACGGCCAAGGCCCTAAAAATGGTTTTTAAGGTAGCCGGTCCACTGCTTTCGCCGGCTCTGTGAGTTTTCATTTCTTTGTGCCATTGCAAAGCTTCCCGCCTCATTCTGCTGTGCAGTATGACGTTATAAACGACTAAGGACGACGGCGAACCGGAAAAAACTTAGCCAAGAGAGCCATTCATGGTCCCAATAAGCGGTCCCTGCTGTTAAGCGGGGGGCCGCCATCACTGGTGCCTCATGCCGTAATGATGGAGGCTTCTACCATGGCTACAACGGAAGGACCGCATCGTACAGCGTCCCTGTCACCGGAGGACAACGTTTTACTCAATGAAACATGATCCGCCAGCCATGAAAAAGCGCGCCATCGAGGAGTTACAACGCCACACAACCGGAGATGGACATGCAGCTGAAGAGGAAAGTCAGGCTACGTTTACTGTAGTCAGATATAAGAAGTCTAGGCCTACCGGCATCCCAGTTGTGATTCAACCAACGCAACCAGGTTGTTCCTTCTGGAGGCTCAATCCCAATTTGCTTGCATCGGCAGTCGTCTCGATTGCCCAGGAAAAAGTTCTTACGCATCGCTTCAACAAGGACGGTGGCCTTGTCGTCACCGTATCGACTCTCAACGCTGCAACCGTCTTCTTGCCGTGACGGAGCTGGTTGGCATGACGGTCCAAGCTCGTCTACCACGTTCCTATTCAGCGACGTCTGGAAAGATTGATGATGTCCCTCTTGAGTACACGGACGAAGAACTCCTTTCCTACCTGAGAGATCAAGGTGTTACATCTGCCAAAAGGCAAGTCTCTTATGATCGGGGCGAAAATGGTGTAGTGGCAGAGCGTCGCCGAAAAAACAGTGCTTCTGGAGTTCCCAAACGGCTCTGCATTACCAAAGCGCATTTTCCTTGGCTTCTGCAGTTATCCGTTGAGGAATACTTGGGAACAGCAACCCAGTGCTTCAAATGTCAAAGGCACGGTCATATTGCGAAGCACTGCAATGGGCCCGAGGAGGAATTTTTCACACTGTCCTGGCTTACGAAATGGTGTCCAAATGAGCACGTGGTGCCCACGGCGGAACTGAACATCACGATGGGTGACGTCATATGGGAGCTTTCGATCGTGTTAGCAGGCATCAGCATGCAGGCGAGCAATATGGCGGCAGTGGTTGACGCGAGAGTCAAACCATTGCGGGGAAGAGCTTGATGCAGGTACGGCAGCAGAAAAAAAGTCGGTGTCGAGGAGAAACGGCAGGTGCGGGCCAAAGACGAGAAAGAAAGGGGAATATCCTGTAGTCTTCTGAATTGCAATATTATAGGCAAAGGTCACAAATGGGAGAACCGTGTCCGAGTTTGAACAGACCGGACGAATATACATTCAAATTATATCTGATATTTAACGGTAAAAACGCTCAGTTAGGTGGTTTGTCTGAGGATGATAAGCGGATACGGTGTTATGCCCCGTGTTAGAGGCACGGAGAACCTCTTGAACGACGTTTGACAAGAATGTCTTGCCGCGGTCACTCAGGAGAACTCGGGGGGCCATATGACGTAAGAGGATGTCATGCAGGAAGAAGTCGGCGACTTCGGTAGCGCAACCAGAACGCACGAGAGCTGTATCGGTGTACCTCGTAAGTGGTCAACGGCTGTCTCGAACCAGTGATATCCTGTAGCCGTAGAAGGTAATGTTCCCTAGAGTTCGATTTCAATGGTTTGAAACGGTGCAGAAGGGCAATAAAATGGCTGCAGTAGTCCGGCAGGTGCGGACGTTAAGCAGTTAAGCTGCTGACATGACACACATGACGCAATATAGCGGACAACCAACGAGGCAAGCTCGGCCAAACGAAGCCGCTGCGGACGCGATCATACTTCTTATGGAAAGCCAAGTGGCCGGCTGTAGCATCGTCGTGTAGGGCTTCCAATATCTTCGGACGAATAGGGCACGGCACTATGGGAACACAGTTGTAGCCTGAAGAATGGTGATTTGAACGCTGAAGAACTCCATCTGAAAGTCGAAATTGCTGAAGCTGGCGTCGGCAGTGGCTGTTGACAGGTTTTTTGGAGCCGCTTAGATGAACAATTATTTGACGGCGCTAGGTATCTGATCGTTGGACAATTGCCAAATCGGAAAGGTTGTCAAGGACAATCTGGCTGACAGGGGCGATGATAAAGGTCGGGTCCCGCGACGTGGCAGAAGGACCAGGAGAGGATCCCAGAGGGCACCGCGAGAGGGCATCCGCATCAAGGCGCGTTTTGCCGGACCTGTAGGTTACCGCAAAGCCATATTCATGCAGCCGAATAATACAGCGTCCGAGGCGCCCTGAGAGATTTATCAGAGATTGACACCAGCATAGAGCGTGGTGGTGGGTCACCACTGTAATGTGACGACCATAAAAGAATGGCAGAAATTTTTGAACCGCCAACACTACCGCGAGGCACACTTGCTCTGTGATGGTGTAGTTCTTTTCAGAGTCACTGAGGGATCGGCTGGCGTACGAAACAATCCTTTCTCGGCGTTGGTCATCGGACTGCACGAGAACAGCCACAGTTTCTTGGCCACTAGCATTGGTGTGAAGAATAGCGGGTCAGGACACATCAAAGTGACAAAAGACGGGACCGGAAGTCAGTGCTTTTTTTCAATTGTTCAAATGCCTTCTCAAATTCCTGTGACTACACAAAGTGTGTTCCGGAGCGCAAAAGTTTGTTGAGCGGTGCAGAAACAGTATCTAAATTCCAGACGAAACGGCCGAAGTATGAGACCAGACAAAGAAAACTGCGGAGGTTCCTTTGCTGCAGCGGCGTGGGAACGTCTATGACCGCAGAAATCTTGTCAGGATCCAGCCGAGTTCCGTCGTTACTCAGTACGTGCCCCAATACCGTCATACTTGCAGTAGCGAAATGGCATTTCTAAGTGTTAAGCTGGACGCCTGCACTGACAAGACACGTGATCACTTCTTGCAGGCGCCTGAGATGCTCAGGGAAACTCGAGGAAAATGTATCAATTTCATCGAGGTAACATCAGCAATCATTCTTTCGAACGTAGCCGGGGCGTTGAAAATTCCATATGGTAGAACGTTGAACTCATACAATCCATCGGGAGTGGCGCACGCGGTCTTTTCTTTATCAGCCTCATACATGGGTATTTGCCAATACCCTGAGCGCAGATCAAGGCTGCAAAAATATTCAGCGCCTTGTAACGAATCCAAAGCATCTAAAACTGCCTGGCATAGGATACACATCTTTTCGCGTGACCTTGTTCAGCTCACGGTTGTCTACACAAAATCGCCACGAACCGTCCTTCCTCACTAGCACAACAGGAGGCGATGAAGAACTGGTTGAAGGGCGAATACTTTTCGTTTCAAGCATGTCGGCGACATGTTCACTAATCACTTCTCGTTCTGAAGCGGACATGCGATAAGGGCGGCGATGAATGATTTGACAGCCATCAGTTTCAATGCGGTGGGTTTCCACAGATTTTTAACCGAGGGAGGTACAGTTGGCATCGAATAGAGACTTGTGCTTGTGCAGCAGCTGCAGTAACCAGTTGGTCTCTGCCGGAGAGAGGTCAGAACTGATTGTGTGAGCATGGATGGTGTCAGCAGGTTCAGAATTCAAACATCGTGAAGGAGATGATATGGCACAGAGGGAGAACATGTATGTGGCTTCAGAGTCGGCCGCGGCTGCGATTGTGGTGCGTTGATTAGAACAATGGGTTCACAAGGATTGTTAACGGCGACGAGCGAAGCAGTTGCATTTGAAAAGCGCACAAGGCTTGTAGCGATGACGAGACCTTTGGGCAGAAACCGAGGAGAAGGATTGATAAAAACTTCCCCAACGAAAAACTGGTCGAAACTAACGGAGCAGATCGTCTTGTAGCCAAGGATTCAGAACATAATCAAAGCTTGCTGCCAAGTGCGGCTGTGGTGTCTCAAGCATACTTGAATTAGGTGTTCGCGTTAGTTCTATGTCGGGTACGTGGCAGCAAATATTGATGGATGCGGAAGGAAGGAAGTTACAGCCTAGAATGAGCTGACAGGCACAATTCGATAGGACCGCGCACTGTACGTGATGCCGAAGTCCATCTATAAAACCCGCACTGTGCAATACTCGGTTGGTTTGATGGCATCTTGGTTAGCGCTGAACAAAGAGGGTCCAACGTATGGGGCTTTAACTTTTCGCAACCGTGAACACACATTCTCACCAATCACTGAAAATCTCGCTCCCGTGTCGACAAGTGCGTCCACAAAAATACCTCTACTTCAACTGCTAAGGTGTTCTCTGGAGGTGTTGTTAACTTCCTCAATACGGCAGTTTTCCCTTCAAAAAGTGTAGGAGCTAGTTTTCAGGGTTGTGCTCAGTAGCGTGAAAGGCAGGACGGAGTGGCGACAACGCACGACGAGACGGCAAGAGCGATCGGGGGCGTGCTTGACCGTCAGAGGGAGGAGGGTTAGCCGAGCCAGAGGGCCGGCATGGGTGACACGGAGGCGAAGCATATCCGGGACGCCGATAGCCGTAGTGAAAGCGGGTGTAATCGCGTTCAAACAGGGCGTAAACCTTCGCTCGTCTTGCTAGCTCCGACGGCAGAAACAACAAATGTGGCCTCGAATGCCGCAAAAAAGCTGACGGGGCCATCGCTTATAAACTGTTGACGACCGGGCCGCATGGACCTTTTTGGACCATCGACATTTCCCCGGGAGAATGCCACATTTTGTAGCTCGAAAACATTGTCCCACCTATTAAATTGGCTCACGCGATTGCACTGATCGAGCCAATCCTCGACGTCTTCACCAGGGAGACCATAGAAGAAAGACGGACACTGGGGGCCTGTGAGCATCCATGCAAATGGCGTGGAAGCGGTGAGTTCCGAGGCGCTTTCTCGCTGCATCGGTGACTCTTGTTGCGGCAAACGCCGACCGGAACAGAGCTCCAGGGTTGTAGCTGGTAGCGGTGGAAGACGGGGCGGAAAAGCAACTCCACCACTTAAGAAACACGCCAAGGACAGACGGTAGACGCTTCGGAGACGGACGACACAGGGCGTTTATTCGAAGCAGCAGCCCAGAGCACAAACCTGGGGAATTATGACGTGAATGGCTAACGGAAGCACATGAAGTATGCCATGATGGTGATAATGTTATTGAAAAGCTGAAGTTCCAGATGATCTACACACAGCGTTAAATGTACAGATCAGATTGTTTGTCACAATATATATATATATATATATATATATATATATATATATATATATATATATATATATATACATACGTATGGGAAGAGAGATTTCGTAAGGACACAAATCCAAGATGCAGTCATTATTGCCAGTGCCATTCGGCTACAGGAAGGTGCTTTACAGCGCCGTATGAGTTGATTGACATTTCTGTATGGTGCAGAATTAAAGAAATCAAAGTAGAAAAAAAATTAGTAGTGGCTTAGCTCTGATATGCCAGGATATACGTAGCGTGAGCTAAGGTTCAGCCATCCAGTCCAATCCAGTCCAGTCCAGTCCAGTCTAATCCAAGTCAGTCCTGTCCAGTCATTGCTCCTCGCGCATGCTCAGCACGGCTCTTCACGAGCCACGCGAAACGGCTATCAAGCGGCTCTGGTGCAGCGTCAGACTTGGCTACTGCGTAATTGAGGCGCACACCTGGGCACGCGGCGGCGCCAGTGCGTCTACCGCGGCTATGACGCAAAACAATCCAACACAATCCACTTTTTTCCAATCCAATCCAAAGCCAACCCAATCCAATCCAATCCCTGCCAAGCGAAGCCAAGTGAGCAGTTTTCTGGGAAAAAACTTTTGAAGAGGGGGCCATTTTCAAGATTAAGGGGGCAATCCCCCTTTGGAATAAAGATGACGAGCCATAGTGGAGCCAGAGGCCGGCGAAGACGAAGAGGAAGTAAAAGAATTCAAATTTCCCTTGACGACGGCGGACTAATAACGAGGTGCCGCGATGGAGGCACGTGCAGGAATAACCAATGTGGAGGTGACCCGTGCGGCAGACACGGGCACAACGAATGCAACAGTTCCGCGACCACCGGGGAAAGGCTATTTAATCCCGGGACACTGGCCGGGAGGGGGAGAGATCAGAAGAACGCCACAGCAGGAAGGTCAGGTTGCACGAGTCCGAGGAAAAAGCCGGGGGTACGTGGCCACGCTTCGACCAGAGCCACGTCAGCCTGGGCAGGAGTGGACCGACGTGGCATCGGCTCCTACTTCCGCGTCGTACCACCAACCTGCGCTTTGGTGGCCCCAGCGGCGACGGTCGTGCGCCTGCGTACAGCGAGCACGCACCGTCAACTAACGCCTTGGTGGTCCCCACGCGCGATGTTCCCGGAGCTTCCCGGTGCTACCTGCTACCACAGCGACGGTCCCGAGGCCAGGGGGTTGGCTCCTGCTACTAGGGTACCACGAGGGGTAGCTCAAAAGGGGTCCACCGTGTGACTACCACGCACAACTACATCGGTACCACCACCACCGGGACCGCTGCAGAGGACAACTACGACTACCAGCGTGTCACGGCCACGCTACGGGTACGACACATCGGCGCCGGAGACAGCGGTAGGCTAGGATTGTTGCTAGGATTGTTAATGTGGGTGTTGTATAGACTGGAACTAGGAGGGTTGCTTTATTAGGGACTTAATTGTGGTGACTTGTGGTTTGGTTTGTTGGCTTTTCTGGGTGTTTGTTAGGTTTTAGTATTTAGGTATTTATTTGATTGAGTTCTTTGTTTGCTTTGTTGTTTATTTTGCTCAGGGGTTGTAGTTGTGCACACTAAATGTGTGCTGTGGGAAACGTGCCAACGATTCTCCCGTATGCATCTCTCTAAGCTGGTCGAGACGGGCCACAAAACGTGACAATTTTTTTTGCTGTGTATCCGACTCTTTACTTATACTATTTCTGCGCGCTTTGTGAGTTTTATCTTTCTTTAGATTTTATATATGTATACACACACACATATATATATGTATATATATATATATATATATTTATATAAATTCAGGTTTTAAAGAATACAATTACTTCGAAATAGCGTTTTATATCTGTTGTCCTCCTTCGTCCTTTGTGCACTTTTTTACGCCAGCCCTAAATGTGAGCCTTCTATTTTTGTTACTGTTTGTATACCACCTTGATGCGGATTCATATTATGTATCACTAATTAAACGTCTTTTTCTTTGTTATTGAGCGTAAATACAGCGCTCTACTTGGAAGTGACTTGAATACAGGCATGTTTGTCACTTGGTTAAAGAAGCTCAGGTTTGAATGCTTCTTGACACAAATTTAACAAATGTGAAAACCTGGCTGATACGCGTTACTGTTATCACTCAAACATCGATTTATACGTACCGGGTGCATTTTAAGTTGCAATTAGGGATCATCTGCCCACATATCCATTTCCTGATCAATATCTCCTCTAATGGAGTCACTTACTTTCCACTTTTTTTCAGTATATTTGTTAGGTTCATGTTTCAAGTTCAAGTTTCTGCTTAGTTCCAGTTTATTTCACTTTTCTGTATAAGATAGGCGAGTAAAGAAATAAAGGAGCGTGTGCGCTTGAAAATTTGAGAAGCTCAATACCTCTCACAAACTGGGAGAGCGAATTGCTTAGATCACCCGACAGCGTACAACACCGATCCATGCAAAGTTTTGGTGTTCAAAAAACGTTGTCCTTTCAAAGAGGTACGTGAAGCAAAACCCGCTAGCAAACCATTAAATGCTACAAACGTACTTAGTATGATTCCCAGAAAAGATGGTCTAAATTGAAAATGTCTGCAAAACAGGGATATAAGTAAGTGGAAACTGTTTAAAAAAGTATCGCTATAATATCAACACGCTTTTCACACACCACCAACACCAGCTACAGCGTTAGTGTGATGTAATTAGAGAGCCTTAGCAACCGCTACGCAAAATAAATCTGGTAATATTTTCTAGGAATCAAGCAATGAATTCTCGTTCTAAGAAAGACAAATATTGGCAACCAAACTTACACCGGAATAAAGGTAGAAACTAAATTTAATGATCCCGGTCCCACTGCTTGAGATTTTGTGGCTCTCCTGTAGCTGATTCCGTCTTTCTAGGCCCTACTTATCCTCTGAGAGGGTGTGAATATTTTCTGAGTGCAAGAAATTTAACTGGGAAGTTTTAAATGGGTTTAAAAATTAGCTGCCTAAATTTACTGCTGGTATAATCTTAAATCATATTTTTAACTTTGCTCTGAAACCTCGTACCTTCTGTGAGCGTATGAAAAGGGCACGGTAACTGCAATTTTTAAAAATAGGAACAAAAATATACTTTGTAACTCTAGGCCTTTTTCCCCATTATCAATACTTTCTAAGGTAATGAACAAAATTTGCCTAAAACGTTAGCCAATTTTTAACCATCACGCTGAAATAACGGATTGTCACTGTGGTTTTAGGGTGCCTATGTCACGAGACACCACTGCTGAAAAAAAAATAAACAAAGATTTTCTGGGGGGGGGGGCAACATTACAGATAAAAACTGAACACTTTGGTCTTTTTTGGAATTGTTTAAAGCCTTCGTTGGAAATATTTACACCACTTTTCAGAAAACGTTTTCTTTTTGTGATAATTGTGCATCGCCTTAGATTTTATTTAAAGCTGCTTGAATTACAAGAAAAGCATTTGGTGCCCATTGACTGGGAAATATCTTTTTTTTTCACAAAGCTCACTATGTAGCTCACGAAAGTATAGAAGGTGCTCTATGGTTAACTATATTTGTTGTGTTGTATTGCGTTGTGTTTTATGGAACATAAGCAACTAGGGCTATCATGCGCCGAACTGAAGGTTTGGTGTTTTTGTGGAAAATAACCAATTGCTTGATCTCGTTATAGCTTGTATAGAAGTGTAGCTTTTGAAAAAGTAAAGGCAGAAAAAGTTTTAACAACAGCATCCTCTCCTAGGAGTAGGCTTGGGTGAAATGGAATTTGCTCGCTGTAGAACAGCGTAAAATATTTATTCCTCAAGGCCTTAAATTTCCCACAATTAAGTAAGATGTGATTTACTGTGAGTTCTTGGTTACAATCCTCACATCTCGAGTTGTCTTGTCGTATAAGAAGAAAGGTATGTGTAAGATGTGTGTGTGTGTGAAATTCGGAGACGTCATAACATCACTTCTCTGAAGCGTTCTTCACGTCTGCTTGATTCCCACTCTGCTTTCGTGGTTGTCGGTTTGTTGCTATTTTTGTCGGTTTTCTTATCTCATGAGGACTGCCACGTTTCTCTCAGTTTGCTCCGTATAAGTGTCATGCAGTCGTCGCTGTGAGGAATCTTTACGGAGGTGCCGTCTACAAGAAGCGGAGGCTAAAGTGATGTGTTGCCTTCGCCAAGGGGCCCTAAAAGTCCAAGCACTCGGCGTCGGCTCAACCACCAGGACCCTCTTTTCCCCGGTCACGGCGGGGCCATGCACGGCTAGGCGTTTGTGTTTGGGGTCCGTGGTGTCGCACAGTACACGCAAACATCTGCTTTACCAGATGCCCCCTACCCGCCGCGGTGGCTCAGTGGCTAAGGCGTTGCGCTGCTGAGCACGAGGTCGCGGGTTCGATTCCCGGCCGCGGCGGCCGCTTTTCTGATGGGGGCGAAAAGCAAAAACGCCCGTGTGTACGAGATTTCGGCACACGTTAAAGATCCCCAGGTGGTCAAAATTAATCCGGAGCCCTCCACTACGGCGCGCCTCATCGCCTGCGTTGCGTCGGCGCGTTTAAACCCTACAATCAATCAATCAATCAATCAAAACTAGATGCCCCCTGCGGGGCGGTTAACTATATGCATAAATGATTTTATAAAACTAGATGACAGATCAAAATGTATCGTTTATGCCGAAGACATGAGTTCTGAGATTACAGCGCGAAAGAACGGGACAACGAAGGAGTAGACTAACACAGCGTTGACTAACAACTGACGTTTTATCATCACTGGAGAGCATTAAATAGGATAAAGGAGGGTGAGAAGTGACGCTAGACTTAACAAAAATTTTTAAAAACGAAAACAAAATTTCACGTAATTTAAGCACATGCCTGCATGCCTGCCTGCATTTCAGCAGTGCCACGTGCTGGCTCGTTATCCTGACAGAATGAGGCAAGAGCTACGCGAGGCATGCGCAATTGAGAAGCGGGAGCAAGATTGTGTCAGCACACTATCTATTGCCCTTGCTGAGAAAGAAATCAGTTATTTAGATAGCTAGCATAACCACGTGCCCCGAAGCCTCCGATACGTCGTGGTCTGTTTGTGCTGGTCGGATTTAGCTGTGCCGAGTACTGTGTTTAGATTGCGTGGTATTTTGTTTTGTTTGTAAAAATTTTTTCTTAGGTGTAGCGTCACGTGTCACCCTCCTTTTTCCTATTTATTGCTGACCAGCGATAACAAAAGTTTATTTCTTAGTCAGCGCTGTGTTACTATGCTCCTCTGTTGTCCCGTTCCTTCGCGCTGTTAATCTCAGAGATATGTACCAACTGGCCCGCTTACGATCCGTGACACGAGTTCCTTCGTTCTAGGAAAAGATGCCAACGATCTTTCTGTCTCTGTTCACGATTCTTTATATCAGCTTGAGAAATGACTTCTGAAAAATGTTTTCGTTCTTACCTCTTCGAAAACTGAGGCTGTTTTATTTCACACAAATGGTCCGATGGGCAATTTGTATAAAAAAACTTCTAATAAACAACACTGACATGGAAATTTTACCTAGCCCTAAAACACCTGGTGTTCACAGTAATGAGCAGATTCTAAGAGACCTCTACTCCGACAGCATGCGAATAAAGTTGAGTACTGTTTTTGGCGCACTCTGAAGAGGCCACGGAACGTTAGTGATAAAATAATCAATAATTCACTACAATTCTCTTTCTACATTCTGATTTGTTTACTGTCACTTGGTATGAGGCAAGAGTGCCAAAACTTTGTTTCAGAGTTTAGTAACTCACCACACCCAGGCTTTACGATCTTGGAAACCACGGCTATAAGCCTCACACGTCTGCATTGTTAATCATTATAAATTACAAGGTTCCACCTCGTCTACCACTGTACACTGTTATTGTTGTTTAGAAGATGTTAAAAACTACACGGAAACATAACACCCATATCTAAGTAAAAAATCATACGAAAACAAACCATTTGTGATAACGTTAGGTTTGTGCCAAACCATGCTTACAAATTTTCGCGTACAATGGCTTCAATGCAATCTGTGTATTGTAGGGTATTACAGTTGTTTTTTGTAATAGAAATTTTTTGTGTGCCTATTGCAGTCGTGCTTATTTCCATTGGTGCCTAGTGAAAGTAATAAATTCATTTGTGTTGACTGGTATATGAGGGAAATGTTATTATTGTGGGTATTTTTCTCGACCACTGCTTTCAGTTTAATTTCGTTCGGAGGGTGGGGTGTCGTGAAGTGGTCCTAAAGCAGCTTTTTCCCACTTTCCCCTCAAAACAGCTGTTGTACAACACCTGTACAAGTAGTGATAAATAAAAACTCAATTTATTTCAATTCCTCGACGCAATCAAAAATGTTGTAGAAATACTAACTGCATTCGATTTCTGCTTGTTCGCTATTGAAATTCATACTTCGTTTTTTTGTCTTTTATTTGCAGTATGGCTTCAAACCTACCGATGATCCAAACGGACGCTTTATAGCGGGTGTTCCCCGACCCTTCTACTCGGGTGCGACTTTACGCGGGTTTTTTTATGCAATACGGTAAGTGGCCAGAAAATTCCATGTCTAAGTTGGAACCAGTATTGCATTCACACGTACTGAAACATCCCAGGAACAAGAATTTTGTTAGAAGTCAGTTTGCTAAGCCAGATTTACATTGACTCTTCTGACACTACTAAGATTACTTTTTGTTATGTACAGTAGATTGTTAACTGCACGGTTTTTCGAAAGATTTGCAATTCGGTTCAGCTTGAACACAAAGCTCCAGGTCAACGCAAAAGTCACTATACTTTTTGTAAGTGCTGTACGTGGCGGCGTCAAACAGTCCTACAAAACGCGCACTCATCGTTCATGGCAGCGAATTGCGATAGCGCGGGCAACCAACGTTGCAGGTTGCACGAGTGCCGAGGTGTCCTTTGCCGGAAAGCGGTTGCCGACCGAGAAGCGGCGGAATGAGAACTTCGGTCGAGAAAAGACGCTAAGGTTGCAACCCCATCCGTGGGTCATTTATGGAAGATGAAGCCTATTACGTGCGTGTCAGTGGCGGCCGTAGGGTACTAGTGGTAACCAGAGGTCGGCGAACTCACTCATGAGTCCACTCACTCAGACTCATTTGGACTCAAACTCACGCGTGAGTTTGAGTTTGAGTGAGCGCGAGGCTAGTGTGGCATGGTGAGTTTGAGCTTGAGTGAGTTTGAGCCGAGTGATCACGACTGAGTTTGAGTCCGATTGAGTTTGAGTCCATTTTGAGTTCTGAGTACATTTTGAGTTTGAGTCCATTTTGAGTTCTGAGTACATTTTGAGTTTGAGTCCATTTTGAGTTCTGAGTGCATATTGAGTTTGAGTCCATTTTGAGTTCTGAGTACATTTTGAGTTTGAGTCCATTTTGAGTTCTGAGTACATTTTGAGTTTGAGTCCATTTTGAGTTCTGAGTACATATTGAGTTTGAGTCCATTTTGAGTTCTGAATAAATTTTGAGTTTGAGTCCATTTTGAGTTCTGAGTACAATTTGCGTTTGAGTCCATTTTGAGTTCTGAGTAAATTTTGAGTTTGAGTCCATTTTGAGTTCTGAGTACATTTGAGTTTGAGTCCATTTTGAGTTCTGAGTACATTTTGAGTTTGAGCCCATTTTGAGTTCTGAGTACATTTTGAGTTTGAGTCCATTTTGAGTTTGAGTCCATTTTGAGTTCTGAGTACATTTTGAGTTTGAGTACATTTTGAGTTCTGAGTACATAGGAGTTTTAAGTCCACTTGGAGTTTGAGTACATATGAGTAGCCTAGCAGGCAGCTATGGTTGGCTATTAAGTTTCATGCGTCACTGTGGGCTCGGAATTCAGGTTACCTGCGGGTATGGCACCAATCGCGATCTGCATGATCGGTTGGGAGGGAGGTGGTGTCTGATTTTTTTTAGTTTCTTGTTGAATTTTCATGGCCATAAGCACTTACTGTATACCTAATTTTCGCGGCTGGGCGCGTGAGTGATAATTGACTGGTGAGGTCATAAAAAAGGGTTGTCTTAACTTTTCCTCCTGACGGATCCACTAAGAGCGTGGGAAAGGGTGGTGGGAAAGCACACGGCGGCGCTGGCGTGCTGGTTGTTCGCCTGCTACTGTTAACGGCTTGATATACTAGGGGTCACAAAGGAAGAGGTGAGAGCCGGGGGGAAATGGGGGTGGGGGCTGTCCTTTCTGCTGTTTCAAATTAATTACCTGAGTTGACTGGGCAGCGCCCCTTAAGACAGAATAATGACGACATTAGATTGGGTGAAAAGTGAAACTGATGAGGCTAAGGCGTGTAAGGTATCAAATGAAAGGTCCGGATTAACGGAATCACGTGGGGTAAATAAAAAAAATGCTTCCTGATTGTAGTCATCAGGCAGTCATAATGAGTCATAGATTGGGTTAAAATTCAAAATGACGCTGCGAGGGCATGTGGTGAATGAAATTCAAGGTCTCGATGTGGGGAATCATTCAGGACGAACATGAGATATGGATATATCATGACGTAGTCATGGTAAGTCAAAGATTCGGTTAAAATTCAGGTTCATGACGCTAGGGCGTATCAAATTAAAGGTCTCGATGAGGGTAATCACGTGCTTCCTGATTATTATCATGACATAGTCAAAATGGGTAATAAATTAGGTTAAAATTCACAATGATGCCACTGGGTGTCCGGGGCATCAAATTGAAGTTTCCGATAAGGAAAATCACGTGGGACAAAAATGTGGTACGGGCTATATCATGAGATAGCCATGGTTAGTCATTGATTGGTTTACCGTTCAAATTGATACCGCTAGGATGTGATGGGTATCAAATCAATGGTCTTGATGAGCCGAATCACGTGGGAGAAATACAAAAATGCTTCCTGGTTATAACCATTAGATTGTCATGGCGAGTCTTATATTGGGGTAAAATTCGAAGTGACCCCGCTAGGGCGTGTAGGGTATCAAATTTACGGTCTTGACGAGGGGAATCACGTGGTACAAATAAAAAAAAGGCTTCGTAGTTCGAATCATGAGATGGTCATTATGAGTCATAGATGGGGTTAAATTCAAGGTGAGGCCGCTGAAGCATGTGGGGCGTCAAATTCAAGGTTCCAGTTAGGGGAATCATGTCGGACACCTAAGTAATGCGTCCTGGTTACAGTCATGAGAGGCATCATTAGTTTGGTATGAATTTTGTATGACCCTGCTAGGGTGTCCCTGCTCTCACTCACACTCACACTCTCACTCTCACTCTCACACTCTCACTCTCACTCTCACTCTCACTCACTCTCACTCACACTCACACTCTCACTCTCACTCTCACTCACACTCACACTCACACTCTCTCTCACTCTCACTCTCACTCACACTCTCACTCTCACTCTCAATCTCACTCTTACTCACACTCACACTCTCACTCTCACTCTCACTCACACTCACACTCTCACTCTCACTCTCACTCACACTCAACTCACACTCAACACTCTCACTCTCACTCTCACTCTCACTCTCACTCACACTCACACTCTCACTCTCACTCTCACTCACACTCACACTCACACTCACACTCTCACTCTCACTCTCACTCTCACTCATCACTCTCACTCTCACTCTCACTCTAACTCTAACTCTCACTCTCACTCTCACTCACTCTCACTCTCACTCTCACTCACACTCTCACTCTCACTCTCACTCTCACTCTCACTCACACTCACACTCTCACTCTCACTCCACTCACACTCACACTCACACTCACACTCACACTCTCACTCTCACTCTCACTATCCACTCTCACTCACACTCTCACTCTCACTCTCACCCTCAATCTCACTCTTACTCACACTCTCACTCACACTCTCACTCACACTCTCACTCTCACTCTCACTCTCACTCACACTCACACTCACACTCACACTCTCACTCTCACTCTCACTCTCACTCTCACTCAAACTCACACTCACACTTCCTCAACTCTCACTCTCACTCTCACTCTCACTCTCACTCTCACCCACTCCACTCACACTCACACCTCACACTCACACTCACACTCTCACTCTCACTCTCACTCTCACTCTCACTCACACTCACACTCTCACTCTCACTCTCACTCTCACTCTCACTCACACTCACACTCTCACTCTCACTCTCACACTCACACTGTCACTGTCACTGTCACTGTCACTCACACTCACACTCACACTCACACTCTCAGTCACACTCTCAGTCACATTCACATTCACACTCACACTCTCACTCTCACTCTCACTCAGTCACACTCACACTCACACTCTCACTCACACTCTCACACTCTCACTCACACTCACACTCTCACACTATCACTGTCACTCCCACTCTCACTCTCACACTGTCACTGTCACTCACACTCTCACTCTCACTCTCACTCACACTCTCAATCTCACACTCTCAAACTCTCACTCTCACTCTCTGACTGTCTCAATCTCTGTGAGGCCATGTGAGTTCTGAATTCATTTTGAGTTCTCAGCCCATTTTGAGTTCTGAGTTCATTTTGAGTTTTGAGTACATTTTGAGTTTTGAGTCCATTTCTGATTTTTGAGTCCATTTCTGAGTTTGAGTACATTTTGAGTTTTGAGTACATTTTGAGTTTTTAGTACATTTTGAGTTTGAGTACATTTTGAAGTTTGAGTACATTTTGACTATTGAGTTCACTTTGAGTTTGAGTACATTTTGAGTTTTGAGTCCATTTTGAGTTTTGAGTTCATTTTGAGTTTGAGCACATTTTTAGTTTGAGCACATTTTGAGTTTTGAGTCCATTTTGAGTTTGAGTTCACTTTGAGTTTGAGTACATTTTGAGTTTTGAGTCCATTTTGAATTTTGAGTTCATTTTAAGTTTGAGTACATTTTGAGTTTCGAGTCCATTTTGAGTTTGAGTACACTTTGAGTTTGAGTACATTTTGAGTTTTGAGTACATTTTGAGTTTTGAGTCCAAATTGAGTTTTGATTACATTTTGAGTTTGAGTACATTTTGAGTTTTGAGTCCGAGTGAGTTCTGAGTTTTGAGCTTAATGTGAGTTTGAGTTTGAGTGAGCGCAGATGTGCTGCTCAGCATTGAGTCTGAGTTTGAGTGAGTGGTGATTCGAAAAAAAAATTGTGAGTGAGTTTGAGTGAGCCGCGCCAACTTTGCCGAGGTATGGTGGTAACCAAGAACTTTGTGCAGGTTGTGGTATCTTGGCATAAAAATTACGGAAGCACTCAAAACTTACCATGCAAGATAATGCGAAATCTATATATTATATTTCACGCTGTGTGCCCATAGATGTATATTGGTGAATCTATCAGTTATTCTGCTTTCTTAGCGGCGTTTTCGTGACGGGAGGAGTACATGTCATGCCTCAACTCTTTCGATTCTTTGGAATGCATTGGTATCTAATGTGTCGCCCACCTCTTCGCTGACAGTGCGGATTTTGTTTTCTCCTATATAGTTCTGAGGCGTCCTCCCATGGGTGACCACGTTACGGAGATCGCGCTAATATCACTAGCGTATTCTCCACCACAATATACACAGCAATCATGTTGGAAAATTTTTCCAAGGTTGCGGGTGTCCTGCAACTGTCATTGTCGTTATTTTTCTCCAGACGTAGCTTTTTCTTGTAGGTACTGCTATCATGAATCTTGTGGCAATGGGCAGTGCGACTGCAATATGTTCACTGCGCCGTCCCTTGACTAAGCAGACGACCCGTCCGTCCCCTACCGCTGTTTGGTACCCCCGAGTGTCGCCGCTGTGGGGCTTTGCAACCCCCCCCCCTCCCCGTCATTGCCCGGCTGGTGACGGGACGCTCCTCGCCTCCAAATTACGAACCTTCCCCGTAATCTCCTCGCAGGTAGTCAGGCAGGCAGACAGGTATAATTTCCTGGTAGGGACGGCAGCCTTTTTGGCGGCAGGCACCTTCTCTGGGTAGCAGAAAGCCTGAGCGTCTGCCATTTTTTTTTGGTACCATAAAAGGTGTACACACACGCGCTCACACGCACACGTTTTCGCACAATCAGCAATTTCGCACTGAAAATACACATGTTTGTCTGATTCGTTTTTCATGTACCTATTGTTCGAAAGCTGCATTAGCTTTAACACGAAGTAATTGCAGTGCTATAAGTCGAAAACTGTCCGGCGTCGGCGCCAGCCTCCGCTATCAAGCACGGCAGGCGGCGTTTAGAGTGATTTCATTCTACCCACCTTCCATCTGGTAATAAACAGCATAGAACGAAAGAAAGGCTATAATTACTCAATGAATATGGCAAAAAACAATTTGCAGATGGCACTTCAGCAACCAGTGACAGCGATTGGGTTTCAGAAAGGTAGCAGCTTAATGAAGACACAGGAGGCAGCGGTATGGTCGCTTGTAGAGGGAACGAATTCTATTAAAATGTACGAAAAGCTTCAAAGAGGCGCTGTCATTCCAGGATGCTTCATGGCGGGCATCAGCGCGAGAACTGGATGAAAACACGTAAAGGGGGCACTAACAAACGCTGTTTTATTTCAGTGCTCGTTTGTGCCACCCACTTTTCGTGTTTTTTCCCAGTTTTCGCGCTGTCGCCAGTCATGGAGGAGTACCAACTAGCTGAGCTTACAACACTCTTTCAGGATTCCTTAAACACGGGCCGAGTTGACAGCCCCTTTGATTAAGCGCAGCTGATCTTTGAGGTCGGAGCTGGCCAGGGCTCTTTCCCGACGCTCTATAAAAGGGCGGAGGTTGGGAAATCTAGGGTAGATGTTTCGCAGCCGCCCGGAATGTGTCTGAGAATCCCAGGCTCTTCATAAAGGGGCAAAGTGGAGAGAACTGTGTCAGGTCAAAGAGGTGAAGCCCGGTGGTGTGTGGGAACGTATTAACCTGCGAAGCGCCGAATAGTCTTTCCTGGTTAATCGGTAGCGATTTCTGCGGGCACGAATACGTTAAAAGGAAGACCCTATAGGGCTGTTTAATGTCCTGGTATGTGACCACAAGATGCATGCGCTCGGGATCGGCTTCATCGGCGCTGACTCGGCGGGTCAAATCTCGAGCGACGAGGTTGGCGATCTCGTCGCCGGGTATGCCGCTGTAAGCTGGTGCCTATACAATTTTCACTTACCTCGGTGGTGGTCCCTGATTTATTATTTGAAGTGTTTTAATATGCAACCGGCCATTGCCAAAGTTACGGCAGGCCTGCTGATAGTCTGTTATAAAAAAAACGATGTTTAGGGTGGGGGGGGGGGGTGTCTGCGTATTGTGTTTTGGATTGTTGCTTTTAACGTTTACATACGTTCTGGTTTGCACCCGTTGTTTATAATGCCCTTTTTGTGCTGTCCATACTACTTTACTCACCTAAGGACAAAGACAAAACCTTCGCACACAAGCAATGTTTGTATTGCTTCTTTATCTCCAAGCTGCACGTTACCCCAATACTCTACCCTATACCTAAATATGCATATATAATATTTCATAAATAAACAAACAAATAAATAAATAAATAACTTTTAAAAATAAATAAAAATCAATACACTTCTCTATTTTATTTACCGCATGTAAAGGGGGTCACCTAGGGGGGAAAGGAGAGAAGTCGCCGATAACGACTCACAGAATACAAACACGTAAAAGGAAGATGCTTGCCGGCAATTCAGGCAGCATGCCACCCTCCCGGTGGCACATCCTGCCTACCAATTTGACTTGGACGTAGCTCTGGGTGACGGTGGTACAGATTATATCTTTCTTGGTGACTGTAGCTGCACATCTCGTAGAAGTGGGCCACAAATTTTAAATCTTTAGAATGCGCCTTGTCATAGTATGACGTTGGTTTAAGCGTCTACAAGAAGCTCATTTGATCAAGTAATACAAACAAAACGGCACCGCCAGTATCATAGCAAAATTATGTAAACCAGGGCGTAGATTCCACTCGGCAACCGCATGATGTCACTCATCATTTTTGTCCACATTTCTATATTAATGGCCTATACTTTCTTTCAAGATACCTTTAATGAAGGTATGTCCTTCGACGAAATATGGTATTTATTTCATTTATTGCATCGTACAACGGGGATTACGTAATTTTAACACAGTTACTGCACTGTCAGAAAAATTGCTTATTTCTTATCAACCCTTTTTTGTGTTTTTCCAGCCCCGGTGATGTGGAATTCGAGATGCGTTTTACGAAAAGATACTTCTATGAAAGCGACTACTTTATGATGACAGAAATTAAATCAACAGACGTGTATTACAATTACAGTGGAAGTGGTTCTGGAAATTCAGGCAACAAAGGAACACCGTATAAAATAAATGCTCCAGGCTACTACAGCTTAGCAGTCCGCATGGACGAGCAGCTCAAAAACCTTTCGGTAAGTTCCGAAAAGACTCTTTTGCCGACGCATTGAATAATAAAGAAGGAGGTAACACACTCCGCAGCAGAAGGTCACCGTAGAAATATTAACTGGCATGCTGCTTCTACCGGGCTTTTTTAAACACTACGAACAGCAAAGCGGCCCTGAAAAAAAACGTGTGTAAAATAGTTTAACGGCATTTGCAAAGGACTCTGATGCCTGGTATCACAAAAGCAAAAGTGATATTTCTTTAGACACCATGCACTGTCTACGAATTAAAACGTATCTATGCATAATAAAGCAACTTCAATGAAGTTTAACTTGTGTTTGCGAGAATTTTAGCAACGCGTCGAATGTGCTTTGTTCTAGCCAGCGTTGTGCACTACTGGAAGTCTTCCTTGCTTGCAACCGGCGGGAGGAGCCAGCGTGACATCCTTACTCACAGGACAGCCTTTTTTGCAAAAAAAAGCGGGCATGATGCCAGTTCAACGACAGGAAGAAATATATTAGTCCTCGGTTTTATTTATAAATGCGCACGGAATCACTAACTTCCACTGTAGTCGAACGTGGGCATCTACACCTAGGTCAAACGTGTAGATTATCTGGGCGAAAATCTGCTGCATACATTTAAAACTGCGGACCATTTCACAGAGTCTACCAGAAGGATCGTTTCTTCGTCCTCGTTTTCCTCTGCACCCTATGCTGTGAACTGAAACGCCGTGTCCTCTGTGCTTTCATATCCGACTTCCTTGGTTGCCTTTAATCGTGACAGCCTTCTATATGACAGCCTTCTACGAGCAGGCTGTCATATACGTTCAAAGGGGTAAATAGGCTTGCATAAAATTTATTTCATAAAGGACCTGACACATCACACTTCTACGTTACATTTCTTAGGCTACCATGAGATGCATTCATTGCAACAAATATTTCCACTGTAGCGAGACCAACTTCCAAGGTGCTTGATGTATAATGAAACTTTGGGAATGTAGTTTTAGGAGGGTACTAGTGATAGCACCCGGTAGAAACCTGGGTGAGCTAACAAAACCACCGGTATTGCGGTTAGAAAGCCATCAATAAAATGCCTAATTTGACATTAAATTTGTATTCGCTTGACAAAGTGTTGTTTGAACAACACACCCAACTAATTAGGCGTTCTTAAGGTTTAAACAGGCTTCCGTGGAAAATAATGATATATTGCTTTTCTTGGCAAGGCCAACTTCAATGCGAATGCTCTCTGGCTAAAAATAAAGTAGATAAATGTGAAATATCACTACGTACTTTAGTTCAGAGAAGTGGATACTGTACGGACAAAAACTCGTGTTTTGTTTCTTTCACTCGTTAGGCTCTCGTCAAGCTTTTGTCAAGTCCAATCCATGGGCTTCGCGCTCGACCCGCGTTCACTTTATGTATGAGCGAATTTTGTGGCGTAAGACGTTCAAGCAAAGAAACTGAGTTTTAACCACGAACCTTATTCGCGAATCGTAATTTTTGGTGTCCGGAGTTAAAAGTACAAAAAAGTGTTCAGTGCGCGCACGTGAGCGTGAGCCTCGCGGCGACCAGCCGGCAGTTAAAAAGCCAAGAAAATGCCTACCGCTCGTGTGTGCGTGAAACGCGACAACAGCAGACGGTGTTCTGCTCACGTTTGTCGATCCATGCATACCCACATAAGGATACCGGCCAAGATTGGCTAAAAAGAAACTCCCGCTTTCGCCCTCATCGTGGAAACACTTGTTGGCAATGAGAAAAACACTTCATAGCGTACGCCCCTCAAGAGTAATGTCCAGTGATCCTCGCTTCCCAAAAATAAAAGAAGCTCAGACTTATAGCAACAATTTATTTATTTATTTATTTATTTATTTAATTAGTTTTTTTTATTTTTTTATTCTTTATTCTGTACTTATTTATTTATTTATTTAGTTAGTTATTTAGTTAGTTATTTATTTATTTGCTTATTTATTACACCTCAAAAACCTCAGGCCGGGGTGTTGCATGAGGGGTGGACATTTCATACAGGGTTTCTTCGATGTGCGTTTTGAAAAGTGTGCTGCTGGAGTGGCACACGGCGTGGGGCGGAAGGTCATTCCAATTCTTCGCTGTCTGAACAAAGAATGATCGAAGGTGAGCAGTTGTACGGGCATGCGCAGGGTAAACTGGGTTTTTGGTGTTAGTGCAGGAAGATATGCGATGCGCGGGCATGATAACAGATGCGTCGGACAGTGACTGAAAAAATTTATGGAAAAGCGCTAATCTAGCGGCTTTGTGTCGCAGTTCAAGGTTGGGAAGATGGGCTTTGATGTTTAAGTTAGTAACGCTTGAGTGGCGCGAGTAATCTATATATATAAACCGAGATGCTCTTTTTGGACAGATTCTAATGTTTTGGATAGATTAGATTGGTGCGGATCCCAGACGCAGACGGCGCAAGCGTATTCAATTTTCGGACGGACTATTGTTTGATATGCTAAAAGTTTAACACAAGGGGGAGAAATTGGTCGATTTCTTCTTAGGTATCCAAGGACTTTGTTTGCTTCGTTAGAAATGTTTGTTATGTGGAAGGACCAAGTAAGATCTGGCGTAATGTTTACACCTAAATATTTGTAGGAATTTACCGGGGATATTTTGCAACCAGAAAAAAACTATGATGGAGCCGGGTGGCATTTCCTGCTGTGAAAAAAAAATGATGGATGTTTTCCTAATGTTCAGAGTCATGAGGCAATTTTTGCACCAGGTTTCAATAGTTATTAGATCATTTTGAAGGATCTGGGAGTCATTAGGGGAGTTAATAGGGCGATAAATCACGCAGTCCTCAGCAAACAGACGGATTTGGGACAATATATTGCTAGGTAGGTCGGTAACATAAATTAAAAATAAAGAGGACCGAGCACCGTACCCTGAGGTACACCTGAAAGGACGGGACGCATGGTAGATGATACCTGGCTGGAGTAAACTGTTCCCGGTTTGACAAAACATTTTGTATCCATTCAGGAACTGGTGGGTCAATGTTTACGCGAGAAAGTTTTAAAAAAGGCGTCTATTGGGTAATTTATCGAAGGCTTTTTGGAAATCTAGGAAAAGGGCATCTACAGGAATATTGTGATTGATATCTGAGCTGATGCGTTATAAAGAGTGCTAGTTGTGTGTCACAGGAAAGGCCTTTCTGAAATCCGTGCTGACTGGGATGGAAAAACTTTACAGAGATGAGGAATGTGACTGTTTGAGAATAAATTATATGTTCCATTATTTTACAGCACACGCATGGTAGTAATATTGGGCGGTAGTTTAGGTGAGGATTGCGAACCTTTCTTGGGTGTCGGGATGACCTTGCCAACCTTCCAGTCCCGTGGCACCACTCCAGATGACAGTGATTGCTTGAAGATGTGCGACATTATGATAGCAGAGGGTTGTTTTGTATTTTGTAAAACTTGAGAATATATACAGTCAATGCCAGCTGATAACATCACGTTTAAGGAATCAATGACTTGCATGATGCCATTTGGTTCGAAAATGACACTGGGCATAGGGTGTCATCATGGGACGGCGCACTGGGAAATACATCGGGCACACCTGAAAATACATCGTCAGGTTCATCGGTAAACAATGAGCAAAACGGAGAGTTTAGTGTTTCGGCGACATTGAACTCCGGGATTGGAATATTTTCTTGATCCTATAACGGAATGGGTTTAGCAGGGGTTGGGTTTATAGTATTCCAAAACTTTTTGAGGTTTGTGCGCAGCATGTCTGGTAGGGTCGACGAGATGAACGTCTGCTTAGCGTCCAAGATCATGGATGCGTAAAGTTTTTTTAGTCTCGCGATATTTTTCCCAAGCGTGATTGGACTTTGATTTTTTGGCTGACCGGAATTGTCTTGTCTTTTTGTTGCTAAGTCATTTTAAAGTATTATTGTACCATGGCGAAGTAGGCCGTTCTGTGATGGTAATTGTGGGGATGTACATGTTTACTAATTGCTGCAATTTATTTTTGAAGAGCTCCCGGTTTTCGTCAACAGAACGTTTGGAAAACTCCACGAGGAACCAATCGTAAAAGGAAGCTATTTCATCATTAATAACTTGATAATCTGCTTTGTCGTATAGGGTTATTGTCTTTTTTTACTTTTTTTGGACTGGGGAAGTTGCATTGAAAAGTGGCACGAATGACGGCATGATCACTAAGGCTGCTCGGACTAGAAACGGAAGACACTTTATCTTGTTGGGTCACTAAAATAAATCTAATAAACTTGATGAATTAAAAGTCGTTCGTGTAGGAAAGCTAATCAATTGAGATAAGTTGAAAGTAAGGCAAGTATCTATGTAGTCACTGGCAGTGTTCTGTTTCGACATCACTAAAGCTATGTCAGACCAAGTTATCACGAGGAAGTGAAAATCACCGAGGAGCAGGAGAGAGGCGTTATCCAAGGCTGACGTTAATAGTTTTAGAGCATCACGAAGCTCGCCAACGAAAGAAGGATCGGAATCAGGGGGGCGGTAGCAGACGCCAATGGCAACGGGTGGAACGGCAGCTTTGCAGTGAATAAAGACCACTTCATGACTCGAAGGAGTGCCGACAGCGCAGCATTGTAAAGTGTGGTTAGCGGCTATTAACACTCCACTGCCCCGCTTGTTTTTGGGATCGCAACGGAAAATATTGAAGTTGCTGAACAGAGGAAGCAATTCGGAGTCCAAGATAGATGCATTAAGCCACGTTTCGGTTAGGAGAACTAAGTTCCAGTCGTTCCTTGAATTAGTCTGTGCAAGGCATCGAGTTTGGGCAGTAGGCTCCTAGTGTGTGTATAAATGAGCGAAATATAGTTTACATTAGACTCAGCACGGAATTTAGTAGATCGCTACGGGTCACGTGGGACTACCGTTTGCGTAGTCGGATCAAGAATGTAAGTGACCTTATCGATGATTAATTTTCGGTATGAAAGTTTATAGGGTCGGGACTGGGCTTTGCCAAACGCAATCAGCTGCTTGTGTATCAAGCGGGTGTTAGGCGAGTAATCTTACAAAATGCTCTACGTAGTATTTTTCAGCTTACTTGCGTTAGAAAGATTACAGTCTTTATCATTGAAATGATCGGCCTATTTTTGTTAGACTAGAAAGATCCTACTCGATGTGCGCGGTCAATATCACGTGGGTTGAGCGTTACATTGAGCGTATCTTTGCAGTGATTTGTGATTAGTTCTTCGGACTGGGCCCAGTTTTCGCGTTCCGAATCAGTGTGTCCATAGAATAAAACGTTGTTTCGCCGGGCGCGATCGTTTGGATGGTCAAGACTGTAGGTTAGTTCCGATATTTGTTCGGAAGTTTCGACAGCAACTGAACGAATGGCCTCAACGAATGCCTTAAGTGTGCCGACGGCGGCACATTCTTTTTCTATTTTAGAAAGCCGTTGGTTAATATCGTCAAATGCTTTCACATTCTGGGACAGTGTAGTTTGGATGGTTTTCATTTCTGTCATAAGGGAGTCTTGATGTAATCTAATTTCATCCAGAGCTGCCAAGATATCACCAGGAGTTTGCGTGGAAGCGGAACATGTAGTAGGACCTGGATTTTCGTCGATATCGCCGGAAAGATGCAGCAAATTTAGAAAACAGTAGCAGTATTGACCAGAGGTCGGCAAACTCACTCATGAGTCCACTCACTCAGACTCATTTGGACTCAACTCAAGCGTGAGTTTGAGTTTGAGTGAGCGCGAGGCTAGTGTGGCATGGTGAGTTTGAGCTTGAGTGAGTTTGAGCCGAGTGATCACGACTGAGGTTGAGTCCGATTGAGTTTGAGTCCAGTTTGAGTTCTGAGTACATTTTGAGTTTGAGTCCATTTTGAGTTCTGAGTACATTTTGAGTTAGAGTCCATTTTGAGTTCTGAGTACATTTTGAGTTTCAGTCCATTTTGAGTTCTGAGTACATTTTGAGTTTAAGTCCATTTTGAGTTCTGAGTACATTTTGAGTTTGAGTCCATTTTGAGTTCTGAGTACATTTTGAGTTTGAGTCCATTTTGAGTTCTGAGTACACTTTGAGTTTGAGTCCATTTTGAGTTTGAGTTCATTTTGAGTTCTGAGTACAATTTGAGTTTGAGCTCATTTTGAGTTCTGAGTACATTTTGAGTTTGAGTCCATTTTGAGTTTGAGTCCATTTTGAGTTCTGAGTACATTTTGAGTTTGAGTCCATTTTGAGTTCTGAGTACATTTTGAGTTTGAGCACATTTTGAGTTTGATTACATATAGAGTTTTCAGTACATTTTGAGTTCTGAGTAAATAGGAGTTTTACGTCCATTTGGAGTTTGAGTACATATGAGTAGCCTAGCAGGCAGCTATGGTTGGCTGTTAAGTTTCATGCGTCACTGTGGGCTCGGAATTCAAGTTACCTACGGGTATGGTACCAATCGCGATCTGCATGATCGGTTGGGAGGGAGGTGGTGTCTGTTTTTTTTTTAGTTTCTTGTAGAATTTTTATGGCCATAAGCACTTGCTGTATACCTAATTTTCGCGGCTGGGCGCGTGAGTGATAATTGACTGGTGAGGTCATAAAAAAAGGTTGTCTTAACTTTTCCTCCTGACGGATCCACTAAGAGCGTGGGAAAGGGTGGTGGGAAAGCACACGGCGGCGCTGGCGTGCTGGTTGTTCGCCTGCTACTGTTAACGGCTTGATATACTAGGGGTCACAAAGGAAGAGGTGAGAGCCGGGGGGAAATGGGGCCGGGGGCTGTCCTTTCTACTGTTTCAAATGAATTAGCTGAATTGACTTGGCAGCGCCCCTTAAGACAGAATAATGACCACATTAGATTTGGTGAAAAGTGAAACTGATGAGGCTAAGGCGTGTAAGGTATCAAATGAAAGGTCCGGATTAACGGAATCACGCGGGGTAAATAAAAAAAAATGCTTCCTGATTGTAGTCATCAGGCAGTCATAATGAGTCATAGATTGGGTTAAAATTCAAAATGCCGCTGCGAGGGCATGTGGGGAATCAAATTCAAGGTCTGGATGTTGGGAATCATTCGGGACGAACATGAGATATGGATATATCATGACGTAGTCATGCTAAATCAAAGATTCGGTTAAAATTCAGGTTCATGACGCTAGGGCGTATCAAATTAAAGGTCTCGATGAGGGTAATCACGTGCTTCCTGATTATTATCATGACATAGTCAAAATAGGTCATAAATTAGGTTAAAATTCACAATGATGCCACTGGGGTGTCCGGGGTATCAATTGAAGGTTCCGATAAGGAAAATCACGTGGGACAAAAATGTGGTAGGGCTATATCATGAGATAGTCATGGTTAATCATTGATTGGTTTAACGTTCAAATTGATTCCGCTAGGATGTGATGGGTATCAAATCAATGGTCTTGATGAGCCGAATCACGTGGGAGAAATACAAAAATGCTTCCTGGTTATAACCATTAGATTGTCATGGCGAGTCTATATTGGGGTAAA